>OX421850.1:36322928-36792928 GCA_949127965.1 Pandemis corylana
AACCGATCGGGCTGAGACAGCTGATAGCGATAAACGAATTCTATGCAGACGAAGTTGCGGGCAACAGCTAGTTTGTGTATAAAGTCTATTGTTCTTTTTTTAATATGGCCCCATCGATCGATGCGATGATTTCGCCAATGTCAAAGTAATAAACACAGTATTCTAAAATCTTGTGACAAAAATGTCGGCAACGTTGTACGGTAGAACACGGTCAAAAGACCCCCCTCTCGGGCTCTTAGCCAACGGATAACTTCTCAGAACTCCTTCAGAATCTGCCAGGAAATCATTAACCGATGCCCAGGGTGCACCGGACTGCACTGCTCTTCCCCACCGGGTGCAATCTTGCTACTCAATTTTGAGGCAGACGTCTTCATCCGATTGAGCTGAAAATTTGAATACTTACGTAAGTCAGATGACAATACAATAATCTGGTAGTAGAATTCTGGTACAGCCAGGACCGTCTCCGCAGGGAACTCTTCAACGGTTGGTCCGATTGACTTGGAATTTGGTTCACGTATGTAGGATGGTTGACAACGCAAGTACAGCCAACAAAAAGAACAGTCAGCAAAAAAGCCTTTATCTAAAATTAAATTTTTATGTTAGGTTATTTTATATGTCTAGGTACTAGATGTTGGCCTTTGCAGATACTACAGAAACTATACAATAGTTCTGATTGGAAACTATCCTATATCCTTCCCAGAATCTTAAACTATCTCCATAATAAATATTATCCCGATAACAAACATATTCGCATTTATAATACTTACTTCCACGCTGGTCTGGGAGCAAAGGAAAAACATAGAATGTACCAGTTGCTTCTCGTCCCGCGCAGATGGTAAAAGCCCATCGAGGGAATGGCCGAGTCTTAGGAATCATGTTATACGCGATGCGGCTAGCAACCCATCACTATTTTGATTCCCCTTTCCAGCTATACGCCCTTATCATGCTAAACGTGGCCTTTAGCTCTTGTTACCTTAGGCTCTGTCTACCCTAGGATATAGACGTGATTTGTGTGTTTGTGTGTGCATTTATAATACTAGCTGTTACCCGCGATTCCGTCCGTATAGAATTCCCTTATCACTATCCCGCGATTCTCTTTTCGGGGAACAAAACTATCCTATATCCTCGGGATTGAAAGTATTTGTATACCAAATTTCAACTAATTCGGTTAGCGGTCTAAGCGTGAAAACTTAATAGACAGAGTTACATTCGCATTTACAATATTAGTAATAATGTGCGTCGAAATTTTGTGTATCTACTTCCATGCTGGTCCAGGAAGAAACATAGCGCACATGGTAAAAGCCCGTCGCGAATGGGCGAAAATCATAGGAATCTTGTCATAGGCGATGCTAGCGACCCATCACTATTCTGATTCCATTTTTTCCCATCTATACGCCCATAATCTTTCTAATCGAGGCCTTGGTGCTGCCACCTTAGGCTCTGTCACCCCGTAAGGGATAAAGACAGGATTTGTGTATGCGTCTATAAATGTCTTCTCCTGTCGTTGGTGCTTCAAGTCCCGAAGTATCACGGAAGGTCACGAATACAACGCAATAAACCAATGAAAGCCGTATAACTTCTAAATGTAACCAATTTGACCTGCTCGGGCTTATTGGCTGGTCGGCCATCTTGGTATCGACCAACCATTAACTCTACTTTCGCATGTCGGTTAGCAAGACAAATACTGATTAATCTTAGTAGATAACTTTGTATTATAAAAACTTACATACATAAATCACGTCTTTACGCCTTACAGGGTAGACAGAGCCTAAGGTAACAAGAGCTAAATGCCACGTTTAGCAAGATTGTAGGCGTATACATGGCATAAAATGGAATCAAAATAGTGATGGGTTGCTAGCATCGCCTGTAACATGATTTCTATGATTTTCGCCCATTCGCGATGGGCTTTTACCATCTGCGCGGGAAGCGAAGCAATTTGTACATTCTGTTTTTTCTTTGCTCCCAGACCAGCATGGAAGTATGTATAAAAAGTTAAGTAGAATAAAGTATTGTTGTAAATTTATTTTGAAAAAATGTTTTTCTGCCAAGTTTCTTGCGGCGCATTCTTGGCAATGACGGTCTTTCCGAATGCGCTGGTAGTTTCAAAAAGACATGTAAAACAGCCCTTGGCGGCCAATTTGCAAAATAAAGTTTTCCCATACTTAATTCCATGCTGGTCTGGGAGCTTCTCATCCCGCGCAGATGTTAAAAGCCCATCGCGAATGGGCGAAAATCATAGAAATCATGTTACAGGCTAGCAACCCATCACTATTTTGATTCAATTTTATGCCATATACGCCTACAATCTTGCTAAACATGGCCTTTAGGTCGTTACCTCAGGCTGTTTACCCCGTAAGGGATATAGACGTGATTTGTGTTTGTGTATGTAAGTTTTCCAATTTTGAATCTCTTGCACGTCTAGCACGAGAGCGCACAATCGCGTCGCGCGCGAGATAGATTGCCCGTCCTTTTCTTACTGTACCAACAAGAAAGAGATGGGTAGTCCAACTCGCGCGCGACGCGACTTTCGTGCGCTCTCGTGCTAGTGGGGTTGGTAGCCTTGACTTATTAAATTTCACTTCTCCAACGCGTGAGTCTTTGAAATTAATTTAATCTTGCTACAACATTGGACAACGTGATCTCACAAAGGTATCTTGCCGACAGGTATACCCTAAAAGTAAGGACTCGCTTAAGATAAGATAAAAAATTCACCAACTCTTTTTTTTCTAGACAATTTAAATGCAAAATCTAAATCCAACGCTGTTTGGGATCCCGTTCTAACAGACGATAAATCTCCTTCGATTTATTTATCTTTGCCCTAAGATTTATATTCGAATTCGTTTATCTCCCCTAATTGCTTTTTGAATTCATCCCCTGATATTCCTTTCCTTATCTTTTTTACGTTTAAGGGCTCTCGTAGTCACCTTAAGCATCTTATTTAACTAGGACACCATAATGACGTCACCTGAATATATCTTATACGAAACAGACGTCGACAAACCGTGTTGGATACCGTAGCCGTCAATATAAACATTTGGATACGGTAGCTGGCGTCGCCATGGCGTCCCAGTGGATTAAGATACATACATAAACCACGTCTGTATCCCTTACGGGGTAGACATGATTTCATTGTGGGCATATTTTTGTTGGAAATCGAAGATTTTTTTGTTATTTGTTTTAATTTCGAATATACATACATACATACATACATACATACATACATACATACCGTCACGCCTCTTTCCCACAGGGGTAGGCAGAGACTACTTTGTTCCACTTGCTACGATCCTGACATACTTCTTTCGCTTCATCCACATTCGTCAATCTCTTCATACACGCTCGTCGGTTTCGGGTACTCCTGACCTGACCTTTTTCCAAAACGTCTCCTATTTGGTCTCGAAACGTCCGTCTAGGCCTTCCCCTCCTAACCTTACCATTCACACAATTTGAATATATCTTATACGAAATAGATTTCGACAAACCGTGTTGGATACCGTAGACGTCAGTAACAGTTGGATACGGTAGCTGGCGTCGCCATAGCGTCCCAGTAGATTAGGATACATACATACATAAATCACGACAGTATCCATTACGGCGTGGACATTACTTAAGATAACAAGACTAAAAGGCAACGCTTAGCATGATTGGCGGCGTATAGATGGAAAGGGGAATTTTTCGGGTAGATTCGATAATCATTTATGTAAATTTATAATTACGTGTAAAATAACTAATATCCAGTTGCTCAAAAATATTTACTATAATATTATCAACTACTTGTAATTATAGATCCTACTAATATTATAAACGCGAAAGTTTGTAACGTGGCCTGTAGGTCTTGTCGCCTTAGGCTCTGTCTACCCCGTAAGGGATAAAGACGTGATTTGTGTATGTATTGTAAGTATGGATGGATGGATGTTTGTTACTCTTTCACGCCAGAACGGCTGGACAGATCTGGATGAAATATGGAACATAGATAGATTATAGTCTGAAATAACATATAGGCTACTTTTTATCCCGGAAAATTGCGTAATTTCTGCGGGATAGCGATAAACGAATTCTATGCAGACGAAGTTGTGGGCAACAGCTAGTAGTTAATATAGATGGTTGGATACGGTAGCTGACGGTGTAAGCTGCCGTATTAGTTATTGCACTTATAACAACTGTATTTAATTTTGTTAACAGTAAGGATGGTGAACCCGTGCCAACGGCGAGCGGTAGCCTGCGTGCTGCTCGCGATCATGGCGGTCGTCGCTGCCGCGAGCTACGACCGCGAGCGACTCGAGATCGCCAAGCAGATACTGGAAGAAGTGCCGCTTACTGACGGGTAAGATACATTCAACATTAAACTAACTGTGAGACTCAATCATAGTTACACAAACGGGTAATTCACGTACGTATAAAATTCTCTAGGACAGGGTTTCCCAAACCATGGGTCGTGACCCACTGGTGGGTCGCGAGCGAATATTAAGTGGACCCTGCCTGTAGAACGACACAAAGTTTTAAATCATCAATCTCATTAAGTTTATTAATTATAAATAGCTGTGCCGCAATGTGCCTTCCGTTTTGTTCGAAAAAAAACCGATTTCAAACTCGCACTCATAGCCAAATAATCTATATTTGTGATAATTTCACGAAGGAGATCACTTTACAACAGGCAAATGTAACAAATTATAATTTATGTCACGAAGCCCGCCAAAACCTCACGCGACACTAACGCCTCTAGTGGCAAATTCACACGCGATAGCCCCCATTCAGACGTCGCCGGCTACCGTAGCGACACAATTCCTAATGTATCTGTCACACTTCGCGACGCTTTGGCGACGTCCTTGTATCCTACGTATCTGGCGACGTCGCCATCTAGTGAGACCGGGCTTTTCAACTGCCAGTGTAACAAGCGATCTCTTCCAGCCACAACGACCTGCCGTGGAACATCCGCAAGTTCCTCCGGAACCAGATCAACGAGTTCGAACTGGACACGGATTTGACGCGTGTGGAACCCTGGTCTATCTCCAAGTACTCCCACACGGACCTGCCGAGGCTCCGGGAGGGGATGGTTGGCGCTCAGGTAAGCTTATAGGCCGTTACAATCCATTTAAACACTTTCGTAAACATACAACTCCCCCCCTTCCCCCTAAGTAAGTAAATGCAGTAAGTAAACAATTTTGTTTTTTTATTTTTTTCTCTTCGACATTGGAGACATCTCCAATTAATTTATTTGACGGTGGGGGCGTTTTACACCTCCACAGAACTAGATTTTTTTTGTTTTGACTAGTAGAGACTTTATACATCTCTACTATATATTAATATAATTCAAGGCTCGGGGACCTTCTCAAAATAATTTAAGTAGAATTTAAGTATTCTTACTGTATTTTATTTTGAAAAAATGACTAGGTATCTGCCAAGTTTCTTGCGGCGCATTCTTGGCAATGGTGGTATGTCCGAATGCGCTGGTAGTTTCAAAAAGACATGTAAAAGAGCCCTTGGCGGCCAATTTGCACCTAATATATTTTTCCAATTTTTCCAAAACGTCTCCTATTTGGTCTCGGAACGTCCGTCTATAGGCCTTCCCCTCCCAACGTAACCATTCACACTCCCCATATAGATCTGTTTAGTTAGTCTAATTTCATCCATCCGCTCTACATGCCCAAACCAACTAAGCATACTTTTTTCTATCCTAGTCACTATATCCTCTTTCACACGCGCACGTTCCCTTATCACACTGTTCCTTATTCTATCTTCCAGTGATACACCTTCCATACTTAACGCTCTCATTTCTACTGCATTTTCTACTTTCATGCTTCTTTTGCCATACCCAAGTTTAGCTACCGTACATTAATGTTAGGTAAAATTCATAGTTTCCCGAGACAATTGCTATAAAAAGCGAAGAGCTTGTCAAACTACACATCCTTACCTGTTGCTGGCACGTGACATATCACAGCACTCAATCTGTGGCCGGCAATCGATCACGGGGCTTCTACCCTGCCCTCCATCAATCCGGGGCATGGGTGCCCCGGATGGCCTCCATTTGTAGACAGCCCTGATGACAGCGATCAGTGACGACGCGCTTTAAAGCAGGGATGTAACGGAGGTAGTTTTATCGGAACCGAAGGCGGAGTCGGAGTTTTTAAATTTGCTTTATCGGAGTCGGAATCGGAGTCGGAAGCGGGGTCGGATAATTGGCATTGTTCATTTTTTTTAGTATGCTCCAATTCGAAAACCATTTCGAGGAAAACCATCAATTATACGATTTATTTTGTCCGATTTCAAAAATACTTTATGATTGCAGATATTTTTGTAAAAGTACTTTGAACCTTTGTTTGACCGAACGACCGGGTTTTTAGACAGAATCCAGCATCGAATGTTTGTCACAAAAATGAAAAAAAAAGTTTGGCTACGGCAACTGTCACTGTCAAATCTACAAAACCATAGACAAAGCCGTTTTTTTTATAGCCAGCCGAACGAAGGCGATTGGGATTCTGTCTAAATTCACGAATTATCAAACAGCGAAAAAATATTTATTATTAATTAACAAAGCTACGTAAAAGCATAATAATTATTCAAATTAGTTGCTTGAAATAGTCCATTTTATCAAATAAAGGTGTTAAAAGCACAGCTTAAAAAAAATTTACAATGCCAATTGACGATAGAGTGCACGTAGTGGGAGTCGGGGGGTATTCCCCGCGCGACATGTATGAACCTGTTTATAACAGTCGACACAGGCTGCCGCCGCTATGTTATGCTTCGACCTCCGATTAAAACCTTCGATTTAAAAGTGTCGGAGCCAAAGTCGGAACCGAAGGTGTAATAATAATCGGACGTTCCGACTTAACGGAACCGGAGTCGAAGCTCCGTAACATCCCTTTAAAGTACGAAGGATAAAACCTCGACATTTTACAAGCTTTTGTTTAACTAGCTTTTGCCTGCGACTGCGTCCGCACAGATAACGTCAGACGACATACCCCATCCACTCATGTCTCCAAGTATAAGGTTTTTGTTTCCCGTGGGAAATTCGGAAATACCCTTCTTAGAACACCTATGTGATCCTCTAGGAATTGTATCAACTAATTATAGCCTTAATTATTTACCTCGTGTTTTTATCCCATGGGAAATTCGAAAAATGCCTTTGTATGTACACCTTGATACTAATCAAGGAACAATATGTAGGCATTCCAAATTTAATGTCTGTAGCTTTATTGATACAACATTTCGGGGTTTTCCAATCCCGCGGGAAAATCGGGTTGAAAAGTATCCTATGTCCGTCTCCTGGTTTTAAGCTACCTCCCCACCAATTTTCAGCAAAATCGGTTCAGCCGTTCTTGAGTTATAAATAGTGTAACTAACACGAATTTCTTTTATAAATATAGATTTAACAGGAGCAAAAAATTTAAACACTGGCTCTGCTCAAATGGAACCACTTATTATATATTATAATGTCAAAATAAATCGAAAAAATAATTTATCAATAATAACTTGACTTGGCTCACGAGGTTACCGCCATGTGGCCTGTTGATTCCACGATCACTGTCCCGATAGTCGTTTCGGCGAACGGTTTAATAGCGAAGAGCCTTGACCATCACCTTAAAAGGCTCTCGCTAGATGGTTGGGTCAAGGGCCAGATACAGAGGGCGGTACTCCTGGACACGGCTCGGATAGTCAGGAGGTTCCTCTCTCTGTCGCCCTGACCACCGGTAGCTTAGGCCTCGCCTCGCTGCCGGCGGCACCCTAGGTTAGGTTTTTATAGTGTTTTTATATTTTGTATTAATATTGTTTTATTACTTTTTATATGAATATTGTAAAAACCTAACTTGAGATACAAATAAATATACATTATAATCATTAAAAATAATAATAATTTATTTAATTTATTTTAAGTTAATTGATAAATGGAGAATCCGTATTGACATTGTATAATTAAATTTTATTTTAACTTATTAAATTACTAGGTAAATTTAATTTATAATCGCATGAGTAATCTAGACATTTCAATTTTATTGTTCTCTAATAGTATTAATTAAATTATATACAATTTGACTGCCTAATGTTAGGGCAAAACACTTCACGCGCCTCAAATGGCTGAATATATTAAGGGACTGATGCTTACAATACCATCTATGTAAACCATATGTTCTTGTGAATAAATGATTGAGTATTAAAACAATGCAATTAAATAAATAAATCAAAATGTCACATCCAGAAACTCGTTCACAGAATAAAATGTATCTTTTAACAATTACTAGACTTTTCAGTTATTCCTCAAACAACCAAGCTATACTGCGCTCAGGATAACATTAGACTAGAAGCAGTCATTCGAAACCTTTTCTCATAAAGTCACGATATGAGAGAAACAGAAAGCAAGAGGTGTATAGATAACGACTTCAATTTCGACACGTGAAAGAATACAAAACAACATTGTACACAGCGACAGTAATGACATATATCATCGAACAGAGCTAAATTAGCTCTGTCTCTTGTTATTTTATATTATACTAGCTTCTGCCCGCGACTTCGTCTGCGTAGATACATAAAAAAAATCCTCTTGAATCACTATCTATTAAAAAAACCGCATCAAAATCCGTTGTGTAGTTTTGAAGATTTAAGCATACATATTGGACAAATTCGTTCATGGAATTCGCTCCCATCGTCTGTATTTCCGGACAGATACAACCTAGGGCTCTTCAAGGCTAGAGTGAATAGGCTATTACTGAACCAGTGAGTTACACCTTTGGCCTCATCTGCACCTTCCACCAAGTGAGATAGAGGTCAATCACTGGTCAGTTCGTAATAATAAGTAAATAAATAACATACGGACATAGGATCATAGGTATATAGGGACAGAGAAAGCGACTTTGTTTTATACTATGTAGTGAAGTTGAGATATCAAAGTCGCTAAAGTGAGAGGTCGATATTATGTGAAAGTATTTACTTGCACGCTGTTCTGGGAGCAAAGAAAAAACATAGAATGTTTCAGTTGCTTCTCTTCCCGCGCAGGTAAAAGCCCATCGAGGGAGGCGAAAGTCTTAGGAATCATGTGATAGGCGATGCTTGCAACCCATCACTATTTTGATTCCATTTTCTACCTATACGCCCACAATCATGCTGAGCGTGGACTTAAGGTTTTATTACCTTAGGCTCTGTCTATGTACTTTTTTATACCTACTAACTCTTTCAAAAGGTTTGTTATCATTGGAATGTTGTTAAACAATTCAAAAACTTCAAAAATCACACAACGCTGATCTATTTTTCGTGTCTGTTTTTTTCGTTTTTTTTTTCTATAAAATTGTGTATATTCTCTTACGTTTGTGTCTTGCAAAAAGGAATGTCTTCTTTCTTTCTTTATTTGTTTAAAATTAATTTAAGCAAATGACTGTTATAATTTTGACCGAAAAAGTATATCTCAAGCAACAGGCCGTTCTGTGTTCTATTTCGGCACAGATACCGTAATAAAACTACACGGACAAAGTCCGAGCCCGCGGGAACGCCGTCAATACGTATCTCCCCTAATTTACGGCCGGCATAAATTCAAATATACCCCCTACTTACCTATTCCGGCCTGTTTTTACCCTTCATTTAATCTGAGATAACAAAGGCAGTTTTGCTTTCGTGAATTTGAATTAATACCACTGCCGCAGGAGGCCCGGGGGAAACATATCAATAGTTTCTACTATAACGTATGTATGTATGTATGTAAACTTTTTATTGTGCAAAATAAACAGGAGAAATACAATTGACAAACACTGAGATACATGCACAAAGGCGGACTTATCCCTTTAAGGGATCTCTTCCAGTCAACCTTTGAGTGGATGAAAAGAGTATTATATTAGGGATGGACGAGTGAGTTTAAAAATTACAAACACTCCTCACTATCACTAATCACCATACATACATAAGTCACGTCTTTATCCCAATAGTAGTGACATTTTTATTAACATGAACTATCAAAATGAACACGATGGCAATTACAATACAATACAATACAAATACTCTTTATTGAACACCACAAATCAGTACAAAACAATACAGAAACAAAGAACAAGATAAATAGGCGGTCTTGTCGCTTAATAGCGTCATAGCAGACAACCAATAATAGAAATAAGTTGGAGACAGTTTAAGTAGGTGGCGTAAACAAATAGACAGGATAAACGCAGGGATAATAAAAACAACAATATCAACATAAATCGAAGGCCTACCCACCTGCTATGGGTGGTGTAGGGGTATAGCACGCGTCACGGAATGACGAGGATCCGGGTTCGATTCCCGGCCATAGCTATACTTTGCGGATTTATCTGTGTTCTCATTTTCAATGTCGTTCAGATATTTAAACCTCTCTTTAATAACCGGTTAAAAAACCAGTAACCAAACCGTAAACCGCAATCCATTTCGGTTTCAGTCGTTGTCCCAAACCGGTTAATTTCAAAAACCGGTTTCTGATCCCTGGACGCTAAGAAACCCTGGTAGGATTAGTGGGTGAATGAGATGAGCTATTTTTGAACTACAAAATCTCAGCGTTCATTTTACTTTACGAGAATCATTTTAGAACGCAATTTCCCTGGATTCATTGTTCCCGAGGGATAGCGACGAACTACAAGCATCTAAAACAGTATCGACCATACGCGCTACATTCTAGCCTTCTGAATAATGCATGGTATGAGGATCAGTTCTAGTCTAGACTGTTCTTGCGCTTTGATTAAAGCGAAACAGCAATAGATTGTTGACAATTTCATAAAATAACAAACATAAAAAAATACAGACGATGTGGTGTATGTCTAGCTAGATAGATAGATTAATATATAAGTTGTGTATTCATTTGTATGTTTAGTCTTTAAGATATTCTCATTGAATAAACACGTATCTACTCAATATGTAGTGTTTCAATACTTCGAACCGTACATGGCGACCTTGCCAGGATTCTGCACGAATTGAGAACCTCCTTTTTTTGAACTCGGTTAAAAATCACGTATGAATTCTTTGTTTATCTGATAGATTATCAAAAAGTAAAATAAATAAACTCTTCTGCTGGTCTGGGAGTAAAGAAAAAACATCGCCTGTATAACATGATCCCTAAGATTTTCACCCATTCCCTCGATGGGCTTATACCTGCGCGGGAAGAGAAGCAACTGGTTAATTGGTATTGTTCATTTTTTTTAGTATGCTCCAATTCGAAAACCATTACGAGGAAAACCATCAATTATCCGATTTATCTTGTCCGATTTCAAAAATACATAATGATTGCAGATATTTTTGTAAAAGTACTTTGAACCTTTGTTTGACCGAACGACCGGGTTTTTAGACAGAATCCAGCATCGAATGTTTGCCACAAAAATGAAAAAAAAAGTTTGGCTACGGCAACTGTCACGTGTCACTGTCAAATCTACCAAACCATAGACAAAGCCGTTTTTTATAGCCAGCCGAACGAAGGCGATTGGGATTCTGTCTAAATTCACGAATTATTAAACAGCGAAAAAATATTTATTATTAATTAACAAAGCTACGTAAAAGCATAATATTCAAATTAGTTGCTTGAAATAGTCCATTTTATCAAATAAAGGTGTTAAAAGCACAGCTTAAAAAAAATGAACAATGCCAATTCTATGTTTTTTCTTTGCTCCCAGACCAGCATGGAAGAACCCAATGATAATGAATAGGCAAATACATCAGTGGCGAAAAATTTGGCCCAAACACCATACAAATTACCTACCGTTTCACTTTTGCGAAGACACAACCACCCAGGCGACCGGATGGCCCAGTGGTTAAAGAACCTGACTATAAAGCTTGAGGTCCCGGGTTCGATCCTCGGTCGAGGCAGATATTTATATGAAAAATACGAATGTTTGTTCTCGAGTCTTGGATGTTTAATATGTATTTAAGTATGTATTTATCTATATAAGTATGTTTATATCCGTTGTCTAGTGCCTTCGATCAACAATACAACTAGATTCACGGTGATAGCTCTGAAAACGGCTCCATGAAATAAGACCACAAAATAAATTTGTGGCCTTCTTTCTGACAGTACGCGCCAACCTCGGCCAACGTGAGGACGTGTCAAAATGCCACAATGTGCGTTCAAAAATTGTAAAAACAGCCACCGAAACACTAAGGTTTCGGAAGGAATATCTTTCTTTAAGTAAGTACAAGTCAGTATTTCATAAAGTACGTGATAATTTGCAGTTTACATTTTAAAATCAATAATTTATTGTTTGGCAATGATGGCCCACCATCTTGACAATTATCGGTGGTTTTAGAACAAGAAATTCATGGAGTAGTTCTCGTTTTAAAATAAAATATATATTGTTTTTTTTTGTAGATTTCCTAGTGATCCTTTTTGCTGTGCGGAATGGATAACTATTGTCGCGAGAGAAAGAGAAGAAGAACTTTACAGGCCTGGATGCCTACATTATATAAGGTATCTATGTGCAAAATTTCAAGTCTCTAAGTCCAGTAGTTTGGGCTGTGCGTTGATATATAGTTGTCAGTCAGTCAGTCAGTCAGGACTGAATTTTATTAGCTTATAGTAAATTTCAAATTAAATTTTGCACATAAATTCGGAAAAACTCAGGAGGTGCGAGGCCTGGTTTGAAACCACGACTTTCTGCTTGAGAGGCGGTAGGTCGAACAACTAGGCTACTACGGTTGTTGCCTGGCTGGGCCTGCGTGGGAACTATGGCCCAATCCCTCTCGTTGTTAAAGGAAGCCTGTGCCAGCAGTGGGACGTAGATAGGCTTAATTATTAAAATTCATGTTAATATTTGTATTTGTAAATATCTGACAAATAAAAAAATTCTGAGTTATATCCTTATTTGCGACTCCATTATTACCCTGTTCCTCAAATAGAATGACATCTTTTTGAAACGAAGGTAGTTCTTTTGTTTATCGACCGCTTTCGCTCGTCTTGTGACGAAACGTCGTAAGTATTATATACAATTATAATTATTTGGATCTTTGTTGCTTAGACTTAAGGTTTATTTTACGTTAATAAAGAAGGTAAAACAGATATAGCTATAAGCATAAGCAACAGGGCCACTTTTTCGCTTTGATTTTGTATGGGACCGTGAATCTAGTTGTATTGTTGATCGAAGTCTAGTGCCCATATTACAAGCTTTGCTTAGTTTGGGGCTAGGTCAATTGGTGTCAATTGTCCCAAGATATTATTATTATTATTATTACAACGCTGATGATCTATTTTTCATGTCTGTTTATTTTTCTTGTTTATCACTACATAGTATAAAATAAAGTTGCTTTCTCTGTCCCTATGACCCTATGTCCCTATATCCCTATGTCCCTTTGTATTCTTATATCTTCAAAACTACACAACGGATTTTGATACGGTTTTTTTAATAGATAGAGTGATTCAAGAGGAAGGTTTTTATGTATAATTCTACGCAGACGAAGTCGCGGGCAGAAGCTAGTTTTCTATAAATGTGTATTGTGTATATTCTCTTATATTTGTGTCTTGCAAAAAGGAATAAATGTTTCTTTCTTTCTGTCTATCATTGCATACATGTGAGGGCTTTTTTTTCGCTGAGTACATTTTAGACCCCCGACGCATAAAGAGGGTAGTTTTAAGTTTGTCGTCGATTGTCTGTAGGTATATGACATCATAACGATCAGATGGATGGACAGATTTAACCCGTCAAGCGTCCAAGAGACTACAGTTAGTCCCTAACTTTTTCCCCATCCCATTATCGGTGGGCTTTTACCATCTGCGCGGAAAGAAGCTACTGGTACATTCAATGTTTTTCGTTTATTCTGAAACGAGCATAAGTTCCATTAGGTATTAGTTTTAAAAATACGAATCTCACGTTTCACGGAATATTTTACTAATATTATAATCACGAATATTTGTAAGTATGGATGGATGGATGTTTGTTACTCTTTCACGCCAGAACGGCTGGACAGATCTGGATGAAATTTGGAGCATAGATAGATTATAGTCTGAAATAACACATAGGCTACTTTTTATCCCGGAAAATTGCGTAATTCCTGTGAGATAACGATAAACGAATTATGTAGGAAGTTGCGGGCACCAGCCTAGTCATAAATAAATACCTTCCATTTCCACGTCAACATATCAAAATATGCCATTAACAAATACCTATTGGGCTAATAAATCATACTGCCAAATTACGTTTGCCGTCGGCCAAATGCGGAAACAGCGTATTCGTTTCACTAAGAGCTATTTTTATTTGACACAGGTGCCCTCGTCGACCGCAAAACGTAAGTTTGTGGAAAAGAGACACATATGGTTAAGATGGCCGCCGTCTATATTTGGGACCTTCGTGTTATTTTCCCTCTAATAATGTTCTCTTCCACGCTGGTCTGGGAGTAAAGAAAAAACATAGAATGTACCAATTGCTTCTCTTTCCGCGCAGATGGTAAACGTCCAGGGAAAATCGAGTGAGCAAAAATGTTAGGAATCATGTTATAGGCGATGCTAGCAACCCATCACTATTTTGGTTCCCCTTTCCACAACGCCCACAATCATGCTAAACGTGGCCTTCAGGTCTTGTTATCTTAGGCCCTGGCAACCAAAAGGGATAAAGACGTGATATGTATGTACCTATGTATCAGTACATACATACATACCGTCACGTCTCTTTCCCACAGGGGTAGGCAGAGACTACTTTATTCCACTTGCTACGATCCTGACATCCTTCTATCGTTTCATCCACATTCATCAATCTCTTCATACATCGTCGGTTTCGGCTACTCCTGAGCTGACCTTTTTCCAAAACGTCTCCTATTTCATCTCGGAACGTCCGTCTAGGCGTTCCCCTCCCAACGTAACCATTCACACTTCCCATATACATGTTTAGTTAGTCTACTTTCATCCATCCGCTCTACGTGACCAAACCAACTAAGCATACTTTTTCTACCCTAGCCACTATATCCTCTAGAAAAAGGATGTCAGTTCTTCAATATAATTCTACGTGGACAAAATCGCGGGCAGAAACTAGTATACTATATAATAATACTAGCTTTTGCCCGCGACTTCGTCCGCGCGGATAACGTCAGAGTGACGTGACGATATACCCCATACATCCACTCATGTCTCCAAGTGCCCATAAGGTTTTTATTTCCTATCCCGTGGGAAATTCGGAAAATCCCTTCTTAGAGCACCTACGTGATCCTCTAGGAATGTTATTTACTAATTAGTGTCTTAATTATTAACCTTGTCTTTTTATCCCATGGGAAATTTGAAAAATCCTTGGTAGCGCAACCTTTATACTAAGCAAGGAATAATATGTAAGTATGCCAAATTTAACGTCTGTAGCTTTATTGAAGCAACATTTCGGGATTTGCCTATCCCGCAGGAAAATCGGGATAAAAAGTATTCTTTGTCCGTCTTCTGGTTCTAAGCTATCTCCCCACCAATTTTCAGCCAAATCGGTTCAGCCGTTCTCGAGTTATAAATAGTGTAACTAACACTACTTTCTTTTATACATATAGATTAGTTAGCATTCCTTTCTCCACACAGCACTGTGACAGGAGCTTTGCAAAAAGAACCCTAAGGGATCCTAAATACGAGGTAAATCCAATGTACACCGAACCATAACTCACCCTTTCCGACTTAAGAGGAGCTGACTTCTCAACCGTGATACCCAGCATTACACCATTCTTCCTCCAGCCAAATACTTCCACGTTCTCAGAAAATGATTTCCATCCCTTTTCCACCCTAAATACGGAATCACAACATGTGAAAAGGCTCTAAGAATATCAATCCATTTAGAAATTTATAAGCCGAATCACTTGGATTGAATTAAATTCAGGGCAAAAAATACACGAAAACGCGTCCGAAAACAGCCCGTAACACGTCCGTGTAGAATCACTTTGGCAACGTCTAGTTGCGGAGGTGCGATTTGCTTCCACTATCAGATCGCTCCGCAGAATACGGACGGCGTACATAGAAATGGACTTTATTTTGTACGCGCCAGATTCGCCGGCGGCTGTATTCCGAACGTTGAAATCGGATAAGGAATTTGCGTCCACTCTTTTGTCAAGTCACTGTTTGTTCCTTTCTTTGAAAACATTACCGCGCCTCCAAAAGAGCTTAAGTCGTGCACAGCTACGCTGGCATACGCGTCTTTTTTTTTACGTGGGTAGGTTCAAAATGGAATGGCGAACGGGCGTTGTTGTGTTGTTTTGCTGGTCGCGGCGTAAAGACAAAGGCAACTCGTTTTATACGAGGGTCCTGAATCCAATAGTCCAAGATCCGAACCTAAGTCGACCTTCACCGAGCTGATAATAGAATGAAACATATTTTATAATAAATTTAGTATATTAGAAAATATAACAAAAATGGGTTGGCTAAAAAAATCCTGGACAGACTATTTCAATATATTACATATAATAATATAATATATATCTATTGATTTATAAATATAACTAGCTTCTGCCCGCGACTTCGTCTGCGTAGAATTATACGTAAAAACCTTCCTCTTGAATCGCTTTATCTATTAAAAAAAACCGCATCAAAATCCGTTGTGTAGTTTTGAAGATATAAGCATACATAGGGACATAGGGACATGGGAACAGAGAAAGCGACTTTGTTTTATACTATGTAGTGATATATCTGTAATAGAAAAATTTAATGTAATACTATAATATTAAACAAGAGAACATCAATGAAATAAATATATTTATATATATATTTATTGACTTATATAAGAATACTAGTATATAAGAATATATCTATAATAGAAAAAAAAATTGTAACAAAAATATGATAATGTAAATGATAACCATGCCTTCACTTCACTACATTTACTGCAAATAAATATATTATTATTATTCTGTATATTTATTTTTATCTCTAGTTAGGTTTTTACAATATTCATCTATAAAGTAATAAAACAATATTAATACAAAATATAAAAACATTCTAAAAACCTAACCTAGGGTGCCGCCGGCAGCGAGGCGAGGCCTAAGCTACCGGTGGTCAGGGCGACAGAGAGGAACCTCCTGACTATCCGAGCCGTGTCCAGGAGTACCGCCTTCTGTATCTGGCCCTTGACCCAACCACCTAGCGAGAGCCTTTCACTATTATAATTATTATGAAGAAAATATAGTCTGTCCAGGATTTTTTTAGCCAACCCATTTTCTAATATACTAAATCTAAATATTTATATAACTCAAAGGTGACTGACTGACTGACATAGTGATCTATCAACGCACAGCCCAAACCACTGGACGGATCGGGCTGAAATTTGGCACGCAGGTAGATGTTATGACGTAGGCATCCGCTAAGAAAGGATTTTGATCAATTCCAACCCCAAGGGGATAAAATAGGGGATGAAACTTTGTATGAAACTTTGTCAATTTTAAACCGATCGGGCTGAGACTTTGCATGCATAAAGCTACTATGACGTAGGCATCCTCTAAGAAAGGATTGCGTAATTTCTGCGGGATAGCGGTAAACGAATTCTATGCAGACGAAGTTGCGGGCAACAGCTAGTTTATTATAAAATAATGTTTCATTCTATTATCAACTCGGTGAAGGTCGACTTGGGTTCGGAGCTCCTACTACAAGGACCTTGGACGAATACATTGCGATGGTTCCGTTACCTTGTTCCTCGGATTACGCAAGGATCAGTGTCGTGCTGTCCTTTTCTCTCAAATTATGGCTAACAGCCAAGCGGAGCACGGTACATAAATCTCGTCTATATCCCAAGGTAGACAGAGCCCATGGTAAGCCCTGAGCCACGTTTAGCATAATTGTCGGCGTGTAGGTGGAAAGGGGAACAATTGTGATGGGTTGCTAGCATCGCCTGTAACATGATTCCTAAGATCGCCTATACGGTAGGCTTTTACCTGCGCGAGAAGGAAAGCAACTGGTTTTTATACTTTTTCTTTACTCCCATAGCAGTATGGAAGAAAATACGAACGATACGAACTGGGAAAATCGAATTTCACAGTATGATTGTCTAGACTCTGCCTACCCCGAAAGGGATAAAGACGTATTTGTGTATGTATGTATGTATTACCCAGACTATTTGAAACTAGCAACCAAGTGGGTAAAAGAGATGGAAATTCTATATACATTCTGTCTACTTAAACTTAATAATATCCTGCTAAAAATCACTACATAGTATAAAACAAAGTCGCTTTCTCTGTCCCTATGTCCCTATGTATGCGTATATCTTCAAAACTACACAACGGATTTTGATGCGATTTTTTTAAATAGATAGAGTGATTCAAGAGGAAGGTTTTTATGTATAATACATGCATAATATACCGTGCGAAGCCGGGGCGGGTCGCTAGTAATATTATAAATGCAAAAGTTTGTTAGGATGTGAAAGAGTGTGTATGTTTGTTCCTTCTTCACGCTGAAACGACTGGACGGATTTGGATCAAACTTGGAACGGAGATAACTAGTGCCTTAGATTAAAACATAGGTTACTCTTTATCCCGCAAAATGGCGTAGTTCCCGCGGCATAGGGGCATGAATTATTAAAATTAAAATTAAATTAAATATCTTGGGACAAATTACACCAATTGACCCAAACTAAGCAAAGCTTGTACTATGGGTACCAGGCAACGGATAAACATACTTATATAATGTAGATAAATACATACTTAAATACATACAACATCCGTGACTCGGGCACAAACATTCGTATTCATCATACAACTGTCTGCCCCTACCGGGATTCGAACCCAGGACCTCTACCTTCATAGTCAGGGTCACTAACCACAAGGCTATCCGGTCGTCAGTAGTAGTACAAATGGATCAGAGGTGTTACGAATATTCGCATCCGCATCCGTAAATGCGGAATATTCGCATTAACTCAGACATCTGCATCCGCATTCACATCCGCATCAATCAATGCCGAGTTTTTACGGATGCAGATTCACATCAACAAGACTCGACAAGTAACTACATGTTAAGAAAGTGGGCGGAGCCAGTGGCACGTGCTTCGCGTTTGTTTACATAAATACTTTGCACTAATAAGTATTATTATGAATTTAAAATTTAAATAATTATCCTTTTAAAATCCCAAATTCCGCATCCGCATCCGCGTCAAATCCGCATCCGCGGATGTGAACTTCTAATAATCCGCATCCGCAACTGCATCCGCGGATGTCTAAATTTTTGCATCCGTAACAACCCTGAAATAGCTGTAGGTCTGTGGCGTTTGTTAATCATACATTACAAACTCAACGAGAACCCATGCCGGTAGGCTTCATATTGGCCACGCATTGCCAATCGAATTGTCACATGTCATCGACAACCGTCGAAATATTGGCTGTTGGCCTTCAAAATGATATTTCGGGTAAAACCTTACGTCAGTTGATACCCTTTTCATTCCGAGAATAGTCTAAGCAATATTTGACAGCCCGTCAAAAACTAAGTGCTTTCTTTACGGCCGAAAACAATGGCGGCCATGGAGAAAGCAACGGATAGAGTGAAAAGCATTTATACCAAATAAAATTACGCTAAAATACTAATAATTCCATGCTGGTCTGGGAGCAATGTACCAGTTGCTTCTCTTCCCACGCAAGTGGTAAAAACCCATCGAGGGAGGGCGAAAATCATAGGAATCATGTTATAGGCGATGCGAGCAACCCATCACTATTTTGATTCCACTTTCCACCTTTACGCCCTCAGTGTCTTGCTAAACGTGGCCTGTAGGTCTTGTTACCTTAGGCTCTGTCTACCCCGTAAGGGATAAAGACGTGATTTGTATATGTGTATGTATGAGTATGTATATTCAAATTTCAAATGTGCAAGTTCGCACATAAATTCTGAAAAATTAGAGGTGGGCTGGGATGTGAACCCACGATCCTCTGTTTAAAAGGCCTTAGGTCAAACCACTAGGCTACCACGGCTTTTATAATCAAACTCTTACCTCTATTTTTAATGTTGTTTCTTTTTTCTCCATTCCGTATGCCTCAAGGAGTATTAATGATTAGTATTAATAACTAGCTTCTGCCCGCGACTTTGTCTGCGTAGAATTATACATAACCTTCCTCTTGAATCACTCTATCTATTAAAAAAGCCGCATCAAAATCCCTTGCGCAGTTTCCAAGATCTAAGCTTACATAGCGGCAGCGGAAAGCGACTTTGTTTTATACTATGTAGTGATAGTGAGAGATTACCACTCTGTTTGGCTACTTGCTCTTGACTCTCGCTTTTATAAGAAAAGGAATATCCCAAAAAAACGTAGTCATCCCTCATCTATTAGGATAAATTACGGGCGGGAATTCCCGAGGGCGACTTTTGGCAGCAGAGGGTTCGCAGCCGGGTTCCTGATCGGCTGCTTTGAATTATTATTAAGTCAAAACCTCTGCAATGACTCTTGATCAATGTGTAAACGTACCATAGTGGAAATAACTAATTAGAGTGGCAATCAGCAGAGTGCAAAGCGGGTGGAGGGGGTAGCCTAAACGATCACAGCGCTCGCTACGGCTAAAATTGTCATTTTTGTCGCTGACTTGAGCTGTCAAATCCATATTGCAGTAAACATTTTCTAATCGTTTTTGAGATAAAAATATGGTCCTGGTAAGATGTGTTGTTGTGAATTGTAATAACACCAAGAAGAATAGCGACTGTAAATTTTACCAATTTCCAAGACCATGGTGGAAACGAGACCAAAGAAATAAGTGGATATTTGCCGTAAGAAAAAAAAGTAAGTTACCTAACCTCTAAAATTTTACTTAAAGTACGTTATCATTTTGATACAAGTTTAGTATTAAATTGAAAAGTTACGGTGAATTGTAATATAGTAAAATAACACAAGATTTCATTAATATTTTTCACAATATTTACTTACTTCTTGTTTGACAGCGGTGACAATATTGTCCATAATGGCCGCCTGTCACGTGGCGCTGTCGTCGCGCTCGGTGCCAATACGGGCTATTTACTAGGGTATAGTGACTCCTCTTAAGTTTCAAAGGTTGAGTTATGGTTTGGTGTAGATCGGATTTACTTCGTATTTAGGATCCCTTAGGGTTCTCTTTACAAGGAAGGAACCCTAACTAATATATTATTATATAGTATACTACTTTCTTTCAAAAAAGCCGTGGTAGCCTAGTGGTTTGACCTGTGGCCTCTTAAGCAGAGTGTCGTGGGTTCAAATCCCGGGCGCGCACCTCTGAGTTTTTCGGAATTTATGTGCGAAAATTACATTTGAAATTTGCCATGAGCTTTTCGGTGAAGGAAAACATCGTGAGGAAACCTTGCACACATCTGCGAAGAAATTCAATGGTGTGTGTTAAGTTCCCAATCCGCACTGGTCGCGCGTGGGAACTATAGCCCAAACCCTCCAATACACGGAGGAGGCCTATGCCATGAGGCACGCCGAATTACGCGACAATTTAATAATAAAAAGAAACAACAACAACAAAAAACGGAATTGTAGCGAATTCGGAATAAAAAGGCTATATAAATAAATAAATAAATATAAAATATAATTTAAAACGCAACGGATTTCGAAATGTTTTTTTATAGATAGTCATGCTAAACGTGGCCTTTAGGTCTTGATATCTAGCTCTGTCTATCCCGTAAGGGATAAAGACGTGATTGCGTGTATTGCTGTTGATGCCCCAAATAAAATAAATAAAAATAAAATAAAATAAAATTTATGTATGTACTAGCTGTTGCCCGCAACTTCGTCTGCATAGAATTCGTTTATCGCTATCCCGCGGGAATTACGCAATTTTCCGGGATAAAAAGTAGCCTATGTGTTATTCCAGACTGTAGTCTAGCTATGTTCCAAATTTCATCCAGATCTGTCCAGCCGTTCTGGCGTAAAAGAGTAACAAACATCCAAACATACTCACAAACTTTCACATTTATAATATTAGTAGGATGTATTCAGAGTTAAACATAAATATATCAAATGCAGCAAAACAAGAATATTCCCAGACAATAGTTCAGATAAATGTTGTATTTATTTGTGAGATTGTTTCCGCTCGCTTTTCTGGCTTTTCGGTATTTTATTGAGTTTTCCCTGTATCGTATTTATTTTACAAGGTTTCGGATACTCATGTATCAGTATTTATTAGCTAGCTATGGCCTGGTACTTTGCTCGCGTGAATTTTTACATACATACATAACTTACAAACTTACTACCATTTGATCGCTTACAACGCAGGGCATGTCGCATCATTGGTGACCCTATACTCTCTGTGAAACTTGACCCTCTTCCTCTTCGCAGAGACGTAAGTTCTCTTTGCGTGTTCTACAGGATCTATAATGGGGAGTGCTCCGTTGAACTGTTTAACCTTATCCCAGCTGCCAAGTTCCATCACCGTACTACTCGACGCAAAAGTAGTTTCCACCAACATCACCTCGATAGTTGGTGCTCTAACACCGTGCGATTTAAGCGGTCTTTCTTGCCCCGTACGTGCAAAATTTGAAATGGGTTGACGGCCGGGGTTTTTCCAACTGGATACGATATGGGTACCTTTAAGAGGCGAGTGTACCATTTCTTGCAAGGCCGGCAACGCGCTAGCAGTCCCATTGGTGCTGTAGTTGTCCATGAGCGGCGGTGATCACTTACCATCAGGTGCACCGCATGCCCGTTTGTCGGTTTTAATATATATAAAAACTTACATACATAAATCACGTCTTTATCCCTTACGCGGTAAATAAAGATTATTTTTTAACGGAGAGGAAATCTTTATGCGTGCCCTAGGCACGGGGATGCCTAGGGTTATGTGGGACTCCCCCCCGAAGGGGTATACCTGAACTAAAAACTCTCCGGCGTTGCCTCAATCCGGTGTGATGGGGACGCACTGGTATGCCACTAGGCTTTCACAACAAACGCCCCCCCGGGCCCCGGCTTCCGCCAGGACCGCGCCAAGAGGGCCTGTGCGCTGGGCCCGTCTTCCCTTAGACGATGAGACCGTGCAATGCAGGTAGGTAATTCTCCGTTACTGTTCCCGCTGGCCTCAAGGGCTCGGATGAGCGGTGCAAGCACCGAGTTCGCCTTTTCCTCCCTCGTCTGCGTAAGGAGCGGTTGCACGTTGAAACGAGGTCAACGTGAGTCCGTACGGGGTAAAGCCTAAAGTAACAAGACCTAAAGACCACGTTTGGCATGCTGGTGGGCGTATAGGTGGTAAGGGGAATCAAAACTATTCCTGATATCTTCACCCGTTCCTTCGATGGGCTTTTACTATCCGCGAAGAGAAGCAGATGTACTTATGTTTTTTCTTTGCTCCCAGACCAGCATGGAAGAAATATTTAATATTTTAACAATATAATAATTAAATTACATTCACATGAACTTATTTTTCACAATCTTGAATCCGAAGTCGTCGTATTGCCTTTTGGACACCCACATCTTTTCCGTATCCGACATACCTGGAAAGACGCAAGGATTATAATACCTTCCGAATTCAAAAAGACGCATATCTGTTTCATAGGTTTTGAGAAAATTACGATAGATTGACGTCTAATCTATGCTAGATGAGGAAGTAGTTATGAAGAGGTAGTATTAGGCACATAGTTTGTGGAAGTGGATGATAATGCGGATACGGAAGTGGATAAGGAAAAGAGAGAGTGACTAAATTGTATTGGGGCGACATATTACTAGGTGAAAATTTAAAATTTCAAATACTTAGGCCAAAGAACGCAGTGCCTATTTATTTATTTTTCATCTATATAGTGATAGAAATAGTTATTTGTTATGCAAGGCTGCGAAGTGTTTGTTTAGCGCGAGTGCCTGAATTGAAACCCGAGCAAGCGAAGGATTCTATGATTGAACCACGAGCGAAGCGAGTGGTTCAAAAGAAGAATCCTGAGCGTCGCGAGGGTTTCAAGGCACGAGATACTAAACAACTTTGCTGCCGAGCGAAACACACAATTTTTCACCTCACTACAGCGAGAAAAATGGTGGATGAAAGAAAAACAGTCTAATAGTAAATCAGTTTTTTTGTTCTCTTTCTTCTAAATAAGAAAGGTAATAGAATCTAAGCCCATACAGCCTAGTCTAATAATCTAATAAGTAAAACTATTTTTTATTTTTATCATAAACCAAACAACAATTTTGGTCAACTTTTCGGTTTCCCGACGAGCAATCTCTAAAAACTTTTATTTTTTTTTCTAATCATAGATATATTTTTAAAAAGAAAGTTAAAAAATCGCACTAACTATTAGACTGAATTTAAAAAAAAATGGCGCGCGTTCTGAATTTGCATCATAATATCTGTTTTTCCTGCTTGGTTGCTATTTTTGTGGTTAACCAAAAATTTAAATAATTAATAAAAACCAATATCTTTTTTTCTTTTAGCAACGAAAGTTAGCAAATCTTGAAAATAACTTAGCAAGTAATGGATTTTAAAATAAATTAATAACGGATACCGGATCGCGTTTCTGAACGTGACATTATGTTTTTTTTATCGGATGAAAAAGTTAGGGGTCTGATAACAAGTTCGACATTTGAAGTTCGTATTATTCCGTCCTTCTCATTCACCTAATTAAGTACTATTCGTATAAGCGAGACGACAACATACGAAGTTCAAAGTTCTAATTTCTGAGTATATGAGTAGGTGGGCAATGGTGGTCATCGTCACGTTCGAATTTCAAAAACCTTTTCCACGCAAGCGGGGAAAAAGCACTTTTCCACGCAGATTTTGAAGGAGAAAGGCAGCCTTTTCGAGCAAGTGAGGTGAAAACATAATTGTGCACGAGCTAAATGAAAATTCCTTTAAAATTCATCTAAATTTAAGAGAAGGAGGCAGAGCCATTTTAAATTTCATTTACGTGGAAGAGGAACTCAAAAAATTGCGAAACTTCCTCATTATGAGGAAGCGAAAACGGAATCCTCATCTATAGTCTAATCTGTCCAAAAATGTAAAAAAACGAAATCTGTTTTCTTGGACTTGCGTCCTTTAGAATTAGGACGGCAGGATATGACTCGTAGGGAGAAGTAGTCTATTGTATTTGTGCTCACCAGATGGCGCCGGTTTACCAACATTTGCTAAACAACTTATCACTAATGCAACATTTAACAATATTTTATTTTCTACTAAAATATTGACTTTATGGAAATCTTATAAAACAAACCTAACCTAATCTAACGTGAGCCTCGCCTAAAGGTCTTCAATTTAAAAAAAAATACGGTTATCAGATATTAAAGACGAGATCCCGATGGCGTCACTCTAGAGTAAGGTATCGCTTAGCCGTTCATAAAGTATTGCTGTCGCGGATCCACATTATTTAGGATTTGTTTTAATTAATTTTGAATTGCAAATTATTTATTATCCTGTGCTACGCAGGCCCGTTTATCTTCTGAATAAGCTGCCTTTTCACGCTTCTTATTTAGCACATTTTTATTAGCTCTTCTTTCAATCCACATAAATAATGAATCGTCAACATATACGTACCGCATATCTTCCGAACGACTGCTCCAAATTGGGGTATTTTACAATACACTACATTAACTCTTTATTAAACACCACATATAACAACCAAAACATAAAAAAGGTATAGAGAATATTACAAGGTAGAAATAGGCGGCCTTATCGCTACAGAGCGATCTCTACCAGGCAACCACAATGGACTGGAGAACAGAACAGATCTGAGCAGGTGGTGCAATTTAGAATATATATTAATATACTAAGTACTGAAATACATAATTATATTATACATGAAACACACATTTATAATAAATGGAGATATAAATAGACACATACCTAAAAAAGCCAGCTACAAGATTCATGCACAAGATGACAGATAGTGCTCCTTCAACATAGATTGAAATATGGGTAAAGATTTAGCGCGCCTTATGGTTATAGGCAAGGAATTCCACAACCGTAAAGCCTGAACAGTATAAGAATATACATAGAATTTGGAATTAGAAAGAGGTACAGTAAGGAGAAAATTAACTTTTTTTACATGATTTTATACTTTGTATGTGCGTGTTCAGTGATGAGATGACATGCCTCTGAGACGTGATCCTCGACTGCTGGCCTTTTGGCGAGGATTAGAGCCACTCAACGAGCTATGGAAAGACTTATGCTCGGGAGTTTCTTTGCGCGACAGAATCCGGAATACGAAGATTCGCCGAAGAACTAGAGTCACCGACATAGCTCGAAGAGTTACGTTGAAGTGTCAATGAGCCACATCGCTCGTAGAACAGACAACGGGGGAGAAAAGTTCTCGAGCGGCGACCACGAACCGGAAGACCGACGACATCGTGAAAGTGGCGGGACACCGGTGCTGGTGGCGAGTTGTCGTTCATCATGGTGTGCTTAGGGGAGGCCTTTGTTCATATACTAGTAGTTGTCACCTGCAAAAGTAGCTCCTCCTAGCCAAGCGACGGCATAACCCTCATCAGAAGACATCACGTTAACAGTCTTCTTCGTGGCATATTCCAAATCCTGTTGCAACCTGTTAACACCAGAAATCACTTAGGGCCTATCTCACTACTCTAAAAATTCTGATGTCTTAAGTATCAGTTATCTGTTATGTCGTTGTGAAAGTGGCGATTTGTCGTTCATTGTGACGTTCTAAGAGGGAGGCCCATGTTCAACAGGGTAGGTCTTCTGGCTGATGGTGATGATAAGCTGTCTTCCCCGTATGGATAGACGTGGTTTATGCATGAGGACCAACCTTGCGCTCAGGCCTGGTATCATAGACATGCCTCCACAAGGCACGACAGCCTTGTACAGGTCGTCTCTGAGCTCAGGGTCACATTTGAGTGCTGCTGTTATCACAGCACCGTGCAAAGACAGGAGTTCACTCCTCTCTGGTGCCACCAGGTCTGGTTGGAAGAGCAGCTCTCCTGGAATCACAGATTTAAATGATTCACCATTGCCAAGACATTATTATAAATGGGATATAATATACAGTGTCTTGAAAGTAATCTTCTTAAATTTTTCCACGCTGGTCTGGGAGTAAAGAAAACACGTAGAATTTACCAATTGCTTCTCTTCCCGCGCAGGTGGTAAAAGGCCATCGAGGGAATGGGCGAAAGTCTTAGGAGTCATGTTATAGGCGATGCGGCTAGCAACCCATCACTATTTTGATTTCCCTTTCCAGCTTGCCCTTAATCATGCTACCTTGGGCACTGTCTACCCCGCAAGGGATAAAGACGTGATATATGTATGTATGTATTGAAAGTAATCATACTAATATTATAAATGCGAAAGGTTGTGAGGATGTGAGTGATAGACTACAGGCCCACGTACAAAAAATGTGGGTCATATGAACCACCAGGTGACGTATATAGGACGATATAAGAGCATAAAATAATAAGATTCAGCACTATGCCGTCACTTGTAAGCTGTCCAACTGGGTGCTGGTGAGAATTCAAAAGTGCAGGTAGAGTGAGTAAATTTTGGTCATATGATTATGTACGGCATTTTTACCATCGATACATCCATGAAAAATAATAAGAAAGCGCGCAGTGCAAATCCTGTCCTTCAGAGAGACTCCGAGCATAGCTCTTTCCATAGCTCGCTGGGCGACTTTGAACTGGTTGACCAACCCTACCGTGAGTGTCCACGTCTCAGCTCCGTAGGTCATAACGGGTAGGACGCACTGATTGAAAACTTTAGTTTTTGGTACTCACCAGGCATAAATGTCTCGTTGCATATTTTAATCTCTTCCCCGCTCGGCAGTACATACTTCTCATTATAATTCTTCTTGCTCATAGCAGAATTCTTAGTTATATACACCCTATTATCTCTAATGTCGTTCGGGACTTCATCAGCTTCATAAATACCTGCAAAAGTAATGAATATTATCATCTCCAGCTGTATATATCCCACTGTTGGGCACAGACCTCTCAGAACGAGAGGCCTTGGGCTATAGTTCCCACGCGGGCCCAGCGGATTGGGAACTTTACACACCATTGAATTGCTCTTCCATGCCGGTCTGGGAGCAAAGGAAAAACAAAATGTGCCAGTTGCGTCTCGTCCCGCGCAGATAGTAAAAGTCCATCGAGGGAATAGGCGAAATTCTTAGGAATCATGTTTATTTATTTATTTATTTATAGGAACACAAACAGTCATACATGGCGCATAAACAAATCACAAAGAGTTTACATCAGTGACAAAACAGTGTTCACATTTAGCGTAACACATTTGAGTAATTCAGCCTCCTAGCTGAATGTGACGGACGCGTAAGGACGCGAAACAAATATAAAAAATACTTTATTTAAATAAAACATATAAGCAATATTTTTGAAAAAGGAAAATAAAAATAAAATAAAGGGAAATAAAAAAAAACTTAAAACAATTTATACAAACTTTCTCTAAATGTATGGAAGGAAACGTTAAACAATTCTATATTATTGCAATATTAATAAGTGCGGGCGATGTTATAGGCGATGCGGCTTACCCATCACTATTTTGATTCCCTTTCCCACCTAGTCGCCTCCAATCGTGCTAAACGTGGCCTTTAGGTCTTGTTACCTCAGGATCTGTCTACCCCGTAAGGGATATAGACGTGATATGTGTATGTATTGAATTGCTTCACCGACAGCTCATAGTAATTTTGCACAGAACTTCGGAAAACTCAGAGCGAACCCTCGACCCTCTGCTCAAGAGGACATATTTCAATTGAAACCAATAGGCTGCCATGGTTTTTCTGACCTAATTCTGTATTAATTATAATACATACATACATATAGATGTCTTTATCCCTTACGGGGTAGATAGAGTCTAAGGTACGCCTAAGATAACCTTGAGACCACGTTTAGCAAGACACTGTGGGCGTATTGGTGGAAAGGGAAATCAAAATAGTGATGGGTTAGCATCGCCTATAACAAGATTCCTAAGACTTTCGCCTATTACCTCGATGGTCTTTTACCTGCGCGGGAAGAGAAGCAATTGACACATTCTATGTTTTCTCTTTGCTCCCAGACCAGCATGGAAGAAATACTGAAATCCGGGATCTAAATATTGAAATATCGGATACCTCGTTTAGCTAGCATGTCTTTTATGAAGACAGATACTTCGCTGGATGGTAGGTTGTTGGTCATGGTGGCGTAACTCATGAGGCCACCCTCGTACACTGGGCAGATGTCCGATGTTGCGTATCTGGTAGGGATTACAAAAACCGGTTTTTAACCGCATTACAGAATCAAAAGCCGGTTTTTAACCGTTTTTTATTATTTTGTGAATGGTTACGTTGGGAGGGGAAGGCCTAGAAGGACGTTCCGAGACCAAATAGGAGACGTTTTGTAAAAAGGTCAGGTCAGGAGTACCCGAAACCGACGAGCATGTATGAAGAGATTGATGACTGTGGATGAAGCGAAAGAAATATGTCAGGATCGTAGCAAGTGGAATAAAGTAGTCTCTGCCTACCCCTGTGGGAAAGAGGCGTGACGGTATGTATGTATTTATTATTTTCTTCAATTTTACTCAAATCGTCATTCAATATCTCGACGTTCTTGCTTCATGGAATAAAGTATTAGTTTATAAACTAAGCAAGTCAGCATTAGTTAAGCCAAAAATAAAACAAGTTTGTTTTGATCTACTAATATTAAGAAAATGCGTTTTAATTGTTGTAAAATATAAGACAGTAACAGTTATATAATACGAGTAAGTTAGAATATTGAACAAAACAGTTTTAGTCTCACTGTAGTACATAGGATTAAATAATCAACTTATTATAGTTTTTATTTCTTTCGGGTTTAATCCGGTTTTTGCGTTTCAAAAACCGGTTTTTTGCCTTAACGAAAAAAGTCCGGTTAACCGGTTTTTCGGTTAATCGGTTTGCACTACCTAGTTCCTTAGTATCTGTTTAAGAGCGTTGAAGTAGAAGGATGTCAGGCCCCTATATCACCATCTCATTGTCGGTGAGAGGTGACCATTCTAAATACAATACGTAGGTAGTAGACATGAAGCCAACACGCGTGGATGTTTGTCGAGTTACACACTCGTGTAAACGGAATTGTCGCCTGTCATTGATTATTGTCGCGTTGGCCCGAGGTAATGTAATTTACCTATGCGCGGGAGTTACTTTATATTTTTTCTCAAAAATGTCCGTTAAAGTCGTCATTGTTAACTACATATCAGAACAGGAAGTTAATTGTTGCCGGTCAGTCCAAAATAAAAAATAAAAACTGTAGCGCTAAACTCTCCAGTAATGTTGCATACAAATTCCATTACTGTCTAGCTATTAACTTTTTAAAAATGCAAATCACCATTATAAAATAAAGGCACAAGACTTAAAACACCAAATTAAAAAAAAAGCTAATACGACAACGTGTTTATCTGTGTCTGAAATAGCTTTAGATGTTCTGGGTAGAAAAATTCTTCAAATGCCATTGATAGAAAACGGCGGCAAAACAAAAATAATTAATAATTTATGTCAATTCCATTTTCGTTTATTTTTGTTGTTTTTTCTTTTTAGATTTTTGAGAAAAGCACTAATACCTACTTGCCTCGGCCAGAATAGCATTGCTGGCTTCGTATTATTAAGCGGACTCGCAAGCTCGTCCGTTCAAACCAATACTCAGCCAGCAATTGCCTACTTCCTGGCCTAGACAGTAATATACTATTACGTCACCCTAGGCTGTAATAGGGATATTACTCCAACTTCGCGGGCAGAAAATCTCACTTCCTGGCCAAGGCAAAACGTAAAACTCTATACAAGCCACGGGCGGTAATTCGTAAAGCTCCATATCGCATATTTATGGCCCTCACCTCTGGTTCGGGCCACCGACACCTGCGATCTGGGACAATTACGAGTTCACCGCCCTAGTTCTGTAATTTACTAATGTACTCTCTAAGAAAAATAAGCTTTTACTTCGTTCATCTGTCTATTAGTAGGATTAGACCATAGGATCGTTTGAGTGTACCCCAGATCGACGCTAATCCCTGTAGTACACCCGCTGCCGTATAGCGCCAGAACCCCCTGCGGTTGTACACAGAACGCAGGCGCGTTCAAAGTCTCGAAGATTACTTCGCAGAATTGAAACCTGTAACGAAATAAAGAAATTAAATTGCGCCTATCGAATCGAAGGTAACTGAAAATCCCTTTTAAGGATAAGTTCGCCTTTGTAAATCTGATCTGCCCTGTAGCTATGTTCATGTATTTTATGTACAATGACAAGTTATACACAATAAATATTATTTTTCTAACCGACACTGATAATTAGAACACAGAAAAAATGTATGTAGGTAAAAAATAATAATGATTTTTTTCAAAAATTAGCGCTGTTTTTTGGCTCTTCTGTAAAATTACCATTTGGTCGCTTATGACATTTCACCTTTCAAGCGTCGATATACTACTGGTACTTTTCCGAAAAAAATGTATTCTTATTCTTATTTACAAAGAAACTGTTCAAAAGAGAATGTGACGTTACGCCGAACAGAAGCTTCGTCTAGTTACTTCAGTCTGTGACTATGTACAGTGGCCAGAGACCTAACCCTGCCTTTAAAGATAATAGACCATTCACAAAAGCACACTACAAAGGACATTCTGAACAACGCAATCCGGCTAATTGCAGACTTATATCAAGTTTAGGGTTCCATATTTTAATAGTACAAACTGGGAATTCAGATTTTGGACATTTTAGGAAAATGAAAATGAACATTGTACTTTTGCAAATTCGCCTCTTTTACATGTCTTTTTGAAACTACCAGCGCATTCGGAAATACCATCATTGCCAAGAATGCGCCGCAAGAAGCTTGGCAGAAAGTCATTTTTTCAAAATAAAGTACAGTAAGAATACTTAAATTAGGTTATAGACACACACACACACACAAATCACGTCTTCATCCCTTACGGGGTAGACAGAGCCTAAGGTAACAGGTACCTACAGGCCACATTTAGCAAGATTGCGGGTGTAAAAGTGGAAAAATTAGGTTATGATACTATGAAATAACTCAAAAAAAACATCTTGATTTTTTATATTTGTTTTTACGATTTTACACACATACATATTATTATACATACACAAATCACGTCTATATCCCTTACGGGGTAGACAGAGCCTAAAGTAACAAGAGCTACAGGACACGTTTAGCATGATTGTGGGCGTATAGGTGGAAAACAGAATCAAAATAGTAACGGGTTGCTAGCATCGCATACAACATGAATCCACACAGAATACACATTGTAAAGATCATAAAGAAGACATAGTACAGAGGTTTATTCGGAGTTTTTTTCTTCCATGCTGGTCTGGGAGCAAAGAAAAAACATAGAATGTACCAGTTGCTTATCTACCCGCGCAGATTGTAAAAGCCCATCGAGGGAATGTGCGAAAATCATAGGAATCATGTTATGGGCGATGAGGCTAGCAACTAATCACTATTTTGATTCCATTACGCCCACAGTCTCGTTAAATGTGGCCTGTAGGTAGGCTCTGTCTACCCCGTAAGGGATAAAGACGTGATTTGCGTATGTGTGTATGTATGTATTATTCTCCATCTTAATAGCTACCGTAAGGTACGGAACCCTCTGTCCGAATACTCGCAGTGTTCCAGTTTTTTTTTAATCGCCGAGTCTGGCAAAGACAAAGGGATTACGTGTGGGATGGCGAGGAAAAATTCCAATTGTATTATTACAAGCAGACTACGGAATTACAAGACAGCCACCGAGATGAGTGCCTAGAGTATAAAAATAAACAAGAACCGGCCAAGAGTGAGTCGGTGCATTATGTTTATGTTTATGTTTATTTAGTCATTCAATATAAAATTACATCACTTAAAATTAAATGTCAAGGAATTTATATTGAAATCGTCAGCTTAAAATAAAAAAATGTCAACAATTAAAAATTAAATACAATTCAATTTAAATACAAATTAAAAATATGTCATAAAATGAACAATATAACAAAAAATAATAATAAAAAATATGGATAAATTAGATAAGTGTCAAATTTAAAAATTCATCTACAGAGTAAAATGGGTTTTCCAACGAAAGGACTTTAAGGCGACGACCAAACGTTTCGTCATCTTCTTCACTCTTTAGGTCTGATGGTAGATGTTCATAGAACCGGGGGCCGATAACGCGTGGGTTTTATTCCGCCAGCGCTGCGCATTAAGTTGGGTATTAGGTAGGTATACTGTTATTGCCGACTAGCGACGTCGAAGTACCTAAAACGTTCCCATAGTGTGCCTGTGGGGACGGAAGCGATGCCCTCGGTACCGCTCTGCTTTCAGAGCAGGACACGAGTGCGTGAGAGCCAACATTGGGGGCGGCACACGTAAGCTTGCCTTCAGAATCCAAAAGGTTACCGGTTACTTGACATGAAATGTGTATATCATATATTTTTTTCTTTTTTTTCTCTTCGACATTGGAGATATCTCCAATAAATTTATTTGACGGTGGAGGCGTTTTACACCTCCACTGAAACTAAATGATTTTTATTGATTTTTTTTTCTCTGTCTTTTTTTCCAAACTACTTTGTTTGCTACTAGTAAAGACATTATACATTCAGTCGTTAATTTGCGGAGGTGCAGCGCATACCAATCAATAATCAAAAAACATATACATACATACACACAAATATAGATCTGACAGATCTGGCAAACCTAAACTCAATCGGAATTGAATCGAATGGTAAGGCCACAGGTCTTTTCAAAACTAACCCAACCTACTGGCGTTTTCTGGAATAATTCTGAGACCTTCAGGCTGGAGATGATAGTGGTTTCAAACTACCTAAGCTGCCCTGAAGAGGCACTTCAAACTATACGGGAATCGGGATATAAGTTCCTAACCAAACTGTTGCTGCAGAAGGCCAAGTTACTCAAGTTAAAACACAAACTTATTAATTCTTGATTTTATTTCAACTTTAAATTACCAATACAAATTATTAAGATTTCCGCCTATGCGGCTTTCAGTTCCAGCTGTTCTGAGAGCCGTCCCAAGTTCCAAAAACAAAAACCTTTCAAAATATCGAACGGGTGTTCGATATTCGGAACTTGAACTATTTCAGAGCAGCCAGCACCCAAAACCTGCCAGCATAAACTAGCCGAACCTATTCCTACAGTACCTACTTTGCCTCCCCCCCCCCCCCCCCCTGTGACAGGAACAAAGCTTTTGCCAACACTTGTCTACATCTAAATTGGCTGACACATTCGCGCACATTCAATAAAACAGGGTTCCATGAAACATTTATAAACCTTATCGGCTCCATCGGACCCTACCCTAAAAACAATTTTAATACGACCACCGACCCTCAGTGCCGACTCCCATTATTATGTCACAAGATAAGCCAACGAACTTACATGTATTGTATTGGCAGAGTGCAAAGCGGGTGGAGGGGGTAGCCTAAACGATCACAGCGCTCGCTACGGCTAAAATTGTCATTTTTGTCGCTGACTTGAGCTGTCAATTCCATATTGTAGTAAACATTTTCTAATCGTTTTTGAGATAAAAATATGGTCCTGGCAAGATGTGTTGTTGTGAATTGTAATAACACCAAGAAGAATAGCGACTGTAAATTTTACCAATTTCCAAGACCATGGTGCAAACGAGACCAAAGAAATAAGTGGATATTTGCCGTAAGAAAAAAAAGTAAGTTACCTAACCTCTAAAATTTCACTGAAAACAACAATTTTAATAGTATTGGCAATAATGTTACTGACTACCATTGTCCAAAATTGTGTAATATAGTAAAATAGCACAAGATTTCATTAATATTTTTCACAATATTTACTTACTTCGTTTGACAGCGGTGACAATATTGTCCATAATGGCCGCCTGTCACGTGGCGCTGTCGTCGCGCTCGGTCCCAATACATACATAAATCACGTCCTTATCCCTTGCGGGGTAGACAGAGCCTAAGGCAACAGGTAAAGGCCACGTTTAGCATGATTGTGGGCGTATAGGTGGAAAGGGGAATCAAAATAGTGATTGGTTGCCGCTTCGCCTATAATATGATTTCTATTTTCGTCCATTCCTTCGATCGGCTTTTACCATACGCGCGGGAAGAGAAGCAACTGGTAAATTCTATGTTCTTTCTTTGCTCCCAGACCAGCATGGGAGGTATGAAACTTACATGTGTAACACTGCGTTATTATACGAGGTCTTTTGAAATCATGCTAAACGTGGTCTGGTTTTGTTACCTTAGGCTCTGTCTACCCTGGAAGGGATAAAGACGTGATATATGTATGTATGTATTTTGAAATTATCCTGGAATATTTTAGCAGGTTGGATTAGCCCAGTAAATGTTTTAATTTTGATAAACATTTTAATTTCAATATATTTCATTATTTTATTAAAAAAATCTCTTCGTCTTTAGAGATATCTCCAATTAATTTATTTGACGGTGGAGGCGTTTTACGCCTCCACTGAACTTACATAAATTAATTTTATTGTTTTTTTTCTTTTCTCTTTCTTTTTTTTACATTGACTTTATACATCTCTACCATAGACTAACATAATTTAAGGCTTGGGGACCGTATACATCCCTTTTATAAATGCATTTAATTTAAGTATTGTAGTAGCTTATTGTATTTTATTTTGAAAAAAAAAATGTCTTTCTGCCAAGTTTCTTGCGGCGCATTCTTGGCAATGATGGTCTTTCCGAATTCGCTGGTAGTTTAAAAAAAGACGTGTAAAAAAGCCATTGGCGGCCAATTTGCAAAAATAAATTTTGATATTTGATTTTTTTCATTGCTAATTCGTTAAATCGCAGGCAGAAAATAACCAATACAAAACAACCCCGAACCCCATACATTTTGGTTAGGAGCAAGGTTCTGCTAACACTGAATTACTAGACAACCGTCGTAGCATATAATTTGACACTCGCTGAACTACTTCTAAACGGAACTCTCGGTGCGCGTTTCCAACTCGCCCTCAGGGTGCGTCCATTAATTACGTGAGGTACGCGAGGGGGGGGGGGGGAGGGGGTCGAGCCGAATCTTACTAAATTTCACTTGGGGGGGTCTTGGCAAACATAACGTATTTTTTTTTTAACAGAAAATGATGTAAAACTGCGTGAAAATTAAGTTAAATTAAAGTTTAATGGAAATAAAAAACGTATCTTGAATAAAATATGACAAAATCTGACACAATTATATTTGTCATGTTTGTCCGAAATCGTGTTATGTTTTTTAATAAATCCAGTAATGTTATACCCAAAGTATAAGTTTTGAAAAATCTCACGTGAGATTGGGGTAGGGGGGAGGGGGTCGAGAAGAATGTTACGACATCTCACAAAGGGGGGACCCCTCCCCCTCAAAAATCCTTAAAAATGCCTCACGTAATTAATGGATGCCCCCTTACCGTGTTCCGCGTAATCCCTCTCCGTTGCTAACCGTACTTCGCGTCAGTAAAACCCAAGGAATTCGATGCTGACCCTCCATGTGACTCGTTTGAAATCAGATTTCCCCGTCCCAAATGAAAGTAATTAATGGCTTCCTTCGTCATACAACAAGGTGTTACAACACAATTTTGTCACAGTCCAAACTTGACCTAGCATCTTAAACATAGAGTTCCATTTCGAGTGTATAAATGGGGTCGCAGGACCTTGTTACAGTGAAATGCGGACGCAAGTTTGTCACAGACCTAACGTAATGGAGGGTTTTTGAGCTAAATTGGGGGTAATTAAGTGTGAGTGGTCTGTTAGTTGTGAGATTATTCCGAATTACAATTTCGGTGGAGTATTTCGTTCAGAATGTGTATGGCTAATTGGGCGATCGATGCGGGAGACGCGGTGGCCTAGCGGTTTGAGATGTCGTCTGTTACGCCGCGAACCTGCGTTCAAATCCAACTCCAATAATTAAGCAAAAAAGTTGTATGCGCTCTTGTATTCAAATGAAAGGGACAAAGGAAGGCCGGTATCTTAAGTGTCAGTTATCTATGACTAGCTTCTGCCCGCGACTTCGTCTGCGTAGAATTATACATAAAAACCTTCCTCTTGAATCACTAGCTATTAAAAAAATCCGCATCAAAATCCGTTGTGTAGTTTTGAAGATATAAGCATACATAGGGACATAGGGACAGAGAAAGCGACTTTGTTTTATACTATGTAGTGAAGTCTCTGCCTGTTTCCTGGTAAGAAATAAAGAGGGAATCCTGTTATTATAACATACATACATACACATACACAAATCACGTGTTTATCCCTTACGGGGTAGACAGAGCCTAAGGTAACAAGACCTCCAGGCCACGTTTAGCAAGACACTAAGAGCGCAGAGGTGGAAAGTGGAATCAAAATAGTGAAGGGTTGCTAGCCGCATCGCCGCATTCCCTCAATGGGTTTTTACCATTTGCGTGGGAAGAGAAGCAACTGGTACATTCTATGTTTTTTCTTTGCTCCCAGACCAACATGGAAGTGTGATTATAATGATGAAACATATGATGTTATACAGATAACTAACACTTAAGTTAACCGTAACTTTATGGAGAGTGGTGAAACAGGCCCTAATTGTGTTTGTTTATTCATGTCAATGTCAACATTAAAATATTTAAGTTACGGGAGTTTGTAATTGTGTCGTACAGACACATCATTTAAACAGATGACGCTTAGCGACAAAAATTCGCATAGAGACAAGGTCACGTGCACAGCTAGTAACAGGTAGAAGAATTCGAAGGCTTACCCACCTGCTATGGGTGTAGGGGTATAGCACGCGTCACGGAATGACGAGGATCCGGGTTCGATTCCCGGCCATAGCTTTACTTTTCGGATTTTTCTGTTCTTATTTTCAGTGAGATTTAGTTTCGTATTTAAGTTTCTGTCAAAAATTTCAATTCTAACACAAGCTTATTTTCCCGACTGTACTTGCATTCCATTTTCCACCTATACGCTCACAATCTTGTTAAACGTGGCCTGTAGGTCTTGTTACTTTAGGCTCTGTCTACCCCGTAAGGGATAAAGACGTGATTTGTGTGCGTGTGTGTGTGTGTGGTGTGTGTGTGTGTGTGTGTGGCGTGTGTGTGCGTGTGTGTGTGTGTGTGTGTGTGTTGTGGTGTGTGTGTGTGTGTGTGTGGTGTGGTGTGGTGTGGTGTGTGTGTGTGTGTGTGTGGTGTGGTGTGTGTGTGTGTGTGTGTGTGTGTGTGTGGTGTGGTGTGTGTGTGGTGTGTGTGGTGTGGTGTGTGTGTGTGTGTGTGTGGTGTGTGTGGTGTGCGTGGTGTGTGTGTGTGTGTGTGTGGTGTAGTGTGTGTGTGGGTGTGTGTGGGTGTGTGTGTGTGTGTGTGTGTACTTGCATTGTCATCCACCCTACATTATTTGTACCAAATTTCAAGTCAATCGTACCAACCGTTGAAGAGTTCCCTGCGGAGACGGTCCTGGCTGGACCACCACCACTACCAGATTATTGTATTGCCATCCGACTTACTCAAGCATGCAAAATTTCACCTCAATCTGAAGATATATCTGCTTCTAAATTGAATCGCAAGATACCCAGACATACATATGTATATTGCAAGTCAAATAAAAGCTAGTAATAAGAACAAAGATAAGTAAGGATAAGTAGGTAGGGATAAGTTCGCCTTTGTGCATATATTAATGTTATTTTTTTTGTGAATTGTATCTGTTTCTTTATATTTGTACAATAAAGCATTTACTTATTTACTTACTTCTTCTATATATATAAAAGAAATTCGTGTTAGTTACACTATTTATAACTCGAGAACGGCTGAACCGATTTGACTGAAAATTGGTGGGGAGGTAGCTTAGAACCAGGAGACGGACATTGGATTCTTTCTATCCCGATTTTCCCACGGAATTGGAAAATTCCGAAATGTTGCACTAATAAAGCTACAGACATTAAATTAGCATGCCTACACATTATTCCTTGATTAGTATAAAGATGCACTTACAAAGGAATTTTTCAAATTTCCCACGGGATAAAAACACAAGGTAAATAATTAAAACTATAATTAGTAGATAATATTCCTAGAGGATCTGTACCTACAGAACACCTGCTCTAAGTAGGGATTTTCCGAATTTCCCAAGGGATAGGCAATAAAAACCTTATACTTGGAGACATGAGTGGATGTATGGGGTGTGTCGTCACTCTGACGTTATGTGCGCGGACGAAGTCGCGGGGAAAAGCTAGTCTATACTAATATTATAAAGAGGAAAGATTTGTACCTATTTTTGTATGTTTGTATGTTTGTAATGAATAGGCTCAAAAAGTACTGGGCCGATCTGCACGTCTAGCACGAGAGCGCACAAGAGTCGCGTCGCGCGCGAGATAGATTGCCCGTCTCTTTCTTGTTGGTACAGTAAGAAAAGGACGGGCAATCTATCTCGCGCGCGACGCGACTCTTGTGCGCTCTCGTGCTAGACGTGCTGGATGAAATTTGGAACATAGATAGATTATAGTCTGGAATAACACATAGGCTACTTTTTATCCCGGAAAATTGCGTGATTCCCGCGGGATAGCGATAAACGAATTCTACGCAGACGAAGTTGCGGGCAACTGCTAGTACTTAATAAAGCAAATTTAATGTAGGAAGCAAGGTTTGTGTAACAGACAGTATAGCGTTCGTAGGGTTGCCAGATGGTCGGTATTCGGCGGGATTGTCCCGAATTTTTGTACACCCTCCCAACCCAACAAAGTAAATCTCCCGAAAAACAACTTCATAATAAAAACCGCAATTACAAGTTCCTTAATTAAGTTAACGCTTGTCAAGCGTAACGTCGCCGCAAGTTTCGAGCGCGCGGCGTTTTTAATATTTACATACATAAATCACGTCTTTATCCTTTACGGGGTAGACGGAGCCTTTTTTTTCGGCGGGAAAATGCGTTACCCGAAACCGACGAGCATGTATGAAGAGTACTATCAAATGAATCAAGAAATTTTATTTCTTGATTTTTATGTTTTACTTTTTCGGTTTTACCGTTAGATATCAAATTTCTAAATATCAGTGAAAATTTGAACACATAGAAAAATCCGAAAAGTAAAGCTATGGCCGGGAATCGAACCCGGATCCTCGTCATTCCGTGACGCGTGCTATACCCCTACACCACCTATAGCAGCTATGGGTTTATTTTGTGAATGGTTACGTTGGGAGGGGAAGGCCTAGACGGACGTTCCAAGACCAAATAGGAGACGTTTTGGAAAAAGGTCAGGTCAGGAGTACCCGAAACCGACAAGCATGTATGAAGAGATTGATAAGTGTGGATGAAGCGAAAGAAGTATGTCAGGATCGTAGCAAGTGGAACAAAGTAGTCTCTGCCTACCCCTGTGGGAAAGAGGCGTGACGGTATGTATGTATACAATCCGGCTAAGCGTTGAACTTGTACCTACTAGATCTTGGACGCAATATAAGAAGAAGTATACTGACTTCTCGCTGAGTGGAGTAGTGCAAGCGCAGGCCAGCATGATGGTCCGGTCTTCTGGGGCCACCTTCAGTTCTTTGTACAAGATGTGGTGCAAGATCCGCTCCATATTGTCCCAGTGGACCACCCGGCCGTTCACTACCGGCAGACTGATCTCCAGGTCTTCAGACCTGGCCATGGCGTCGTCACCTTACATACAGAGAGTAACCTCACGATAGACCAGTGCTTCTTTTTTTTTATATATATATATGAGAGGGGGCAAACGAGCAGACGGGTCACCTGATGGAAAGCAATCACCGTCGCCCAGGGCCACCTGCAAGACCCGGGGAATCACAAGTGCGTTGCCGGCCCTTTGAGGAACAGGAAGGCTCGCTTTTTAAAGATCCCTAAATTGTACCGCTCAGGGAATGTTGCAGTAGAAAGTTGGTTCCAGATCTTTACCGTACGAGGAAAGAAATTGTGTTTAAAACGCACGGTACTCGACTGCCAACCACCAAAATGTTGAGGATGGAAGGACAGACGGTTCCGCGAAGCACGGTATACTGAACCTTTTTCAGCCACGGACCTCAGGATAATAGACAATTTTCATACATACATACATAAATCACGTTTTAGCAAGCTTGTGGGAGTATAGGAAAATGGAATCTAAACCACCTTTAGGAAGATTGTGGGCGTATAGGTGAAAAATGAAATGAAATTAGAGATGGGTTGCTAGCCTCATCGCCCAAACATGATTCCTATGATTTTCGCCCATTCCTTCAATGGGCTTTTATCATCTGCGCAGGTAACTGCAACTGGTATATTCTATGTTTTTCCTTTGCTCCCAGACCAGCATGGAAGAAACGATTATCATGGCAAGCAATATTATGACATTTGTAATTATGGCATATGATAGGGATTAACGTCTAACCAATGAAAACCTCGTATGGTTCTTTCCCATAAGAGCCATTCAGGTACTTGGGCCGTCCCACCGCCGTCCTGAAGATGGCCACGGGGTGGTTGTCACACGCGAACCCGGCCTTGATCGAGAAGCTTCCATTATCTATAACCACGGCTGGTTTGTCAGACATTTTGTAAATAATATTCGTGTGTAATCTGTTTTATTCTTCTTCCTTATGAAACGATATGGCTCAGTATATCTGTGTATATCGTAGTATATGGAATTCGTTTGAGATACGTCAAAGTGACATTTTTTTTTCATTCAGGAAAGGCAACGGGAACTATGGCCATACAACTTAATCTAATTTTTTTTTCTGCAAATTAATTCTAGCTGGGGCACCAATATGTAAGTATGAAAACACAATGTATCTCACAAGTATTAAATATTATATTAAATTGGATAGTTTACTGCTATTGCCAAGTCAAATTAAAAAAAAAAGTCTTTATGTTTGTTCAGCAGCCTAGACTCGTAGAGACTAGTGAGTCTTTATCCCTTACGGGGTAGACAGACTCTAAAGTAACAAGACCTACCACGTTTCGCATGATTAAGGGCGTATAGCTGGAAAGGGTAATCAAAATAGTGATGGGTTGCTAGCCGCATCGCCTATAACATGATTCCTAAGACTTTCGCCCATAATCTCGATGGGCTTTAACCATCTGCGCGGGAAGAGAAGCAACTGGTAAATTCTATGTTTTTCTTTACTCCCAGACCAGCATGGAAGAAATAAAAAGGAACCGTGTTGCATGTTATTTTTTAAGTCGTGTTTACTTTTGTTAGTTTGTCAATGTATGTTTTGTGGTGATTAAAGTTTCTATCTCTCTCTAGCTAACGATATAGCCAATAAAACACACGCATCCTCACAACTCTTTAATCAGAAGAACTTATGATGCACCCGTCTTACTCCGACGTCTTCGTACTCCTCGCTGGTCATCCAGCGGCCACGTGCGCCGCTCAGCGAAGCTAAGATGGCGCCTCCGCCCCACGCAGCATGCGCAAACGCAGCCTGCGTGGCCGCGGCGCCGCAGCCAAGCGGGCGCGGGCGCAGCGCCAGCTCGCGCGTCAGGCGATGCTCGATACCCCTAAATTGGCTGGTGCCACCTGAATAAACAATCCTACTATAATTAAATTAAAAACTACATACATACACAAAGACAGAGCCTTAGGTAACAGATACCTACAGGCCACATTTAGCAAAATTGTGGGCGTATAGGTGGAAAATGGAATTAAAATAGTGATGGGTTGCTAGCCGCATCGCCTATAACATGATTCCTATTTTCGCCCATTCCCTCGATAGGCTTTTATCATCTACGCGGGAAGAGAAGCAACTGGTACATTCTATGTTTTTTCTTTGCTCCCAGACCAGCATGGAAACTAAACTTTTAATAAAATAATTAAAAAGGAGGGGCCCTCTTGGCATAGTACCGCAGACGCTGGCAGCATTTCCATTTTGGACCACGATACTAACGCTGTCCAAGGAAGCTGCCGGCTCCGTCACCCGTAGCATCTATTAGCCTCTTCGAAATGATCTTTATGTCATTTTTTTTTTGTGTGTGATGTGAGTGTGTATGTTTGTTAATTCTTCACGCAGAAACGTCTGGACGGATTTGCATCAAATGTCGAAGAGAGATAGCTGGTAGTCCAGATTAAAACATAGGCTACTTTTAGGCCGCGGGGTAGCGATACACATGTCACTTGCTAATTCTAAACCGACGAAGTCGCGGGCAGAAGCTGGTATAATATACAACAAACATACATTACCTACTCTTAAACGAATAGACAGATTTGGATGCGGTTTTTTTAAAAGCTAGTTCTCTTGTGTTGCGTTAGTTCTTAGCCGTATTAAAAGTACCAGCTCATTTCCAAAATGGTGAAAGGTATTTTCAGCATATATGTATGTATGTATGTATGTATGTAAACTCTTTATTGTGCAAAATAAACAAGACAAATACAATAAATATATATAAATAAATAAATATATATATATATTTTTTATTAATTTTACTTTTTAAGAGTTGTTTCTTAAAGTTTTTCCTTTTTTGGGTGGGAATTAAAAAAAAACAATTATATTACAAGTTTCTAAAAGTCACTGAAAATTAGAACACAGAAAAATCAGAAAAGTTAAGCTATGGCCGGGAATCGAACCCGGATCCTCGTCATTCCGTGACGCGTGCTATACCCCTACACCACCCACAGCAGGTGGGTAGTCTTCGAATTTTTCTACCTGTTACTATGCAAATTCTGTCGCTTAGCGTCCTCTGTTACATTAATTACATTACATGCCATCGCCCTACCAAAAAATTACCTGATATTACAATATTATCAAAGAACATCCCCTGATAGTCCATATCGCACCGGCTGATGGACTTGCAGATGTCATCAACGACACTGGGGCAGCTCAACCCTTGCAGAGCTGGTCGGAACAACACCTCCGGGCACTGGAACCTCTCTTCATCCAGCAGGATGTGCTGGCCGTCCGGCAACTCGTAGCGGACTCTACCGTCACCGCCAGACTTGCTGGCAGCCAGCTCTTCCTCGTAGTCTTCGGCTACGTAGCAAAGTTCCGCCTGCGAAGGTTGTGTGGAATTCTAAGCATCAAGGTTTACATTACGTTATAAAACAAGGTCTGAGAGCAAAGATTCTATCATACTAGTCTGGGAGCAAAGAAAAAGCATAGCATGTACCAATTGCTTCTCTTTTCGTGCTGATGGTAGGTCTATCGAGGTATTGGGTGAAAATCTTAGGAATCGTGTTATAGGGAATGCGGCTAGCAACCTATCAGCCCATCACTATCGTGATTCCGCCTTCCACCTTTACGTCCACAATAACACTAGGTATTATTATTCTAGGCTCTGTCTACACCTGGCGCCGGGAATGTGGGCCGCTGTCTTTTTTAAGACGGGGGCCACGAGACACCCTCTATAAAAAATCCAAGCGGCACCAGCGGGGGAGGGCGGGAATTTGCGAACCTGCATTCAGGGAATCCCTTTCCGGGGTGGTCGTGAGGCGTGACACCGAGTGCTCCCGTAACGCCTGACATACGACCGAATAGACAATCCGTGTGGTTTTTAGTGGGTATGCCTGCCGTCGCGGGAGACCTCAACGTACCCCCGGTAACCTCGTACCGGGTGGATGCATAAGACGCATTTTCCACACTAAAAAAAGGCTGTGTCTACCCCATAAGAGATAAAAATGAGATTGCAGGTAGGTAGGTTTTTGAAAGGTCTTGTATCCATTATGGTCTATTATGACATTTTCAGTGAAGAGGATCCACAGTGGTACGCCATTCAGTTTCTTTCACTGTACCTTAATTTTCTCTAGCAGTTCTATCTCTATGGCGGTTGTGAACGAGTATCCAATTTTTCTGAGCAAAGACTGAAGACCTTTGGTTACGGCTTCTCCCGTCAGAGGCGAGTTGACGATCGAATGCTTTAACGGGAACCTTAGAAAAATAATTATGTTAAACTTCTTTCTACAAAGAACTATTGCAAAACAAGACTCTTACCTTCTTCTTTCTTGATCTGAGGGGCCATTCAAGTATTACGTAAGCAGATTTTTTACAATTATTTACCCCCACCCTTCCCCTTGTCATCAAAAGTAAGCAAACCTCTTACCCCCCCCCCCCCTCCCATGCATACGTAATCATTGGTACCTATATCCATTATTCTCTTTCGTCGATTATGCATGTGGATTTCAACTATTGTTAGCAGCAGTTCTGATAGTCCAAGAATTGCTGTCCCCATGGTCTCTTCAACATAATATGACGGCAGAGGATACACAAAAACAAACCGGTTGATAGAAACTCGAAGACCCTTCCAAACCCTTTCTTGCTACGATGCTAGACCCTCACCCTTCGAAGACCGGAGCGGCGTAGCAGCATGAGAACCCGTCCTCCCACACGATCCCGGAGGTTCTTCCACTAGCATGCACAACCAGCGCTGGTGACTGAGCCAAGTAAATACTTCTCACTGTGAACGTTTCGAATAGAATCTCTGCTATTTGCTCCCTGAAAACGGGAAAGAAAGAGTATTGGAAGAAGTCCGATTCAGTTCAGATTTTAGCTGTATTTTTAGTATGGATCTGATAGCGAGCGAAACTAAACTCAATCGGAATTTAATCGCAAAGACGTCATGGTATTGCCCTAGCCCTATTTAACCAATTCAATAATTGTCACAGACAAATGTCAATCCAAAGTGCAATGCGTCGATACGAAGCCAACCAGCGCACTCTTGTCTAGTTTGTGATAACAGAATAGTCAATTGTCAGCGATTATTGTCGCGTTCATGAATTAGGGATCCGATAGTCACTTGTGCCTCTCGGGTATCAGTGGATGCACGGCGTGCATCACCCTGGACTCCTCGGGGGCCACCAGCAGCTCCTTGTAGAACGTGTGGTGCCACAGCTTTTCCATCTCATCCCAGTCCTGAAACAATGTGACCTTGAACTTCAAGACTATCAGTTCTAGCTCCTAGTCTTCTGCATACACACGTACCGTCATACCTCTTTCCCATAGGAGCAGGCAGAGGCTACTTTGTTCTACATGCTACGATCCTGACATACCATTTTCGCTTCATCCACATTCGTCAAACTCTTTATATATGCTCTTCGATTTAGGGTACTCTTGACCTGATCTTTCACCAAAACGTCCAAAATTTGGTCAAGGAACGGCCGTTATAGATCTGTTTAATAAATCTTCTTTCATCCATCTTCTCTACATGACCGAACCAACTTAGCATAGTTTTTTCTATCCTAGTCGCTTCACAATATCTTCATTATTCATAAATTAAAAATTATTTCATACACAAGGGGAATTAAAACAAATTAAACTATTAAATTAAAAACTAAAACTAATCTTAAAATAAAATAATTAAAAAAGGAGGGGCCCCCGTGGCATAGTACCGCAGACGCTGTCAGCATTCCCCCTTTGGACAGCGATACTAACGCTGTCCAAGGAAGCTGCCAGCTCTGTCACCCGTAGCGTCTATTAGCCTCTTCGAAATATCTTTGAATTGTCATTCTATTTCGAAACCGATTCATCAGCATGCCTAGCACAAGAGTGCGCAAGTTATAGATAAAGATAGATTTCCCGATTTTTGGTCTAACTCGCAAGCGATGCGAATCTCGAAGCCGGGCTGTTTTGGATTATCACTTATGAGCATAGGCAGTGAATGAGGCCATTGCCCTCAAATACTAGTACTAGAGACCAACCGCTCAAATGAGTCCTCGCCCGCGCGGTGCAGACGCGCGGGGTGGACGGCGGGGGCCGAGAGCAGCGGGCAGCAGGCGCACTACCCGCCCGCACCGAGAGAGCTCTCTTTGTCGTCCTACCCCGCGCTCCATTCTAGCGGTCGGTCTGTTCTTGTGGAGACTTGACTTTTTCCTGGTTTTTTTTTATATGAATATAGGAAGGAAAACGAGCAAGTGGGTCACCTGATGGTAAGTGATCACCACTGCCCATAGACACCCGCAACCCCGGAGGGATTGCAGATGTGTTGCCAACCTAGAGGACTAAGATGAAATGCCTCTTGTGCCCGTAATTTCCCCGGCTGTCTTACTCTCCACACTGGAACACAGCAGTGCAAGCACTGCTACTTAGCGGCAGGATTAGCGAGTAAGATGGTGGTCCTGGTGGATTGGTCTTTTGGCTGGCAATAGTAACAAGTTACCTGTATCAGCCCTTCCTGCACCGGCCACGTCAGTTCTGACACTCCTCTTCTGAGTATTGCCTCCCGCCCGCAGTAGACATCCGGAATACCGTCTAACAGACCTTGTCTTCTAAAGCTGATGGAATAGTATTAGTTATACTATGGGTTAGGTAATGGAAAATGATAGGTAGTGAAAAAAAATATGGGTAATAGGAAATGAAATGACATAATTTGTTTTGCTTTAGACATGGTAAAAAGTGATCTAGTATTTAGTGTTGATGTCCGGCGACACGTCTCACCAAATAAATTGGCGTGCACACATTAACTTATTTTCTAAAATGGTTTTTGGTAGTTTAAATTAGCACATTTGACAAAGTTCTCATAATTGCGGGTGTATAGGTGGAAAGGGGAATCAAAATATTGATGGATAAACATCTGTTACCCACGACTCCGTCTGCGAAGAATCCGCTTATCGCTTTCCCGCGGGAACTAAGCAATTTTCCGGGATAAAAACTATCTCATGTCCTTCCCCAGGACCTAAACGCATTTATAATCTACTATATAAAAATAAGTCGGGTTTTCCTTCCTGACGCTATAACTCCAGAACGCACGAACCGATTTCCACGGTTTTGCATTCGTTGGAAAGGTCTCGGGCTCCGTGAGGTTTATAGCAAAGAGCGAATCCATCGCAGACGGAGTCGCGGGCAACAGCTAGTATTAAGTAGAAATAAATACTTAAATACATAAAAACATCCAAGACTCGAGAACAGCCATTCGTATTTTTCACACAAATTATCTGCCCCAACCGAACAAACCCAGAACCTCGACCTTCACAGTCAGCTTCTCTAACTAGGTCGTCTACGGCTTACCGTCCACAAGTCGATGGGTACACGGCCCTGGGGGATGGCTCCCCCGCGAACCCAGCCTTGGCCCATTGGGAACCAATGTCGAACACTACTCCAATAGCATCGTGGTCAGACATTGTAATTAAAGTTGACACTTAAAAACGTGACCCACTAGATCTGAAGTAGATTTACTATTCAATAACCTAACCTAAAAAAATATAACTTTGTACCTTTCGGTGTTGAGACCCTTGGCCCGGGTCCTAGCGCTATTAGCCTCTTCAAAGATATTTCGAAGAGGCTAATAGACGCTACGAGTGACAGAGCTGGCAGCTTCCTTGGACAGCGTATTAGTATCGCTGTCCAAAGGGGCAATGCTGCCAGCGTCTGCGGAACTATGCCACGAGGGCCCCTCCTTTTTTAATTATTGTATTTTAAAATTAGTGTTAATTTGTTTTAATTCCATTTTGTATCGTATTAAATAAACGTAACCTTAAAAAAACATTTTTGGTACAAACTTTATTGGTGACTGTACTTGTTGTTGGCTGTACAAGGCATCTTAGAATTTATTTCAGAGGGTAGTTTCATTGAAATATTTCATCTTAATTCCAAATTTAATTTCTGTGATGCCGACCCGCAAACGGAGGGAGTTAGGGACAAATTGAAGTTCATACCTCGATAAAGATATTTTAATTCGAGGCAAGTTGTTTTTTTTTACTTAATAAATATAGACATGTTTAAGCTGTTAAGTAGGTATCATGGATTTTCGGAAATAAGATACGTCGTCTACAAAAAAAAGTTGATTTTTATAAATAAAAAATGTCCCGATGCTATTAATTTTACTTTATAAGGTGCATTGGGGGAATTTCGAAAATCGTGGATACAATACAATACAATAACTCTTTATTGAACACACATATAACAACCAAAACAGAAAAAAGGTACACAGAATATTACAAGGTAACAATAGGCGGTCTTATCGCTACAGAGCGATCTCTACCAGGCAACCATAATGGACTGGAGAACAGAACAGAACTGAGCAGGAGGTGCAATTTAGATTATATATTAATATACTAAGTACATAATATATTATACATGAAACACATATTTACAATAAATGGAGATATAAATAGACACATACATGCCTAAAAAAGCCAGCTACAAGATTCATGCACAAGATGACAGATAGTGCTCATTCAACATAGATTTAAATCCACTAAACGGGGAACAATTCCATAATCTGGCAACGCTAATCTAGACGCCATATTGGAGCTTCTAGGTAAGCGTGTTAGATTAGAATTTGTCGTTTAGTTCCATAGTTTAAGCAATGAACACTAAAATACAAACAGGCAAATCCTAGCTCGAGAGACAGGAACAAAAAAAAATTACTACAACAAATTATTAGAAAAAAAGAGATATAAATACAACTAAGCTACTTTTAGCAAGGAAGTAAAAACACATAAAATTTGTTCTATACGTCTATTATGGCATGTAGGTCTTGTTACCTTTTAGGTTCTATCTACCCCGCTGCACGGTCTCATCGCCTAAGGGAAGACGGGCCCAGCGTTACAGGCCCTCTTCTTGGCGGTCTTCGCGGAAGCCGGGGCTCGGGGGGGCGTTTGTGGTGAAAGCCTAGTGGTATCCCACTGCGTCCCCATCACACCGGATTGAGGCAACGCCGGAGAGTGTTTAGTTTGGGTGGTCTTTGGGGGGGAGGTCCACATAACCCTAGGCATCCCCGTGGCCCTGTCTACCCCGTAAGGGATATAGTCGTTATTTATGTTTGTTTGTATGTTTGTTCTATCCCTTCCATACTGGTCTGTTAGCAAAGAAAAAACATAGAATGTAGATAGATAGATAGATAGATAGATAAAAACTTTATTCTTTACAAAACAACCAGTTGCTTCTCTACCCGCGCAGATGGTAAAAGCCCATCGAGGGAATGGGCGATTATAATAGGAATTACCTATATAGGCGATGAGACTAGCAACCCATCACTATTTTGATTCCATTTTCCCCTATACGCCTACAAACTTGCTAAATGTGGCCTGTAGGTACCTGTTACCTTAGGCTCTGTCTACCCAGTAAGGGATGAAGACGTGACTTGTGTGTGTCCCGTTTTACGGTACACTTTGAATATCGCTCGAAGTGTGGAAACAGACAACGTTAATTTTAAACACCTTGTTAATTAAACTTCAAAGTAAACATTTCTGCCTTCAACAGCTACACAGCCGGGCAAAAATGATGGTTCACTTTGATACAAATGCGTATGAAATATCACCAGTTATTTCGGCCCGTCACCATATTTGCCGCGCGCCCAGTCTTAAAAAGCGACCGCATCAAATTCTTTCCCAGGAGTGTTTTTCATTTGGAAATTTACATTTTGTAAAGAACTTTTTTACATTTTTCGCGTGCCCCGCTTGGTGGAGCAATTCTTTTTTTAAATCTCCGAGGTTTGTGTAAACAATGGTTACTATCAAATGTCAAGCGGGTGGAGGGGGTGGCCTAAACGATCACAGCGCTCGCTACGGCTAAAATTGTCATTTTTGTCGCTGACTTGAGCTGTCAAATCCATATTGCAGTAAACATTTTCTAATCGTTTTTGAGATAAAAATATGGTCCTGGTAAGATGTGTTGTTGTGAATTGTAACAACACCAAGAAGAATAGCGACTGTAAATTTTACCAATTTCCAAGACCATGGTGGAAACAAGACCAAACAATAAGTGGATATTTGCCGTAAGAAAAAAAAAGTAAGTTACCTAACCTCTAAAATGTTCACTGAAAACAACAATTTTAATATTATTGGCAATAATGTTACTGACTACCATTGTCCAAAATTGTGTAATATAGTAAAATAACACAAGATTTCATTAATATTTTTCACAATATTTACTTACTTCTTGTTTGACAGCGGTGACAATATTGTCCATAATGGCCGCCTATCACGTGGCGCTGCCGTCGCGCACGGTCCCACGGCCATAGCTTTACTTTTCGGATTTTTATGTGTTCAAATTTTCAGAGTCGTTTAGGAATTTAAACAATGGTAAGATAGTAAGATGATTAAGGATGTATTTTACAAGCTTCAGCCTTAGTTCAATGTCCATGTTACAAGTATGTATGTATAACTCTTTATTGTACACTAGCCTTCCGTCCGCAGCTTCGCCCGCGATATATTAATTTTCCCATAGGAAAAGGTATTTTCCCGCGGTAAAAAGTAGCCTATGTCACTCAGTGATAATGTAGCTTTATAACGGCAACCAGATTTTTGAAATCGGTCCAGTAGTTTCGGAGCCTATTCAATTCAAACAAACAAACAAACAAACAATCAAATCTTTCCTCTTTATAATACTTATTAGTATAGATAAAACACGAGAAAATGATGAATACAGGACAACACACATGCACAAATGCGAACTTATCCCTAAAAGGGATAAACAAACAACAAACAAGATAAGACAACAAACAACAAGTTTTCAAATAATTTAGGAATATTGCAATAGTTTAGATATCTAGCTCCAGTAAAAAAAAGTCACAGAAAGTAGGCATAATTATATTTTTACCATAGACTTAAGATCCGACCATACCGCCGCGTATAGGCAATGACGTAGGCGTCACGTTTTCTCACCGTTTTTCCATACATTTTGTTGCGTAAACGCACCGTCAACGTCTTTTAGACGGTTCTGGCTGAAAACCAGTACTGCAGGCGTCTAACACAGCGTAATGCTGCGCCAGCGACCGTTTCACTTTTGCAAAGACACGCTGATGATCTATTTTTCATGTCTGTGTTTTTTTCTTGTTATTTTCTATAAAATTGTGTATATTCTCTTTATGTTTGTGTGTCTTGCAAAAAGAAATAAATGGTCTTCTTTCTTTTTTTCTAATACGCACTGGTTATTTTTGCCTTATAGCTCAGTGAGAAGTTTTAATTTTTTTTATTTAATACTTATTGCATGATGTTTGTTCCCAGTTCTGGTCCGCTTTCGTACCCTGCGCCACCCAGAACAAGGATGCTGTCCAGCTGACCCTGGAGCAGATCGACGTGATCCGCCGGCTGGTGGACAAGTACCCTCAGCACATGCAGCTCGCCACCTCCGTCACTGGTAAGTCTACCACAGAAGACCAAGGGTCTACCACAGAAGACCATATTAGATAAGATTAGATTCATTTCATTTCGTAAATCACATTTTTATTTTCTTGCATTTTGATGTTATTTTTATTTATCGGCGAACCTATTGCAAATTTATTTTGTCTATGATTACAAAAGTATTGATACAAATATAAACTAAAGCTATCTTAAAAATAACTTCGTAAAATTAAACTTATGCTAAAAGTTATAATAAATTTGGACCCTCAGGTAGGGTCCCCACCACGCAGGCAGTATTCTTACAAAATGAAATTTATCTAATCTAATCTAATAGTCTTCTATGGTAGACCATTGGTCTTCTGTGGTAGACCATTGGTCTTCTGTAGTAGACCGTTGGTCTTCTATGGTTGACTCATTTAATTGTCTGATCCATCATTTTCTTGAATTTTGACAAAAAATTTTTCATTATAATGTCAAAACGCAAGAATATAAAACATGGCCTTTAGGGTTTGCTACCTTAGGCGTTGTCTGCCCCGTAAAGGTTAAACACGTGATTTATGTTTGTATGCTGTAGCTACCAACCTACTCACATTAATTTTGTATTACCAGTTTGAACATAAGTTACTAGCTTCTGCCCGCGACTTCGTCTGCGTAGAATAAGCAACTGACTTGTTTATCGTTATCCCGCGGGAACTATGCAGTTTTCCGGGCTAAAAGTAGCCTTTAACCCTACCGGTGATTTTCTCAACAGATTAGTAAGGTTTGCATCAAAATCCGTTCAGCCGGTTTCACGTGATGCGCTCGCAAATATACAGACAAACAGACGAAAATTCTAAAAACTGTTGGTACGTGTTCTGTGATCGATTCTAAGTATCCCCATCCATTTTTTTTAAATATCTTCCATGTACAGACTTTCGACCCTATTCAGCTTTATTATATACTAGCTTCTGCCCGCGACTTCGTCTGCGTAGAATCATACACAAAAAACTTCCTCTTGAATCACTCTATCTATTAAAAAAAACCGCATCAAAATCCGTTGTGTAGTTTTGAAGATATAAGCATACATAGGGACATAGGGACAGAGAAAGCGACTTTGTTTTATACTATGTAGTGATGTATATAAAAGATTTGAAACTAAACCCGCGTATGCATTATACATCAGGACCTGACGACCCGTTTCAGACCCTCGACGGTAATTTTTAATAACCCCCCAACGAACACGCTTTCGCTCTTTACGGTAAAAAACAATGCTTATCTAATAACGTGGGACATAGATTTAGTCCCCTGGAATCACGTACAATTTTTTATTTATTTATTTATACATACTGTTTAAGGTCGGGTATGGCAAAGCCGTGGTAGCCTAGTGGTTTGACCGGTGGCCTCTCAAGCAGAGCGTCGACCTCTGAGTTTTTCGGAATTTATGTGCGCAAATTACATTTGCAATTTGCCATGAGCTTTTCGGTGAAGGAAAACATCGTGAGGAAACCTGCACACATCTGCGAAGAAATTCAATGGTGTGTGTTAAGTTCCTAATCCGCACTGGGCGCGCGTGGGAACTATAGCCCAAACCCTCCAATACACGGAGGAGGCCTATGCCATGAGGCACGCCGAATTACGTGACAATTTAATAATAATAACAACAACAACAACAACATACTTACTGAAATTGTAGCGAATTCGGAATAAAAAAAAAGGCTATAATAATAATAATAATGACAAATTATTTATATTAAATAAAAACACACCTCAGTTGCACAAGACGCAGGACTGAACTTTATTTTTAAAAGTGTCACAGATACAACAATATCTTTCTTACAGCTAATGTCAAGCTTAATGCTATCTATATCTAATATTATAAAGAGGAAAAATTTGATTGTTTGTTTGCATTGAATAGGCTCCGAAACAACTGGACCGATTTTAAAAATTCTTTTGCCGTTAGAAAACTACATTATCACTGAGTGACATAGGCTACTTTTTACCGCGGGAAAATACCTATTCCTACGGGAAAATTAATTTATCGCGGGCGAAGCTGCGGACGGAAGGCTAGTAATATTATAAAGAGGAAAAATTTGATTGTTTGTTTGTTTGCATTGAATAGGCTCCGAAACGACTGGAACGATTTTAAAAATTATTTTGCCGTTAGAAAACTACATTATCACTGAGTGACATAGGCTTCTTTTTACCGCGGGAAGATACCTTTTCCTACGGGAAAATTAATTTATCGCGGGCGAAGCTGCGGACGGAAGGCTAGTAATATTATAAAGAGGAAAAATTTGATTGTTTGTTTGTTTGCATTGAATAGGCTCCGAAACGACTGGACCGATTTTAAAAATTATTTTGCCGTTAGAAAACTACATTATCACTGAGTGACATAGGCTACTTTTTACCGCGGGAAAATACCTATTCCTACGGGAAAATTAATTTATCGCGGGCGAAGCTGCGGACGGAAGGCTAGTAATATTATAAAGAGGAAAAATTTGATTGTTTGTTTGTTTGTTTGCATTGAATAGGCTCCGAAACGACTGGACCGATTTTAAAAATTATTTTGCCGTTAGAAAACTACATTATCACTGAGTGACATAGGCTACTTTTTACCGCGGGAAAATACCTATTCCTACGGGAAAATTAATTTATCGCGGGCGAAGCTGCGGACGGAAGGCTAGTAATATTATAAAGAGGAAAAATTTGATTGTTTGTTTGTTTGTTTGCATTGAATAGGCTCCGAAACGACTGGACCGATTTTAAAAATTATTTTGCCGTTAGAAAACTACATTATCACTGAGTGACATAGGCTACTTTTTACCGCGGGAAAATACCTATTCCTACGGGAAAATTAATTTATCGCGGGCGAAGCTGCGGATGGAAGGCTAGTTTGTTTGTAAACATATACCTTTGACCCTTACGGGTAGACAGAGCCTAAGGTAACAAGTGCTAAAGGCCAGGTTTAGCATGATTGTGAGCGTATAGGTGGAAAGGGGAATCAAAATAGTGATGGGTTGCTAGCATAGCCTATATAACATGATACTTAAGATTTTCGCCCAATCTCTCGATGGACTTTTACATGCGCGGGAAGAGAAGCAACTGGTACATTCTATGTGTTTCTTTACTCCCAGACCAGCACGGAAGAACTAAAATATTGAGTGGTTTAATTATTTTCTCTTGCGTTTTTTCCGCCATCTGCACCAATATCAAAGACTTATCTACAGGGTGGAAAGTTGAAATGGGGCAGTAAGGGCAGCTACTAGATCCCTTGCTGCTACGCGAAAATGCTCTTAGGAGACCTTTACTAACTTTTTGAGTGATGACAATCGACATTCACAGATTTTTGATAAAATGTACAATCAGCGAAAAAATCGTCAGTTTTGACTTTTTTTTCCCATTCCCATTCTATCAAGTTCAATTCGGTCCCATTTCTATCAAGGATTAAAACACTCTTTGAGACCAACCGAGGTTAGAGTACTAGAACACCCACAAATCAAAGAAAACTTTTTCCATACAGTTCGTAGGGTAAAAAACCCTGTATATCCAAATGTAACCAATGTTTTGGCAGTTTGCGACCACCTGACGTTATTATCGACCGCCCCAGTCGAGACCCCAACCCCTGTAAAAAGAGACAAAACATCCCCTATTAGCCCTTCCAGTTTACCTACGGCCTCTGAATTCCAGCAAAGATCTTGAGAGAACTTATTAATATCTCGTTGCTTCTGCGACGTTAATTTCATACAAGAGGAATAATAAAAAATAAGTTAGGACAAACAATGATAGCGAAATGCCTTTTTAAAAGCGTTACAGCTTTTTCCACTTGTGTTTGTTGACTGTCTTCTGTTATTTTAATCTACGGGTGGTTTTGAAAGACATAAGAATAAGAATAACTTTACCACAGAAGTTAGGGGGCGTCTATTAATTACGTGAGGTATTCAGGGGGGGAGGGGGTCGAGCCGAATCTTACAAAATCGCACTTGGGGGAGAGGGGGGGTCTTGGCAAATATCACGTATTTTTTTTTAGCAGAAAATGGTGTAAAACAGCGTGTATATTAAGTTAAATTAAAGTTGAATTATTAATTAAAATTACAGCAATATTTGCAAATACTAGTCCTTGCTAGTCTTAAAAAAGTAATTTAACAAACTGTTACGTTTTTTAATAAATCCAATACTTTTATACCCAAAGTACAAGTTTTGAAAAATCTCACGTGAGATCGGGGCAGGGGGGTCGAGAAAAATCTTACGACATCTCACCAAGGGCGGAGGGGGGGTCAAAAAATCCTTAAAAATGCCTCACATTAATGGACGCCCCATTACAAAGTGCATCATATTTTACAAAGGACACATTGTTACATAGAGATAGGTAGATTACTTATGCGGTAAGTGAAACAGCGGCCTTCGCACTAGACTGGGTCTGTATCGCGAGTGCCGAGCGAAGTTCTCAAAACACAAGAATAATACAAAATAAAAAGAGAAGAAATTGAAAAAGTGTATGAAATTTAAATTTAATAAATCATATTATTATTGTTTGTTTCAAATGATTATTTGATGGAAACGCAATAAATAAACATGAATATACAAGCAGTTTTTGGATAACTCACGTTACAAACTTTCGCTAAGGGAACTCGCTATAAATTCTCGTGACCGTTTCTGGAAAATTCTGAGAATATTCTCGATTTTTTGAGAATATTTTGCAACAAACATTGTTTAGGTACAAAAAATTCAATGTTTGTATCTAATTGTCTGGGGATTAAAGTTAAATTATCATTGTATAAAGAAATAGAGAAACCAAAGAAATGCTTCGCACATTGGCATGTGGGTTCTTAATGCCTTTGAACTGATGTTTTCTATGGCAAATTGGGCCTTACGAGGTTAATAATGTTTTTTTCACACCTCTCATTCAAAGTAAGCTTTGCTCCCTGAGAGGGATCAAAGTGCCACTTTTCTGTTCAAGTCTTTTCTAAGTGTTTTTTTTTTTGCAATTTTTTGAAGTTGATAATTGTAAAACCACGCCATTTTCTATGCTGGCAGCTCTTTAATTATATTTAGAATTATTTTTTCAATTTTCTTAATGTTCGGTGTGAAAAGTTGTATGAGCCACTCGGGAGCAAAATTATTTTCATCTTGAATTCATTACGCTCTGGATTCAATGTAGCGGCCTCGGCGTAAATACATCATTTTGCTCCCTTGTGACACAAATAACTATTTAATAATTACTTCTAGCATTGGTCTGGCAGCAAAGGAAAACAGAATGTACTAATTGCTTCCCTTCCCGTGCAGACGGTAAACGCCTTACGAAGGGAATCGGCTAAAATCCTAGGAATCATGTCGTAGTCGTTGCTAGCAACCAATCACTATTTTGATTCACTTTTCTACCTAAACCACAATCATGCTACACGTGGCCTGTCTACCTCTTAAGTGATAAAGACGTGATTTATGTATGCAGTATGCTTATTGCCTAACTCGCTCGCAATCGCCATCGTGTCCTGACAGTTCGCGTATGGGCTGACAATTGGCATCGGAATCAGCTAGCTGTCACATTCATACAAGAACTGTCAAAATTAACACGGTAGCGATTGCGAGCGAGTTAGACAATAAGCCTATAGATTATGAATAGCCGTTAAATTACAATCGAGCGTTGTGTGAAGCAAATTTTAAATTTAGACCTTTCCGATCCTTGGAAAGTAATTAAAACCTCATTATAATCACGGGGCGTTAAATTTATTATTACGTGTCCATCCTTTCTATTTGCTCGGGCCTCAATTTAAACCTTTAGGCTTTATTAATAATCTCGTTTTTAATTAAAACACTTCCCGAGAACAAATAAAAAGTCAAGGCGGGGAGAGTGCAAAACGAACTCGGGCCTTACCATGAGTTCAGGTTCGCTCACTGTCAGATCTATACTAAAAATGACAGCTGAAACCTGGACTGAGGTCATGGTAAGGCCAGTGACACTGGCTTTTACGAAAGGCCACGTTTAGCATGATTGCGGGCGTATAAGTGGGAAGGGGAATCAAAATAGTGATGGGTTGCTAGCATCGATAGACTACAAGCCCATGGACAGAAAAAAACATGTGAAATGAACCAGCGTGAATGAAGCTTAGAAGGCTGTCACTATATCATAAAATAACTCTGAGCGCTATGCCGTCATTTCTGAGCGGTACAGATTTTTTCTCATACATTGAAAAAAATTGCACTAACTTCCGGCACCACCACTAAAGCGGCACTAGGTTTCACGATATTCATTTTTAATCATCTATAAGCTATAAAAACGCCGTAAATTAATAATTAGTCGTAACTCACTTGTACCTGAGAAATTCCATAAATGTACCGCTCAGAAATGATGGCATAGCGCTCAGTTATTTTATGATATATTAACAGCCTTCTAAGCTTCATTCACGCTGGTTCATTTCACTTTTTTTTTCCATGGGCTTGTAGTCTATGACTGTAACATGATTCCTAATATCTTCACCAATGAGAAGCAGCTGGTGAATTCTACATTTTTTCTTTGCTCCCAGTCCAGCATTGGAGGGAATATAATCCTACTAATATTATAAACGCGAAAGTTTGTAAGTATGGATGGATGGATGTTTGTTACTCTTTCACGCCGGAACAGCTGGTCAGATCTGGGTGCAATTTGGAACATAGATAGATTATAGTCTGGAATAACACATAGGCTACTTTTTATCCCGGATAATTGCCTAATTCCAGCGGGATAGCGATAAGCGAATTAAGTTGCGGGCAACAGCTAGCCATCTAATATAATCATCTTGTTCACAGATATCCTACAAGCGCATAGCGCGCGCCCGCGCAAGATAGCATCGCTCATCGGCATAGAGGGAGGCCACTCTATTGGCAACTCACTCGGTGTACTCCGCAGCTACTACCAGCTCGGTGTGCGGTACATGACGCTCACGCACACATGCAACACGCCTTGGTATGTTGAAGCGGTTTGAAGCGGTGTCGCTATGTTGAAGTGGTTTGAAGCTGTGTCGCTGTTAAAGTAGCAATACACCAAAGAGATGTTACCAAAGGTGCGAAAATGTTCTCAGGAATTTAAAAATATTAATTAATGGGATCGCGTAAAGAGTCCACAGCATTTATTATTTGTTTCAACTGATTATTGAATGTAAACGCAATAAAAAAAACTTAGAAACTTTCTCTAGGGAACTTGTTATAAATTCTCGTGAAGGTTTTGGATATTTCTGAGAACGTTCTCGCTTTTTTGAGAATGTTCTGCAACTTGCACATTGCTATGTTGAAGTGGTCTGAAGCTGCGTCGCGATGTTTTAGCGTGATATTTACTAGTGTCTAACCGAAACATGTTTTTAACCGTAACTGAAGGTTCCCGAAGGTTCGGTTTTGATTATAGTTACAGACGAAACCGAACCTTTTATAAATGTGATCAAAACTTTGAATAAATCAGTGGGCCAATCTTTCCAGATATAATTATGTTGTTAGTTTCGGATCTTTTTTGGTTAAAACCGGCCGAAATGTGATTTTTAGGGCTAAACTTCATTCGGACACTAATATAGACACATCTTACCAGGAATTCGATATGAAGCAAAGGCATTCCATAGGCAACTCTCTAGGTGTGCTTTAAAGCTGATGAGCTTTGTGTGTGCAAAAACACGCCTCAGCATGTTGAAGCTGAGGTGCTATCTTGAAGTGGCGTTAAGCTGTGACGCAATATTACTGTGCCGCGAGTTTTTTGTCTCAATGTTGGCGTAAGCACGTCGTGATATTGACAGATGATAGATAGATAGATTAGATAGATTAGATAGATTTATTCATCACCTTAAAAGTACAATTAAATATCAAACATAAGTAATTCACAAAGGATCGTCAATTGTATTAAAATGGTAATAATAAATTAAATTAAATTAAAACAAAATAAAATGTCAATGTAGATTCACAAAAAGGTCATGAGTACATAACAAGAGAAACTAATAATAATTTAAATAAAACCTATTTTAAAAGCAATTTAAAATGTCAAATAATAAATATAAAACCACAAAACGTGAAAATATTGTCAGAACTCTAGTAACAAAAATATATAATAATAAATGAGGCGCTAGAATGGTGCAAAGAATAATTATCACACATTCAAAATTAAATGTCAAGTTTAATGTCACTGTGTACATGTGTAACTCTTTATTGTACAAAAAACACGATAATTTTACAAGTAACAAGATTAGCTGATGTACAAAACTGAAACTATCCCTTAATAATAATGAGTTAATTTGGTATGTAGCGAAGGCGTTCTATTGGCAACCTCTCTAAGTGTACTTTGAAGCTAAATATCAGCTCAGTGTGCGTTAAAACACGCTTTAAGGTGTTGAAGCTGAAGCGCTATATTGAAGTGGCTTGAAGTGGCTTTTAATTTACAGTTTTATTGCAATTTTGTTAACTACAGCAAAGCTGGTAATGGGTACTAGACAACGCATAAACATACTTAGATACATTAAACATTCAACACTCGAGAACAAACATTAGTATTATTCTGCTCTTTCATTATAAGCGGGGATATATCCCCGCTCTCTCTTCTCTCACCACTAGGCCGGTCTATACTTACACTTACTTCAAAGGTGACTCCAGTTGTAAGTGCTCTAAGTTAAACCACCTGGGCATAGGTTGTTTGCACAGGTCATATTTACGTAGGAAAAGGTCATGTGTTTTCAGGAGTCATAACTTAAAGACTTGAACCGTAGCTAGGTATAGTTTCTCTGTCTTACTAGCATGGTTAGATAGAGGGGGGGAAACAAGGTGAGCAGAAAGGATAGAAGAGTTGAGGAACCTTCGACATCTCGATTTCAAAGTTTTTCTAAACTGAAGCTGTCTTACTAATATTATAAAGGCGAAAGTTTATGTTTGGATGTGTGCTGCTCTTTCTTGGCGAAACGGCTAAACCGATTATACTGAAATTTGGTATAGTATAGTTTACAGCCCCAGGAAAGGACGTAGGATAGTTTTTATCTTCCATGCTGGTCTGGGAGTAAAGAAAAAACATAGAATTTACCAGTTGCTTCTCTACCCGCGCAAATGGTAAAAATCTATCGAGGGAATGGGCGAAAATCATAGGAATCATGTTTTAGGCGAAGCTAGCAACCCATCACTATTTTGATTCCATTTTCCACCTATACCCACAATCTTGCTAAATGTGGCCTGTAGGTACCTGTGAGGCTCTGTCTACCCCGGATAAAGACGTGATTTGTGTGTGTGTGTATGTGTATAGTTGTTATCCCGGAAAATGGCATAGTTCCCTCGGGATAGCGATAGGCGAATTCTTCGCAGATAAAGTCGCGGGCAACAGCTAGTTAGGAATATGGCGCTTTTTAAAATAAACGCTCTCGAAAGAATTTGTTTTCTATATTGATGACTTTCTTATATTATCTATTATCTTATATTATCTATTATCTATTATCTTATATTGATGACGCCCTTAATCATGCTAAACGTGGCCTTAAGGTTTTGTCACGTATACATACATACATACATACCGTCACGCCTCTTTCCCACAGGGGTAGGCAGAGACTACTTTATTCCACTTGCTACGATCCTGACATATTTCTTTCGCTTCATCCACAGTCATCAATCTCTTCATACATGCTCGTCGGTTTCGGGTACTCCTGACCTGACCTTTTTCCAAAACGTCTCCTATTTGGTCTCGGAACGTCCGTCTAGGCCTTCCCCTCCCAACGTAACCATTCACACTCCCCATATAGATCTGTTTAGTTAGTCTACTTTCATCCATCCGCTCTACATGCCCAAACCAACTAAGCATACTTTTTTCTATCCTAGTCACTATATCCTCTTTCACACCAGCACGTTCCCTTGTCACGTATGTGATTTTTATTTCTTTGTTTGAATTTTTTTAATGTACCTTATTGTTTTTTTGTTTGTAATTGACGATCTTTTAGTGACTTATGTTTTGACATAAAAAATATAATGTAATTTACAAATAGTAATATATTAATCTAATATATCCCGGGATAAACGCGTGATGTCTGTATGTGTGTTGTTCCTATATGTGGACAACAATCGTTAAATTTCCAACCCCTACAACTGATTTACCAACTTAGAACCTAAACAACTAATGCGAGCTTAATGTCCGAGCCAGTGGCTCCCAAACTATTATTTGCTAGCTGCAACCCCTAGGTCACCAGGGGTTTACCATGTCTTAACGCGATACAACTCCGACTCAGTTTAGGTTGGCTCACTCTCAAATCCATACTAAAAATGACGCTGGGACTACCATGACGTCTTAATAAGAACGTATAAGGTATGGGTATCGGAAATGGTGATTTCGTAAATCAGTATGAACTGGAATGTGTGCCTGATAGCCACCTCCGTAACTCTGTAACTGGCGTCACTGAAAATCTGCGTCACGACGTTATCCTGGATCTTATCGTGACGCATAGCTGAGTGGCGGCCATTTGGCTGGTTGGAATAAGTATCCATATGTGTAATATTCTGTTTGTGTTTCTGTATCAGCTAATAAAGTTTTCTTATTCTTATTATTATTATTCTTAATGCGATTCAACTCCGACTCAGTTTAGGTTCGCCCGCTGTCAGATCTATACTGAAAATGACAGCTGAAACCTCAGCCACCACAAGCGCCACCAAAAGTTTATTTCGCAAATAGGCAGCAAAGGGCTTCTTTACTTGTCGCTGTTTTAGCGAGGTTGCTATACATACATACATAAATCACGTCTTTATCCCTTACGGGGTAGACAGGGCCTAAGGTAACAAGACCTAAAAGCCACGTTTAGCATGATTGTGGGCGTATAGGTAAGGGGAATCAAAATAGTGATGGGTTGCTAACATCGCCTATAACATGATTCCTGAAATTTTCCCCCATTCCCTCCATGGGCTTTTACCTGCGCGGGAAGAGAAGCAACTGGTACATTCTACGTTTTTTCTTTTCTCCCAGACCAGCATAGAAAAAATACTAATACAAATAGAATAAACTGATAACATAATTGAAAAATAAAGACTAATAACAGTTGCGCTTGCCAAATTATTCGGAACTCGTTAAGCACGGAACCAGTCATTCGATCAACGTAGGGATGTCCACAGTGAATAAAATATCGATACATCGATGATTTATGCGAAGGGGCAAACAAGCAGGTAACTCGATTTAAATATCTCATTTACTCATTTCTTTTAGTATCACAACCAGGGTATTGCAATACACGTACATACATACACATATCACGTCTATATCCCTTACGGGGTAGACAGAGCAGGTTACAGTACCTAAAGACCACGTTTAGCATGATTGTGGGCGTATGGATGGAAAGGGGAATCAAAACTGTAGTTGCTAGCCACATCGCCTATAACATGATTCCTAAGACTTTCGCCGATTGCCTCGATGTGCTTTTACATGCGCGCGAAGAGAAGCAACTGGTACATTCTATGTTTTCTCTTTGCTCCCAGACCAGCGTGGAAGAAACCAGTATGGAAGAATAGGTATGGATTGGTAAAGTTTTCGGAGATTGCCGTTTTAAAATGATAATGTATTTAGTTCAGTCTTTGGCTCAATTATAAGCAGAGATCGGACAAACGGATGTCATTGTTGGCAATAACATAGACGTGACTCCAAAGATCAACTAATTATTTTTACCTGTAATTTAATTTGTATACTTCGTAAAATATCATCATCACTACATAGTATAAAACAAAGTCGCTTTCTCTGTCTATATGTCCCTATGTCCCCATGTATGCTTATATCTTCAAAACTACACAACGGATTTTGATGCGGTTTTTTTAATAGATAGAGTGATTCAAGAGGAAGGTTTTTATGTATAATTCTACGCAGACGAAGTCGCGGGCAGAAGCTAGTTAATCAATAAATTAAACAGACTTATTGTGTAGATTTATTAAAGGAAATAAAAATTATTTAGTAAATAGCCATGAGCTCGGTGGAAAATTGTCGAAATTCAAAAGGCGACAAAAAAAAATCCATGGCTTTATTTTGTTTGTTATATATCTTTCGTGATACACAATATACCATAAGAATGAAAGAATCACAATGCAAATTTAATGAATGTCAACATATTCATGTCAATGTCAAAAAAATGATTGTATTTTTGAGAAGGAAATCAAATGAGGTATGATATATTTATTTTATCATCCCATTGAAGTCTTAGCAATTATCACTAATAGACTACAAGCCCATGGACAAAAAAAACATGTGAAATGAATCAGCGTGAAACACGCTTAGAAGGCTGTTACTATATCATAAAATAACTCTGAGCGCTATGCCGTCTTTTCTGAGCGGTACATTTATGGAATTTCTCAGGTACAAGTGAGGAATTACGACTAATTATTAATTTACAGCGTTTTTATAGCTTATAGATGATTAAAAGTAAATGTCGAAAGACCTAGTGCCGCTTTAAAGTGGTGGTGCCGGAAGTTAGTGCATTTTTTTTCAATGTATCGGAAAAAATCTGCACCGCTCAGAAATGACGGCATAGCGCTCAGAGTTATTTTATGATATAGTAACAGCCTTCTAAGCGTGTTTTACGCTGGTCCATTTCACATGTTTTTTTTGTCCATGGGCTTGTAGTCTATAAGGAATCAATTTAATCATTAATTAAATTAATCTCTATAGTCATGTCCACGTTATTGTGAGTAATGACACCCATTTGTCTGGTCTCTGGTTATAAGTTTCACCCATCTCAAATTTATATTATACGGTACCAAAGGCCTCTTCACGTGGCCTCGGCCTCGGCGCCATGAATTCATTTCAAACGAACAGCTCCCCATGGACTCGAGATCGGAAACGCGTACCAACAATAATGGTAATAAATTAATAATAATAATGGCCGCGGATACTAGTAAGACAGCCGGGGAAATTACGGGCACAAGAGGCATTTCATCTTAGTCCTCTAGGTTGGCAACGCATCTGCAATCCCTCCGGGGTTGTGGGTGTCTATGGGCAGTGGTGATCACTTACCATCAGGTGACCCACTTGCTCGTTTGCCTTCCTATTCATATAAAAGATATAAAAAGATATCTTTTACAACTTCGAATTCTGTTAACATTCTAATACTAACAATCGATTTTTTGTGTTTTATTACCTAGAAACTATTGCTGACAGTACTGGCATTGCCATCCGTTCTACAAGTGTATCAAATTTCAAGTCATTCGGACCAACCGTTGAAGAGTTCCCTGCGGAGACGGTCCTGGCTGGATCACCAGAATTTTACTAGCAGATTATTGTATTGTCATCTAATTTACACAAGTATGCAAAGTTTCAGCTCAATGAGATGAAGATATCTGCTTCAAAATTGAGTCGCAAGATTCCAACCGCACATACATACGTTGCAAGTTAATATAAATCTTGTAAAAACATCGTTTTTGATACTATTTTGGCTACTGTACATTTTGAATAACTATATCGACGTATTGGATCAAAACATGGCGGCTAAAAGATCGATATATCGGGAATTCTGCAGTCCCACGTCGTAGCCTGTAGGCTTATTACAGACCTAACTCGCTCGAAATCGCCATCGTGTTCATTGTGACAGTTCTCGTATGAATGTGACAGCTAGCTGATTCCTATGCCAATTGTCAGCCCATACATGAACTGTCAAAATGAACACGATGGCGATTGCGAGCGAGTTAGGTAATAAGCCTACAGGTTTTAAGGCTGGCTTCCAAATGGGTGAAATTATCCCCGTTCGTAGCTTGGCAGGCTTGAGGCTGGCTTCCAAAGTATCGATATACCGAAGTATCGATATTGTTCCAACTATCAAACCCTCGTGAAATGCATTCACCAATCTCACCCACTCAAGCACGTTTGACATTTCGCCGGCCCCGGAGAACAAAATGATAACCGCCATTATCTTAGTTTTATTTTTATGTCATATTTGGAATCCGTAGGTGCCATTGCACCAGCTCAATTTTTTTCGCATTTTTTGTACGGTAAATGACAAAATTAAAAAAGAATACAATAGTTTTGAATGTTTTTATTTATAGCTCATCGCATGACAAATATCCATATTATTATGTTCTCGTCAAAATTAGATCGCTAAGTAATGATATGCGCAGTTATCTTTGTATTCTCGTCGCAATCCGCTAGATACTGTTCGTGCAATGGCGCTCACCAAAACTACACATTTGAAAAGGAACGATAAAAAGTATTGCCATATCCTTTTGTCACATGCACGGGTCGAATGTAAATTACAATGGCTTAAATATCGACATGTCATATATTTTAGTGTTCGATTTCGATTGATTAATTCAAAAATTATATAATTATTGCTGTGATTGGAGTATAACTGAAGTGCAATATCATTTTATTCCCGTAATTATTAGATAAGATTATTTTTTTTACTAAGGGTTTTTATGAGACTTTTATAATTAAACAATAATATATGATATTCAACATTGCAATTATATTACGAACGATTCACAGTCATAATAAAAACAGTCATTAATTGCTTAAAATCAAAGTTTTCCATTATAAAACGTGCAACAATACCACTAAAATTTAAGTACCTATGTCTTAATCATTATAGCTTAATCAAAAATCAAAATAGCAATACATGCCAGTTTCATAAAGTAACTAAAAACAAAAGATTTATTTTCAAGTTTGAAGCATAAAATCAAACCAAATAATCTACGCATTTGTTATTATTTTTCATCAGTCTAATATAATAATAATTATATTATAATTAGTTCTTTCATTGAGCACTAACCTGGGGGACTATTAAACATGAAATCAGGTAAATCAATTGTCATCATCTTCCTCTTGGTTTTCATTAATTGCAGAACTAGTATTAACGCCCAGGGAGTCATAAAAGCCATGGCAATGGGCTGGGATGTCTCCTGACTTGCAAAGACTGATAAGGTCGTTATGTAAAGGCTTACTTATAGGCAAGGGCTCTGTACATAGCACTTGCAGTTCAAAATCGTAGGCAGGATTTGAGTTGACTAAAGGAGCTGCGGTTTGTCTTGTTCCCCGCTTGCTTCATGTTTTTGGACAGATTCTATGTTCATTTAAGAATATCCAGAATCCAGACTCAAAATCATATTTATACTGTAAAATTGAGGGCTGTGAGCAAGCGACTCTCACTTCCATTATCTGTGTCCATAATACTTTTTGCCCTACCTCATATTGGACCCATTTCTTATTATTTATTAGTGCTTTTATGTTATAAAACTCCTTTTGAAGCATTTCTTTAACGTTGTAACTATGAATCGGTTTTTATTTTGGCCACAGCAACCGTCGAAGTAAAATGATACATTTTTGATACCTCTTTGTTTTTCATTAAGTAGGAATTGCCATATACAGCTACCGATTTCATTAGCTCCTCGTTTTGCAACCTGAGCATCTGCCAATTTCTTGTCCTCTTTTTTAATTTGGCGTACACCTTCCTTATTTCTCTGATGCTTGTCGTATTTTTCTTTCAGTGTCTTTTGAGTTCCGGGGTCTGCCTACGCTAACATTTATCGGCAATCCTTTATTCCGGCATTATGATTCCATTCGAAGTAAAGGCTATTGCTATGTATGGCATGCTCAGGTTGCAAAACGAGGAGCTAATGAAATCGGTAGCAGTATATGGCAATTCCTACTTAATGAAAAACAAAGAGGTATCAAAAATACATCATTTTACTTCGAGGGTTGCTGGGGCCAAAATAAAAACCGAACCGAACCTGTCCAAAAACATGAAGCAAGCGGGGAACAAGATAAACCGCAGCTCCTTTAGTCAACTCAAATCCTGGCTACGATTTTGAACTGCAAGTGCTATGTACAGAGCCCTTGCCTATAAGTAAGCCTTTACATGACGACCTTATCAGTCTTTGCAAGTCAGGAGACATCCCAGCCCATTGCCATGGCTTTTATGACTCCCTGGGCGTTAATACTAGTTCTGCAATTAATGAAAACCAAGACGAAGATGATGGCAATTGATTTACCTGATTTCATGTTTAATAGTCCCCCGGGTTAGTGCTCAATGAAAGAACTAATTATAATATAATTATTATTATATTAGACTGATGAAAAATAATACCAAATGCGTAGATTATTTGGTTTGATTTTATGCTTCAAACTTAAAGTTATTAGTCTGAAAAAATAACTTTTGATTTTAGTTACTTTATGAAACTGGCATTTATTGCTATTTGATTGAGACATACTTAAATTTTAGTGGTATTGTTGCACGTTTTATAATGGAAAACTTTGATTTTAAGAAATTAATGACTGTTTTTACTATGTGAATCGTTCGTAATATAATTGCAATGTTGAATATCATATTATTGTTTAATTATAAAAGTCTCCTAAAAACCCTTAGTAAAAAAAATAATCTTAATAATTACGGGAATAAAATGATATTGCACTATTATCTTGCACGGCAATCACATTAAAAAGTAGTCGAATAAAATGGTACACCAATGGTACAATATTAGCGTTTGACCCCGATAAACACCGAATAAAATGATATACGTCTTAACGCGTAATAGTGAATGATATATTTTGACTAAGTTACTATTTCTTAAATATCTTTCTTTTGAGACATTTCTCGTGTGCCACAGTAACATATTGAACGTAATGAAAAATTAACTTTGCATAAAGCTAACTACCAACCGTTTACGTTCAATATACAAGTCACAATTGAGCGAAACATCTATTTTATTTTTCCTGAAAAATTTGGTTTTTGCAGTTATCTTTTTGTTCCCCGGGACCGGCGATTTGTCGAGGCGTCATAGCGTCATTTGTCGAGTGCTTGGTCAGGGAACCCTGGGTATCGGTTAATGATTTCCTGCACATCTAGCACGAGAGCGCACAAGAGTCGCGTCGCGCGCGAGATAGATTGCCCGTCCTTTTCTTACTGTACCAACAAGAAAGACGGGTAGTCCAACTCGCGCGCCACGCGACTTTCGTGCGCTCTCGTGCTAGGGGGGCTGGCAGATTCTGAGGGACATTAGGTATCCGTTGGCTAAGAGTTGCCGACATTTTTGACACAAGATTTTTGAATACTGTATTTTATTACTTTGACATTCACTACGTCTTCACCGCGTGGGAGAGGACTCATTTAAGCGGTCGGACTCATTTAAGAAAGGTTAGAATTGATAGACATACATACATACACAAATCACGTCTTTATCCCTGTGATCGGTGTGATAAGGGAACGTGCGGGTGTGAAAGAGGATATAGTGACTAGGATAGAAAAAAGTATGCTTAGTTGGTTTGGGCATGTAGAGCGGATGGATGAAAGTAGACTAACTAAACAGATCTATATGGGGAGTGCGAATGGTTGCGTTGGGAGGGGAAGGCCTAGACGGACGTTCCGAGACCAAATAGGAGACGTTTTGGAAAAAGGTCAGGTCAGGAGTACCCGAAACCGACGAGCATGTATGAAGAGATTGATGACTGTGGATGAAGCGAAAGAAATATGTCAGGATCGTAGCAAGTGGAATAAAGTAGTCTCTGCCTACCCCTGTGGGAAAGAGGCGTGACGGTATGTATGAATATATTAATTGAGTTTCATTCAGAATAGCTGCTTTCTCAACTCTATTTACCCTATTGACCTTACTTAGCGTAACTTTATAACTTTCAACATGAAACTATCCTGAGACTTAATCATCATTACACATAAACGGATAACTCACGTATAAAAAGTCGCGGACTATTTCGTAGTCCTTTTTCCAAGAACCCCCCCCCCCCCCCCCCCCCCGGCGGCAGCGACGCGAACACACGAACGAGCGTTTTTATACTTGAGTTATCCGTTTATGTGTAATCTTTTAAATATATATAACTCTAAGGTGACTGACTGACATAGTGATCTATCAACGTACAGCCCAAACCACTGGACGGATCGGGCTGAAATTTGGCATGCAGGTAGATGTTATGACGTAGGCATCCGCTAAGAAAGAATTTTGATCAATTCTACCCCCAAGGGGATAAAATAGGGGATGAAAGTTAGTATGAAACTTTGTCAATTTTAAACCGATCGGGCTGAGACTTTGCATGCATAAAGCTACTATGACGTAGGCATCCTCTAAGAACAGATTGCGTAATTTCTGCGGGATAGCGATAAACGAATTCTATACAGACGAAGTTGCGGGCAACAGCTAGTGACTTTATAACTTACTAGCTGTTGCGTAGTTTTAAAGATCTAAGCATACGTAGGGACGGACAGACAGTGGACAGACTTTGTTTTATACTATGTAGTGATATACTGTCATCTGTTCTTAAATCTAATTCTGTGCGGACGAAGTCGCGGGCAGAAGCTAGTAAATCGTACATTGCTAAAGAGTCGCCTGCTTTAGTGACTCAGATTAATAATATAGCTGCAAGGCCGACCGAAGAAACGTAGGATATAAGATAGAGAAGATCCTACTAATATTATAAACTAGCGACCCGCCCCGGCTTCGCACGGTATATTGTACATGTACCTACTATACATATAAACCTTCCTCTTGAATCACTCTATCTATTAAAAAAACCGCATCAAAATCCGTTGTGTAGTTTTGAAGATATAAGCATACATCGGGACATGAGGACAGAAAAAGTGACTTTGTTTTATAATATGTAGTGATATGAAATTTTGTGAGAATGTTTGGATGTTTGTTACTCTTTCACGCCAGAACGGCTGGACAGATCTGGATGAAATTTGGAACATAGATAGATTATAGTATGAAATAACACATAGGCTACTTTTTATCCCGGAAAATTGCGTAATTCCCGCGGGATAGCGATAAACGAATTCTATGCAGACGAAGTTGCGGGCAACAGCTAGTAGTAGCTATTGGCGCTTCCAAGCCTTTTAGTTAGCTTATATTTTCCAGAGCCATAGAGGTAGCCATTTAGAGTGGTAACAAGATCTAGTGATTCTGGCAGCACATCAGTCTTTTTAGACTTACACCACATTTTCACAATACCCGACTGCTTTTCCTTTATCTCGTACTTGGAAAAAACCCATTTAATTTTGAGTTATATTAGAATTTGTTTCGTCCCGCGACTTCGCCTGCGTAGAATTACCAATTGACATGTTTAGCGGTATCCCGCGGGAATTATTCAGTTTTCCCGGATACAAAGTAGCTTATGTATTAATCTAGGGTACCAGCTATCTCCGTTCTAAATTTGAATCAAATTCGTTTAGCCGTTTCAGCGTGAAGAAGGAACAAACATACACATCACTCACTAACATTCTAACAAACTTTCGCATTTATAATTATTAGTAGTATTAATTGAGTTTCATTAACTATTAAAATAATTAAAAGTCTATTTGACGACCGGATAGCCTAGTGGTTAGAGAACCTGACTATGCAGCTTAAGGTCCCGGGTTCGATCCCCGTTAGGCAGATATTTGTATGAAAAATACGAATGTTTGTTCTCGAGTCTTGGATGTTTAATATGTATTTAAGTATGTATTTATTTATATAAGTATGTTTATCCATTGTCCAGTAATATAACAAGCTTTGCTTAGTTTAGGGCTAGTTCAATTGGTGTGAATTGTCCCAAGATATTATTATTATTATATTATACATAATTATCGATCATAATAGCTGCTTTCTCAACTCTATTTACCCTTTTGACCTTGGGCTGGCCAATCAGAGTGCAATCGCCAATTTTGCTTGGCGTAACTTATAACTTACTCAGTGGCGTAACTATAAAGTCTGGGGCCCGTGGCAAATTCGTCAGATGGGGCTCCTTCCTCAATTTAAAGAAGTGCATCAGCGCCCCTTCTGTGCTCTAAACCAAGCCAGTTCGGGACCCCGTAGAGCTAGGGGCCCCTGGCATTTTGCCACCCTGTAGTTACGCCTTTGAACTTACTAACTGTTGCCCGCGACTCTGGGCTCTGGTTATCACTCCCGCGGGAACTACCAGATTATCCGGGATAAAAACTATTCTTTCCTCCCTCGGGACTAATCAGTTCAGTGTTTTAGGCGTGAAAGCGTTACTTTCGCATTTACAATTTTTATGATGATTTTTTTGGCGTCTCCTCTCTATAAGGTTTGCTCTATGTCCAGAGCTCAACATAGATCCCCAAAGGCTTGTATAACATACTATCGTGTGCTGTCGGCATCCGAGTAAATGGAACGCGTTTGAAACTACGACACGGGTCTTCTGTGTTACGAAATACGTTTGTCAATGTACCAAGGTGAATAAGATCTCGTTTTAGTCCTAAGATGTACACACGCGCACACACACACACACACACACACACACACACACACACACACACACACACACACACACACAAATCATTTTTTTTATTACGAACTGACCAGTGGAAGGTGCAGATGAGGCCAAAGGTGTAACTCACTGGTTCAGTAATAGCCTATTCACTCTAGCCATTTATTTAAGTTGTGCCGTTATTTTGTTAGCTACGTATAAGTGCTGTACTCTTTTTGTATTAAATAGCAAAGACTGTCAATAATAGAGGAGCAGGACTTCCTGACACAAGCATTCTTATGCTTACTAGGAGGTACCTTGATACTTCAATGTGTAAACCTAAAAAAAGAATAAATTAAATTTCTAAATGTCAGTGAAAATTAGAACACAAAAAAATCCGAAAAGTAAAGCTATGGCCGGGAATCGAACCCGGATCCTCGTCATTCCGTCCATTCATTTGATAGTACCTACCTATCATTTGAAAAACAGCGCCTTCTCTCGTCCCTGGTGGTAATTGTGTCGTACAGACACATCATTCAAACAGATGACGCTTAGCGACAAAAATTCGCATAGTAACAAAAAAAGGTCACGTGACAGTTAGTTAGAAATTTTGGTATCTGTTACCTTAGGGTCTGTCTACCTCCTAAGGGATGAAGACGTGATTTCTGTATGCTCCTAAACAAAACGTAGGCAGTGTGATCAGTTTTTGGTTGCTTTCATAGATAGACAGACATAAAATGTTAGATTTTCAGTATTTGTTGTTATATATAACAGAAATACTTCCATGCTGGTCTGGGAGCAAAGAAAAAACATAGAATGTACCAGTTGCTTCTCTTCCCGCGCAAATGGTAAAAACCCATCGAGGGAATGGGCGAAAATCATAGGAATCATGTTATAGGCGATGTGGCTAGCAACCCATCACTATTTTGATTCCACTTTCCACCTCTACGCCCTCAGTGTCTTGCTAAACGTGGCCTGTAGGTCTTGTTACCTTAGGCTCTGTCTACCCCGTAAGGGATAAAGACGTGATTTGTGTATGTGTATGTATGTATATAACAGAAATACATCACGGAACATGAGATACCTGGTGACAGGCAGACAGACAGACAGACAGATGGACAGCTAAGTCTTAGTAATAGGGTCCCGTTTTCACCCTTTGGGTAACGGAACCCTAAAAAAGCTTGCAAAAATGTCTTGTATAACAAACAAACACACATACATATATCACGTCTTTATCTGTTACGGGGTAGACAGAGCTATAAGCCACGTTGAGCACGATTGTGCGCTATGTGGAAAGGGGCTTTTACCATCTGCGCGGGTAGAGAAACAACTGGTACATTCTATGTTTTTTAGCTGTGAGACCAGCATGGAAGGTTTAGTTGGTAGTAATATTGTAGTAGATGAAATTTAAGTCCCATAGGATATTTTTATCCCGGAAAATCGCATAATTCCTGCGGGATAGCGGTAAACGAATTCGCGGATTCGCGAGCAACATTTAGATATCTAGATATAACTAAAATTGGTCAAGCTTTTGAAATCATGGGGTTTCAAAACACTAGGGGGTTGTCCAAAGTTTGGGAAGCCGTGCCTGTCTATCCCAACTACTTCCCTCCCTGAATATTAACGGTTTGGTGTCCGGAACGCGGCAGGGCTATTTATCCGAAGGTCTACAAATGGGCTACATTTGAGATATTGTGGATGTTTGTATTTATATGAGGTGCGACCATGGTGTGGGAAAATCTACTAGCTGTTGCCCGCAGCTTCGTCTGCATAATTCGTTTATCGCTATCCCGCAGGAATTACGCAATTTTCCGGGAAAAGTAGCCTGTGTTTTATTCCAGACTATAATTTATCTATGTTCCAATTTTCATCTGGATCTGTCGAGCCGTTCTGGCGTGAAAGAGTAACGAACTTCCTTCCATCCATACCTACAAACTTTCGCGCTTATAATATTAGTAGGATACTATAATACTACATACATACATACATACACAAATCACGTCTTTATCGCTTACGGGGTAGACAAACCCTAAGGTGACAAGACCACGTTTAGCAAGATTGTGGGCGTATAGATGGAAAATGGAATCAAAATAGTGATGGGTTGCTAGCCTCATCGCCTGTAACATGATTCCTATGGCGCCTATTCCCTCGATGGGCTTTTACCATTTGCGCGGGAAGAGATGCAACTGGTACATTCTATGTTTTTTCTTTGCTCCACACCAGCGTGGAGGCACTATATATTTTTTTTTTATATGAATAGGAAGGCAAACGAGCAAGTGGGTCACCTGATGGTAAGTGATCACCACTGCCCATAGACACCCGCAACCCCGAAGGTATTGCAGATGCGTTGCCAACCTAGAGGACTAAGATGAAATGCCTCTTGTGCCCGTAATTTCCCCGGCTGTCTTACTCTCCGCACCGGAACACAGCAGTGCGAGCACTGCTACTTAGCGGCAGGATTAGCGATAATATCTATGTGGTGCTACCATGGTGGGGGAAAGAGTGAAATAATTATTGTTTAATACGAGCCCCCTTCCATGCTAATCTAGAAGCAAAGAAAAAACATAGAATGCACCAACTGCTCTGCCCGCGCACGTAAAAGCCCATCGAGGGAAGGCGATCTTGGGAATCATGTTATAGGCGATGCTAGCAACCCATCACTATTCTGATTCCCCATTCCACCTAGCCCACAATCATACTAGACAGCTTTTAGCTCTTTACCTTTGGCTCTGTCTACCCCGTAACGGATAAAGACGTTTGTATATAATGGACCAATACAACCGCCAATCTCTATTAAGTTCCAGTTAAGTGTTAGTTATCTACAATTCCGTCTTTATTTGATACTAGCCTTCCGTCCGCAGCTTCGCCCGCGATAAATTAATTTTCCCGTAGGAATAGGTATTTTCCCGCGGTAAAAAGTAGCCTATGTCACTCAGTGATAATGTAGTTTTCTAACGGCAAAAGAATTTTTAAAATCGGTCCAGTAGTTTTGGAGCCTATTCAATGCAAACAAACAATCAAATTTTTCCTCTTTATAATATTAGTATAGACTAGCCTTCCGTCGGCAGCTTCGCCCGCGATAAATTAATTTTCCCGTAGGAATAGGTATTTTAGATAACTGACACTTAAGATAACTGGAACTTAACTGGTGAAACATGGTCTTGACATGGACCTTAGCAAAGTTAAGTTTGGTCCAAATAAATATACTATAAGGCCTCGCTCCGCTCGCGCTTGTTCCTAACACTCATCCTTACGCGTGAACTGACAGCCCAAAAATAAGGCAGCGATCCACTAACGTCACGATACCGGATTACGTGTGAACACGGCTTTATTGTGGACAAACTTGTTATTTTTAGGTTGTAAAGGTATTATATTTCTTTTGAGAGGTCGTTTACCTTCCAAGCTGGTCTGGAGTAAGTAAAAAACATAGAATGTATCAGATGCTTCTTCCCTCGCAGATGGTAAAAGCCCGTCGAGGGAATAGGCGATCTACTATTTTTATTCATCTTTCCACTACGCCCACAATTATGATAGTGGCTTTTAGGTCTTGTTACCCTAGGCTCTGTCTATCTAGACACGCCGCATACATAAATCACGTCCTTATCCCTTACGGGGTAGACAGAACCTAAGATAACTAGACCTAAAGTCCCGTTATGCATGATTGTGGGTAGGTGGAAAGGGGAATCAAGATAGTGATGGACTAGCATCGCTTATAACATGATCCCTAAGTTTTTCGCCCTAAAATTAAAAACAAGTGCCGTCTTTTTCAACACACCTACATATATAATTATATCACGTTTTTATCCCTTACGGGGTAGACATAGCCTAAGGTAACAAATAAATAAAATAAATAATAAATATCTTCGGACAAATTACACCAATTGACCCAGCCCCAAACTAAGCAAAGCTTGTACTATGGGTACCAGGCAACGGATAAACATACTTATATAATGTTGATAAATACATACTTAAATACATACAACATCCATGACTCGAGCACAAACATTCGTATTCATCATACAACTGTCTGTCCCTATCGGGATTCGAACCCAAGACCTCTAGCTTTATAGTCAGGGTCACTAACCACTAGGCTATCCGGTTGTCAAACCAAACAAAAGCTTAAGGCCGCGTTTAGCGTGATTGAGGGCGTATAGGTGGAAAGGGGAATCAAAATAGCGATCGGCTAGCATCGCCTATAACATGATCCCCAAGATGTTCGCCCTAAAATTAAAAACAAGTAGCGTCTTTTTCAACCTCGACATTAAACATACATATATTTTCAAGAATTGAAATAGGCAGCGTTTGGAAAACTACGTCGAGTCTTCTCTTCATCCATACCGCAATGTTTGAAAACTAAAGTTTTCATGCAGTGCGTCCTACCCGTCATGACCTACGGAGCTGAGACGTGGACACTCACGGTAGTGTTGGTCCACCAGTTCAAAGTCGCTCAGCGAGCTATGGAAAGAGCTATGCTCGGAGTCTCTCTGAAGGACAGGATTCGTAACGAATACATCCGACAGAGAACCAAAGTTACCGACATAGCTCAAACAATTAGCAAGCTGAAGTGGCAGTGGGCCGGCCATATCTCGCGAAGAACCGACAACCGCTGGGGGAAACGTGTTCTTGAGTGGAGACCGCGACTTGGCAAACGTAGTGTAGGACGCCCTCCGGCCAGGTGGGATGACGATCTGCGAAAGACTGCAGGCAGATGCTGGATGCGTCAAGCTAAAGACAGGGCGCTATGGCGCTCATTAGGGGAAGCCTATGTCCAGCAGTGGACTAACATAGGCTGATGATGATGATGATGATGAATTGAAATAGAACGTTAATATCAATCAAGCTATATGCTACAAGTATTCATTATTGCATGATACAAATATTTAGCTATTCAAACAGTGTCAGCATTAATTTATTTGATTGGCAAATATCGGTTCCTGAAATTTGTCGAATTTGTGCATTGTGAAATGCTTCACAAATAATTGTCTATTGTGATACCAAAGCGTAGATAATCTATACATAATTATAATAAAGCTGAAGTGGGTGAGGGGGGAGGGTTTCTTCCATGCTGGTCTGGAACTAAAGAAAAACATAGACTGTACCAGTTTGCTCAGTGGCGGATTTACAAATTTTCAAGGTATAGGCTGAATAGTGTTTTTGCCGCCCTTGCAGAATTTGTTGCAGACTTCTAAGATTTTATTTTTGATTTCTATGAAGTAAAAAAAAGAAAGCTCGTTCCCCAAATTTGCCGCCCCCAAAATCTACCGCCCTAGGCTCTAGCCTACTCAGCCTTCTGGTAAATCCGCCACTGAGTTTGCTTAAAAGACCATCGGCATCTATAGAAAGGGTGAAAATCTTAGCAGTCATCTTATAGGCGATGCTAGCGACCAACCACTATTCTGATTCCCCTGCCCACCTGTACGCCCACAGTCATGCTACCGTGGCCTTTAGGTCTTGTTACCTTAGGCTCTATCTGGATAAAAACGTGATTTATGTAATGTATTTGAATAAGTGCATAAAATAAATGCAGTAGAAATGAGAGCGTTAAGGAGTATGGAAGGTGTATCACTGAAAGATAGAATCAGGAACAGTGTGATAAGGGAACGTGCGCGTGTGGAAGAGGATATAGTGACTAGGATAGAAAAAAGTATGCTTAGTTGGTTTGGGCATGTAGAGCGGATAGATGAAAGTAGACTAACTAAACAGATCTATATGGGGAGTGTGAATGGTTACTTTGGAGGGGAAGGCCTAGACGGACGTTCCGAGACCAAATAGGAGACGTTTTGGAAAAAGGTCAGGTCAGGAGTACCCGAAACCGACGAGCATGTATGAAGAGATTGATGACTGTGGATGAAGCGAAAGAAATATGTCAGGATCGTTGCAAGTGGAATAAAGTAGTCTCTGCCTACACCTGTGGGAAAGAGGCGTGACGGTATGTATGTAGGTATGTATTTGAATAAGTACACTTCCACAAAATAAACACATTTGTTTCGCCGCTTTTCCTCGGTGTTAGCGTTAGTACTGGCAAGAAACTTGGTCGTTTTTTGACTTATCCACAGCATATAAATCTTAGGATAGCCCCCGCTGCAAACTCGCTCGACTTTTTGTCACCGACCCGCCAAGTCCGTTCACATTGCGAACTTGGACGCGAAACAGTTTAGCGAGTAGTTTTAAGAATAAGACACTGGATTTTCTTAGTTGCCAAGTCGCTAAGTTGGCTTACTATGAGTTATGGCTTATAGCTTTGCTTTTGCTGCCTTTTTTATGGGTTGTCTATTGAAGGGTGACTTGAGACAGTAAAGTTTTGCTTTGCGGTCGTTGGGTGTTAAATATCTATTGGTTTTCCATTTTACTTGGCGCATAGATAAACAATACAAGGCGTGAGGCCGTGAGGCTGGCACTCCAAGAAGAAGGACTACGAACTAGTTCGAAACATGTCGAGCACCACTCGACTTTTATACCGCATCCGCATCGCCTATAACATGATTCCCAAGATTTTTGCCCATTCTCTCGATGGGTTTTTAAATGCGTGGGTAGAGAAGCAACTGGTACATTCTATGTTTTTTCTTTACTCCCAGACCAGCGTGGAATATTGGGATTGTGCCAAAGTTATCAAATTATGAAACAGCAAAAAAGCATTTATTATCACTACATAGTATAAAACAAAGTCGCTTTCTCTGTCCCCATATCCCTATGTCCCTATGTCCCTTTGTATGCTTATATCTTCAAAACTGCACAACGGATTTTGATGTGGTTTTTTTTAATAGATAGAGTGATTCCAGAGGAAGGTTTTTATGTATGATTCTACGCAGACGAAGTCGCGAGCAGAAGCTAGTTATTAATAAACAATGCTACGTAAAAACATGTTATTCAAATTAGTTGCTTTAATCCATTTTATCCAATAAAGGTAAAACATAGCTTAAAAAAAATGAACAATGCCAATTGTCGCTTTTGTGAAACGGGCCTGCCGTTCTGAATGAGTGAGTTTGAAAACAAATGATATTACTATTATGAGAGCTGCCCTAGCTTAAAGTCTGACGCAGACATATCCCCGGCACGGCTCTCGCTTGCCCCGACCGGCTCAGTATTCTTTGTATGAAACTCCATTCTGCAGCGCACTCTTATCGGCTTTGGAATGGCAACGCCTCGCCTAGCATTTAATACATATACATATAGGTACATACACAAGTCTTTATGCCTTAGCGTTTAAAGGCGGCGCTTTTATTGTTTTTACGCTACATAGGCACTGGAGTCTTACCATGACGTACTAATGCGATTCGATCGCGTGTGAATTTGCCACTAGAGGCGCTAGTATCCAATAACATTCACTTGTTATAATTTCTCTCATTTACCTGTTGAAAAGTGTTACCCGTCGTGAAATTATCGCAAACATGGATTATTAGGCGATAAATGTGAACGCTTCGAAGGATTTTTTCCGAACGAAACAGAACTGCACAACATTGCGGCATAGACTCGATAATGATGATGGTTATTTATCACTAGGTACATAGTATAAAACAAAGTCGCTTTCTCTGTCCCTATATCCCTGTGTATGCTTACATCTTCAAAACCGCACAACGGATTTTGATGCGGTTTTTTTTAATAGATAAAGTGATTCAAGAGGAAGGTTTTTATGTATAATTCTACGCAGACGAAGTCGCGGGCAGAAGCTAGTCTATACTAACATTATAAAGAGGAAAGATTTGATTGTTTGTTTGTTTGAATTGAATAGGCTCCGAAACTACTGGGCCGATTTCAAAAATTCTTTTGCCGTTAGAAAGCTACATTATCACTGAGTGACATAGGCTACTTTTTATCGCGGGAATATACCTTTTCCTACGGGAAAATTAATTTATCGCGGGCGAAGCTGCGGACGGAAGGCTAGTAATTAATAAACTTAATGAGATACATGACTTAAAACTTTGTTTCGGCGATCTTATAAAGTCGCTGACAGCTATGCCTCTGGACCTTAGTCGACAGTGGCGCCAACTGGTGAGCAAAGAAACTATAGCCCCCATTGTGACCTAGTGACAGCGAGCGAACCTAAACGTATCGCCGTATTCAGTGAGGCCTGTGCCTTATTCTGCCGCGATTACTGGCTGTCTATGAACTCTGGCAGAAATACAAGACACGTAGCAATAAAGAAACAATAGTTATTTGTTATGCAAGGCTGCAGTTTTGATTGGTGCGAGTGCCTGTATTGAAAGCCGAGCAAGCGAAGGACGCTATGATTGAACCACGAGTGAAGCGAGGGTACAAAAGAGGAATCCTGAGCGTTGCGAGGGTTTGGAGTACGAGACACTAAACATATTTGCTGCCGAGCAAAACACAATTTTCACTCATTACAGCGCGAAAAATGGTTGGAAGAAAAAGCGTCGATCAGTTTTTTATTTAGCAACGAACGTTAGCAAATCCTGAAAATAACTAAGGAATTAAGGAAGCTATTCCCTCGCTGTTCCGTTCCATTCAGACACCTTAATAAGAACTGTTTTTAGGAATTCAATATTTAAAAAATAATGATGAAGAGCTTAGTAACAAATTATAAAATCTCAATATTTATTTTGATATTTTTACATTAATAAGCTCAAAGTCCATATTGTGAAATGTTTTGTGTTGGCAAATGAAATTTATTTTTAGTTACAACACTATTACAATATATAGTACATGCAGATACTAAAACTAAGACTACTAGGTACTACCTAATTATAAAACAAATTGTCATAAAACTATAATAGGTTTTTAGTTTTATTACGTCTTGGTACAAACTGACATTATAATAACTTCGGTGAGTAGTCGTGAATTGGACCACGTACAAATTTTTAAAAAATAGACAAGTAAATCACACTAGTGCGCAAAAACGAACTGCGCGCGCAAAACAGCCAAAAAAGCGCACTTTTGGGCAACTGTATTGAAAAAGGTTTTATTAACATTTTTATTGTAAATACCGTTGAAATTTGATGCTTTGTACCGGAATATAGTAACACTAAACCTTTTTAAAGTTCCTTTATCTCATTGTTCTATTGTCAGCTCTGTAAACTGTGCCTAAAACTAATTGTGCATAAATCGGTTATTGTTTCCAGTGACTGCCTCACTATATAGTATAAAACAAAGTCGCTTTCTCTGTCCCTATGTCCCTATGTATGCTTATATCTTCAAAACTACACAAGGGATTTTGATGCGGTTTTTTTCAATAGATAGAGTGATTCAAGAGGAAGGTTTTTATGTATAATTGTACGCAGACGAAGTCGCGGGCAGAAGCTAGTTATCAATATAACGCACAACAAACTTTTTCATTTAAATTTGTAATTTTCAATGGAATTTATTAATATACAAACTATTAAAAACTTCATAACATTAAAGAACACTAAAACTAGGAAAGTTGATTTTATACTAAAGTATGTTAAGAATGATTAAAAATTAACCTAAAATGCCCCCCTGTTTCGTGCCTGGTTCAAAGGTTCCCATTATGCTGGTCGCGTTGCCTCTTTGGACTGCATGGCAATCGTTTGAACCAGCCACGCACCAAATTGAATGCTCAATAAAAAAAATGCACACCTAGAGAGTATACCTAGCATAGAGGAATTTTCTAAAACAAATTACTATTCTCTGAATCAAAATACAGTAAAAATCCTTTTAAGGTGTTAAAGCTATTTTTAGATCTGTGGTTGAGTTGATCCTTAGAGGTAGCCCTGTAAAAAGCAAATGCAACCGTCTTTCTGGAAAAAACTAAATGTCAATTAGTTACACTCGAGTAATGTTCCTTGTTCTTTGTATTTATATTGTTTTGTACTAATTTGTGGTGCTCAATAAAGAGTATTTTTGTATTGTATTGTTGTTGTATTGTGCTGTCAATAACGTAAGGAACTTAAAACCGGATTTTATTGGTTTTTTGGCGCATAATCTGGTACTTGTAAAGAAATCCGACTGTTTATCGACGTTCACGTTATTATTGTTATGGCACTCCAGATCGACACCTTATTATGTATCAATACAATGTTCAACTATGTGACTGTTTGTTGCCTAAAAAAAAAAGGTCTAACGCAAAACTGAGTCCGTTCGCTAAGTTGCTTCCAAATCCCGTGTGCTACTTGGAGCGGAGCCTTACGATGACATCTTACCGCTATTAATTCCAGCTAATACCTGAGCTACGTCGGAATTGAATCGCATTAAGACGGCATGGTATGCTCAATTGGCACGTATTGACGACAGCAAAGCGACGTTCGACCGAGATAATGCGACGTTTGATACATTGCGCCAGCCCCTCCCGCGCCCCTCGAATACCTCGGTAACGGAGTCAGTTATGCGCTAACTGTAATTACAGTCTCTTAAAAATGTTCCAAAATGTTGCATTATGCTTAGTGTAGGTTTTCCGTCACAAAACGCGTGTAGTGTAACTGTAGGCTTATTGTAACTCGCTCGCAATCGCCATCGTGTTCATTCTGACAGTTCTTCTATGAATGTGACAGCTGATTCCGATGCCAATTGTCAGAACATGAACTGTCAAAACACGATGGCGATTGCGAGCAAGTTAGATAATAAGCCTACAGTTATGGGACTTAAGTCATTTCTAATTTGGAACGCCAATTTGTCTGTTCGCATTGCTCACACATACGACAGGTTTACTTAAGTTTTTCTTTTAGCGTATGAATTGTTCGCGCCCCATTCCGAAGTAGCCAAGAATGCAGGCACACTTGTAAAGCCCAATCTCACATGAAAGCTCGGCGAACAATAGACAACAGCGAAAAATTTCTCCCCTGCCATTTGTGTCCATAGGAAATAACTCTTGTCATTTATACGTTTGTTCTTTAGGGCCGACTCGTCCAACGAGGCACCGGCAGCGAATGGACTCACCGAATTCGGAGAGGTAAGCGCCTTTTTACACTCAGATTGAGCGTTGATAAAATTGAGCGTTGATATAATTGAGCGTTGATGAAATTGAGCGTTGATAAAATTGAGCATTGAGCAGCGCGAACGTTTCCCAGGATGTGTTAGTGTTCTGGAATATTTCTGTATATGACTGAGTTAGTCTATTTAAGCAGACACGCTTGCTTTTTGCACAGTCTCTCGTAATTTTTTATCTATCGATGTATAGAAACATATAATATTAATAATATTTTATGCAACCGTTACATAATGAGGGTCCTTAAAACATGAGTGTAGTTTTTTAAAACGAGCGTTTGCGAGTTTCGAAATAAGATCACACGAGTGTTTTAAGGCCTAATTATGAACAGTTGCATTATTTTATCTACACACATATCATAAGAACTCTATGATGGATTCAAAAGCAGAAGGGAAATGACCAGCATTTACAACCAATTATACTAGGTTCTGTCTACCCCGTAAGGGATAGACGTGATTTATGTAAGTACTTTCTTGTCTGTGGTTGTAGGTAAAATCTGTACTGTAATGTTATTACAGTATAGATTATTTTAAGGGTGTAATAATGCTTGTTATTTCTTACAGTTTCTGAACGCATTTTAGAGCACCATATATGATTAGTGCGTAAATAAAAAAAAAGTTAAAGGCACTGCAGGGGTGTTCAACAGTTTTGGAATACCTTGTATATTTATATCCCCATTGCAAGGGGTCTCTTCCCACTATTAGGCGTTTTACACCTCCACTGAACTTAAATTATTTTTATTGATTTTTTTCTATATCTACTTTGTTTTACTTTGACTAGTAGAGACTTTATACATCTCTCCTAATAGAAAAATATAAGTTTAGGCTCGGGCGTATACATCCCTTTTATAAATGTATTTAATATAAGCAGAATTTAAGTATTGTAGCAGCTTAATGTATTTTATTTTGAAATGACTTGCTGCCAAGTTTCTCGCGGCGCATTCTTGGCAATGATGGTCGTTCCGAATGCGCTGGTAGTTTCAAAAAAGACATGTAAAAGAGCCCTTGGCGGCCATTTGCAAATGTAAAATCCTGTTTTTTTACTTGTTTCATCAGTTCCGTTAATAGTACTACTTTGTATAATGATAAAGGAACTAGTGGAAGTTTTGGGCGCACTATAACTTGTCCTAGTCGTCCATCCTGGGCTAAAGTTTCCCTCCCCTTCTTTTCCTCGTGAAAGGCATTGTTTCTTTTTCACATTTCTTGTCGATAATACCCTGGTTACACACGGACTTTGTTGTGAGTTAATGCTGTAATTAGCGAAAGAATTTCTTTGCGTCTCTCGGGTGGTATTAAGGGGGGGTTTCACGTTGAAAGGGGGGTAGGGGACTTGATTGATAATGTGCGTTATCTGGCCTTTTGTAAGTTTCGGCTTTCTGATTCCGGGACTCGTTTGAAGCTTGAATTTCTGGTCGCGTATATTTTGCTGGTCTAGTAAAGAAAAAACATTACTTCCATGCTGGTCTGGGAGCAAAGAAAAGACAGAATGTACCAGTTGCTTCTCTTCCCGCGCAAATGGTAAAAACCCAGGGTATGGGCGAAAATTATAGGAATCATGTTATAGGCGATGCTAGCAACCCACCACTATTCTGATTCCACTTTCCACCTCTACGCCCTCAGTGTCTTGCTAAACGTGGCCTGTAGGTACTTATAATTTAGGAATATTGCAATAAAGTTTAGATTTCTAGCTCCAGTTTAAAAAAAAAGTCACAGCCTTAAGGTTTTACCTTAGGCTCTGTCTACCCCGTAAGGGATAAAGACGTGATTTGTGTATGTATGTACCAATTATCCTGGAAAATTGCATAGTTCCCGTGGGATAGCGATAAACATGTCAAAGGTCGTAGCTGCCTGGAGTCGCGACGTTAATAATTTATTGCAGAATACCATCAACATCCAGTCGTTTCGGCGTGAAGGAGGAACAAACATACACACTCACATCGTCACATCCTTCCTCACAAACTTTCGCATTTATAATATTAGTAAGATTGATTTTAGTTTAGTTACAGTTTAATTTGTTCTTTTTTTAATTTATAATGTTATGTTTATTCATTCTTCTTCTTCTTATTTGTGGCGTATCAAGTCGTTATAGCGACGACAACTTCGCCAATGTCAAAGTAACAAAAATGTAATTAAAAAATCTTGTTGTGCATAGTAGAAATAAGGTCACGTGACAGTTAGTAACAGGTAGAAAAATTCGGAGACTACCCACCTGCTATGGGTGGTGTAGGGGTATAGCACGCGTCACGGAATGACGAGGACCCGGGTTCGATTCCCGGCCATAGCTTTACTTTTCGGATTTTTCTATGTGTTATAATTTTCACTGACATTTAGAAATTAAAAAATCTGGTGACAAAATGTCAGCAACGTTGTACGGTAACACGGTCAAAAGATCCCCCCTGTCGGGCTCTTAGCCAACGGTCAATGATATCCCTCAGAAACTGCCAGGAATCATTAGCCGATGCCCAGGGTGCCGGACCAAGCACTGCTCTTCCCCCAAATCCAAAAACGAACCGCAGCTCTTGACCACACGCGGAGGTAGGAGTAAACTCGCAGCCAATAAAGTTACTTTTGCATAATCTGTGGCATATATATCTGATGTCTAAGCCGTTCGCATGACTCTGTCTATAATGTGATTGGTCTGAGGCCATTTCAAAAAAAGAATCCGAAAATAATCAGTTCACCCCTTTACCGGGCTTGGCTCCAGCTAATGGGCCTGACTACCCCATTGGGGCCGCGGGCGTGAACATAAACTTCACGTTTTAATTTAAGATCGTAAAGAATCTCATCACCATATTAAGAGTAGCGCAAAGCTAAATGAATGACTGCACGGTGCAAGTTATAAGCGATTTGAGGTACACACGGCAATATAATCAGGTAAGCACCTGTGCACGCTCGCGTCGTATCTATCCTGCTTACCGAATAGCTTTGCTGTCTGTACCTAAGCTTAACCTAACACAAAAATTACATTTTTGATACAAGCTTTTTTTTGCTGACTGTACTTGCATTAAATTTCTAAACGACGCTGAAAATTAGAACAGAAAAATTCGAAAAGTAAAGCTATGGCCGGGAATCGAACCCGGATCCTCGTCATTCCGGGACGCGTGCTGCCCCTACACTACCCATAGCAGGTCACTTGCATCACAGTATATATATAAGCTAAAGCAGTAAGGAACCTGAGCCTGAGCGGAGTGGACGAGGTCCACTTAGGGGCCGTGTAAAGCGCGCGCCTGTGTGCGTGTTTCGTTTCAACCGATTTGTTCGTAGGTTCCTTACTGCTTTAGCTTATATTTATATACTGTGCTTGCATTGTCATCCGTCCTACATCATGTCTACCAAATTTCAAGTCAATCGGACCAACCGTTGAAGAGTTCCCTCCTACGGAGACGGTGCTGGCTGTGTCACCAGAATTTCATTACAAGATTATTGTATTGTCATCCGACATACTCAATTATGCAAAATTTCAACTCAATCGGTTGATGATATCTGCTTCAAAATTGAGTCGCAAGATTCCACCCGGACAAACATAATTACATACATATATCACGTCTTTATCCCTAGGTAGGGTAGACAGAGCCTAAGGTAACAAAACCTTAAGGCCACGTTTAGCATGATTAAGGGCGTATAGGGGTAAAGTCAAAATAGTGATGGGTGGCTAGCAACGGCTATAGCATGATTCCTAAGACTTTCGCATTCCCTCGACGGGCTTTTACCTGCGCGGGAAGAGAAGCAACTGGTACATTCTATGTTTTTTCTTTACTCCCAGACCAGCATGGAAGAATAAATTTATTATTGTTCATTGTTAATGGTAACATGTTGTGTCGACAGTATATTATAATTACATGTTTCGACTGTTTAAAATTTCCCAAAAATTCCCATTGGAATTTCATTATGAGAACTTATCATATCTTTTCTTCCACGCTGGTCTGGGAGTAAAGAAAAAACAGAATTTACCAGTTGCATCTCTTCCCGCGCAGTAAAAGCCCATCGAGGGAACGGGCGAAAGTCTTAGGAATCATGTTATAGGCGATGCTAGCAACCCGTCACTATTTTGATTTCCCTTTCCACCTATACGTCCTTAATCATGCTAAACGTGGCCTTAAGGTTTCGTTACCTTTGGCTCTGTGGAGTGCCTGGTTTCCTTGTAGCATCTGTAGCACCCCACAAAGTGGTGCTACGTATGCTACAGCTCTGTCTACCCCGTAAGGGATAAAGACTTGATGTATGTATGTATGTAACTTATCATAAATTCTCGTGAGTTTCTAGCATCTGAGAATAATGCTATTTTGATAATGTACCGCTACTTTTACAAAGCTAAGTAGATCTTTTGGTCATGGATCGCTCTCCGCTCGTCCCTCGCCCCCCACACCGCACATAAAACTGAAATTTAGACCATCGTTCAAATGAGATGAGTCTCGCGACAACGCGGAAATTCTTTAACAGTATCGTCGGCGTATAAATTACGAAAGGCTTACTGCAGACCGCGAATAAATCTGGGAGACCGGTTGCTTGCCAAAACGCTGGGTTCATTCAACCCGTTGAAAGTATCTGTGCACCTGTTTATAGACTACTAGCCTTCCGTCCGCAGCTTCGCCCGCGATAAATTAATTTTCCCGTAGGAAAAGGTATTTTCCCGCGGTAAAAAGTAGCCTATGTCACTCAGTGATAATGTAGTTTTCTAACGGCAAAAGAATTTTTGAAATCGGTCCAGTAGTTTCGGAGCCTATTCAATGCAAACAAACAAACAAACAAACAATCAAATTTTTCCTCTTTATAATATTAGTATAGACAAGCCCAAAAAAAACATGTGAAATGAACCAGCGTGAAAGCTTAGAAGGCTGTTACTATATCGTAAAATAACTCTGAGCGCTATGCCGTCTTTTCTGAGCGGTAAAGATTTTTTTTCATACATTGAAAAAAAATGCACTAACTTCCGGCACCGCCACTTTAAAGCGGCACTAGGTCTTTCGACATTTATTTTTAATCATCTATAAGCTATAAAAACGCCGTAAATTAATAATTGGTCGTAATTATTATTAATCGGAGCGCTCAGAGTTATTTTATGATATAGTAACAGCCTTCTAAGCTTCATTCACGCTGGTTCATTTCACATGTTTTTTTTCCATGGGCTTGTAGTCTATTAAGGTGGTTCGTCACTGCCCATAAACACCAATAGATAGATATAACTAACGCGACTTCCTTTTATATAAGATTTAGTAGGCTAAATTCGAGAAGTCTCCTCCAAAACTCCTCCAATAACTGAACATACTGTTACGCCTTAGCCAGTAACCCTCCTCCCCCCCCCCCCCTGAAGGTTTGCCTTATCCTGCTATGCGTGGTCTGCCAGGATGGACATTCATTCCCTACTCTACTATTCTGACGATGAAATGGTGCAACCAGCAGTAACTGTGCTAGCGATTGTATACCTCCAGCTCTGCTCTTTGTTTCAAATGCTTCGCGGTTTCAATGATAATGTTACGATGATTAGGGAAGATGACTGAGTGAAGAAAATATCGTTATAATAAGTGCGTCAGTTAGATCATCAAAAAATATTAGACACGTATTTTTTCTTTCGTCAATCGAACGCGAAATGACAAAGTTACAGCGCGTCAAAGTTCAGAAGCGGCCTCTGACGTCACTTGTGAGTAAATCGTACTGAAACGTGACGTCATCACAGATTTCAACTCAACATATCTCCGTGGTGGTTTGGTTATGAGAAAAAATAAAAAATACGTGCACAATAGTTTTTGGGGATCCAGCTGATAGACAAAAAAGGTCATAATCCCTGGCGAAATAAAGTAAGAATGGCAACGTAAGAGGAATATTCGGGTTAGGTTCGTAAGGACTAGATTACATAACGACTTTATAAGCAAAACGTCTTAGTTGCATACGGTCTTGGTAAGCACAATGTCTATTTTGCAGAATGCCCTAGTGAGTAGAATGTCTTAGTTGTTCGATCGACAACTATAGCATAACGCCCGAACTTGCAAAATGACTAATAGAGTTTACGTCCAAGTTATGAATAAGTCTTGATTGTAAAACGACGCATAAGGAAAAGTGTCTGGATAGCATATGGTCTTGGTAGCAAAACGTCATGATTGCATACCGGCTAGGTAATATTAGATGAATTTAATCTCTGTAGGGACGACTAGTTATCAAAGAGTTCCTTCACAAACTACTTTTCTTGTCATTCAACCATCTAGTCGTTATGCCATTTAGACGTTATTAATGTTTGACGATATGCCTACCTAGTCGTTTTGCTATTACAACATTTTGATATTAGGGCGTTATACAAACAAGACGTAATAGAACTAAGTCCAACCTTAAACCCGGGCATTCTACTATTAAGACGTTTGTACAATTAGACATTTAGCTACCAAGACCTTATGTAACTAAGACGTTTTGCTTATAGAGTCGTTATGTAATCTAGTCCTTACGAACCTAACCCGAATATTCCTTAAAGAAAATTAAGTGTCCCTAGGATCTCTCAGGCTCACAGCTATTTGACAAGCCCTCTCGCTCTATCGCTTGTTGCTCTTCTTGCGTTGCCAATCTATTGCTATAATCCATATCTATGTGATTTGAACTTGTATTATTATTATTTTTAAATGAAGTGTCTCTCTCTAGCCGCAGCAGTCGACGCACCTTGGGGCCGTCAATTAATAATAATAATAATAATAATAATAAATATCTTGGGACAAATTACACCAATTGACCCAGCCCCAAACTAAGCAAAGCTTGTACTATGGGCACTAGGCAACGGATAAACATACTTATATAATGTAGATAAATACATACTTAAATACATACAACATCCATGACTCGGGCACAAACATTCGTATTCATCATACAACTGTCTGCCCCTACCGGGATTCGAACCCAGGACCTCTAGCTTCATAGTCAGGGTCACTAACCACTAGGCTATCCGGTCGTCTAATCATGTGATGTTTTTTTGCATTTTTAACCCCCCCCCCCCCCCCCTTGGTGATACGTGGTGAGGTTTAGACTACCCCCCCCCCCCCCTCCCCATCCAAAATCACGTGTATTTTTAGTACCTACAAAGAATTTTAAACATACATACCGTCACGCCTCTTTCCCACAGGGGTAGGCAGACTACGTTGTTCCACTTGCTACGATCCTGACATACTTCTTTCGCTCCATCCACATTCATCAATCTCTCAAGATTTTTTTTTTAGAATAATATCTTTAAATACAGGTATAAAAGGCGCGGGGACTTCGTTGCCTGGCAACGGCGAGTCAAAGTCACACTACCCGCTTTTCGGTTTAAAAATCGCGTATTTGACGAATAAATAAATACACGTGATATCTTACTACACCCCCCGCACCTCATGTGATATTTCGTGATTTTTGCCGAACCCATCCCCCCCTTTCGGTGCCTCACGTGAATAAAGGACGGCCCCCTTCCTCAAAACTACTATGTTTTATCTCACTCTAGCTCTCATGCTATGTTTCCGTCATCGCGTGTCAGGAATTATTCTTCATCTATGCGTTGTCAACAGAAAGTGGTGAAGGAGATGAACCGGCTCGGGATGCTGGTGGACCTCTCCCACGTCGGGGAGAACTCCACCAGGGCGGCCATCAAGCTGTCGAAGGCTCCCGTCATCTTCAGCCACTCCTCGGTCTACAGCCTCTGCGCCCACAAGCGGAACGTTCCGACCGACATCATCCACTCCCTGGTAAGCTTTTACAAAAGCCGTGGTAGCCTAGTGGTTTGACCTGTGGCCTCTCAAGCAGAGCGTCGTGGGTTCAAATCCCGGGCGCGCACCTGTCTTTTTCGGAATTTATGTGCGAAAATTACATTTGAAATTTGCCATGAGCTTTTCGGTGAAGGAAAACATCGTGAGGTAACCTTGCACACATCTGCGAAGAAATTCAATGGTGTGTGTTAAGTTCCCAATCCGCACTGGGCGCGCGTGGGAACTATAGCCCAAAACCCTCCAATACACGGAGGAGGCCTATGCCATGAGGCACGCCGAATTACGCGAACAATTAATAATAAAAAAACAACACAATAACAACAACAAAAATTAAATTATAGCGAATTTGGAATAAAAAAAGGCTATAATAATAATAATAATCACCTTAAAAGGCTCTCGCTAGGTGGTTGGGTCAAGGGCCAGATACAGAAGGCGGTACTCCTGGACACGGCTCGGTTAGTCAGGAGGTTCCTTTCTCTGTCGCCCTGACCACCGGTAGCTTAGGCCTCGCCTCGCTTGGCGCTTGTCAGAAAATCAAAAGAAAATATCGACTTTGTGGCTCACAATTTTTTTACGGCACTGCGCGCTTTCTTATTATTTTTCATGGATCTATCGATGGTAAAAATGCCGTACATAATCATATGACCAAAAGGTACTCACTCTACCTGCACTTTTGAATTCTCACCAGCACCCAGTTGGACAGCTTACAAGTGACGGCATAGTGCTGAATCTTATTATTTTATGCTCTTATATCGTCCTATATACGTCACCTGGTGGTTCATATGACCCACATTTTTTGTACGTGGGCCTGTAGTCTAGAAGGTTTATATGTATAAAACATGCATAATATACCGTGCGAAGCCGGGGCGGGTCGCTAGTAATGAATAAAATTGTACAGCATGAAAAAATATTAACCTAGAGGCATGAGGTTTAAATCGCGTGATAAAATACGTTTTCCAATATCTAATTATCCAGGAAGGAAACACGGGAAAGTATGGGGAAATATGGGTATTTTGTATGGGGAAACAGCCACCCGATTTCACATTGGTACATTCATATTTTTTTTCTCTTCGACATTGGAGTTATCTCCAATTAATTTATTTGACGGTGGAGGCGTTTCACACCTCCACTGTCATTTTTTTTCTCTCTTTGCATATACTTTTTCTTTACTTTGACCAGTACATCCTTTTTATAAATGTATTTAAGTATTGCAGTAAAAGTATTTTATTTAAAAAAAAAACATTCTGCCAAATTTCTTGCCGCGCATTCTTCTTGGCAATGATTTCAAAAAACGATATGTAAATAAAACAGCCATTGTCGGCCTACGTATTTGCAAAATAAAATTTAAATTTTGAATTTTGAAAACCTTAAAGTGGTAAAGATACTTGGTTGACAATAACCGCAGTGGGGAGTCGCCGAGGCAGGTAGAGCGTACAAATTGAGCCGCGTCTCCTACGTTGCCTACCTCGGCTGTTCCTCGCTGCGCGCTACTGAACCTAGTTCACATTTAACATTTTTTTTAACAGAAAGAAAATGGTGGCATCATCATGGTAAACTTCTTCCCGGACTTCGTGAAGTGCGCTCCCAACGCTACGCTATCAGACGTCGCTGGTATGTAAACAGCTTAAATTATTCTAGTCCTAATGCAATAAAAACGCTACAAGCCAACCGCTTAGGGGACCGAGAGGTGCGGGGGGGTAGTGCGCCTGCCGCCCGCACCTCTCGGCCCCTGCGGTCGTCCCACTCCGCGCCCCTGAGTATGCTATCAACAAGGTTTGGATATACCTAATCTCAGGTGTATTCTACAAAGGGTTTTGAAGGCTTAGGAAGGACGTTTGGCCCCCGAGGAATAGTTGAATTTCTAAATGTCAATTAATTGTTGGTCGCCACACAACTAGTAATCAAACTTTTGCGGGTGGTAGGGCCTTGTGCAAGGTCCGTCCGGATCGCTACCACCATCTTACTCGCTAATCCTGCCGCTAAGTAGCAGTGCTTGCACTGCTGTGTTCCGGTGTGGAGAGTAAGACAGCCGGGGAAATTACGGGCACAAGAGGCATTGCATCTTAGTCCTCTAGGTTGGCAACACATCTGCAATCCCTCCGGGGTTGCGGGTGTCTATGGGCCGTGGTGATCACTTACCATCAGGTGACTCACTTGCTCGTTTGCCTTCCTATTCATATAAAAAAAAAAAAACTTACAGTCCTCTTTCTTGAACTGTCACTGAGATAATGTCAAAAATGTGTTTTCTCGACATTTTTTTTCAAACTCGTTTCTCCTAACAGCAAAGGCGTCGAAACAAAATAGCTACATAGTTTGAGTGGGAGTATTCTCCATAATGTTACCGTATTTCACATTATTCGTCCTAGAAAGACAGTTAGTCTATCCGGCGCGCTCTTGCCGTACAAATATCCAGATTCTTGATATTTGGAACTTTACGACGTCTCCCACGGTCTACTAAAATTTTACGCGGCGTTTATTCGACACCGGCTCCGCTGTTATGCTCTGTGGCTGGATTTAATGGCACTTTGGCATCTCCAGAGTGAATAAAGGCTTCCGAAGGACCGAACTAAGTGAATAACTCAGGTGAATTTACAGCGTTACTTAAATAACTCTTGACTTTATTACTCTGTGGTAACAATAACATAATTAATTTCTCTGTTTTAACTTAGTGTTTCGTACACAAATAATAAGAACACGATACCTAAGATACCTAAGACTCCGCTGTCTGTCCGTACATACATACACAAATCACGTCTTTATCCCTTACGGGGTAGACAGAGTCTAAGGTAACAAAAACTAAGGGCCACGTTCAGCATTGTGGGCGTTATGGAAAGGGGAATCAATAGTGATGGGTTGCCAGCATCGCGTATAACGTGATTCCTAAGATCGCCCTTTACGTCGATGATTTTTTACTTTTTGCGCAAGAAGAAGTAGCTACCAGACCATGGGAGCTAGCTTTTTTATATCGGGAAAATGCAACGATCCCACGGGAAACAGACGCAGTCGCGGGAAATTGCTAGTGTGACAGTAGATATCCCGATGTCTAATACAGATCCCCACAAAGGTCCCCTCCCAACTAGCTTCGCTAAGCAGACTATGATAATTGCCTACGATAAGGTCCCTTAGGGATGGACACTAGCTAGCCGAAAACTATTATATATTTCGGCTAATTTTCTTGATTATCTTCGGCCATAGCTCGGAGCAACACACGGGCATAGAACAAGATTCAATAGAGTCGTTATTACAAAGCAATGCAGTTGTGGAACATTCTCGAAATTGCAAGAACGTGCTCAGAAATTTGAATAATTTGTCGAAGGATCGTAGCAAGTGGAACAAAGTGGTATCTGCCTAACCCCGTGGGAAAGAGGTGTGACAATTCCAATTCCAATGATTTGGGAATTTAAAAAATCTTCTTCATATTTTTTTTTTTATGAATAGGAAGGCAAACGAGCAAGTGGGTCACCTGATGGTAAGTGATCACCACTGCCCATAGACACCCGCAACCCCGGAGGGATTGCAGATGCGTTGCCAACCTAGAGGACTAAGATGAAATGCCTCTTGTGCCTGTAATTCATCATTTCTTCCATGCTGTGGGAGCAAAGAAAAAACATAGAATGTACCAGTTGCTTCGTAACGCGCAAATGGTAAAAGCCCATCGTGGGAATGGGCGGAAATCATAGGAATGATATAGGCGATGAGGCCATCACTATTTTGATTCCATTTTCCATACGCCCACAATCTTGCTAAATGTGGCCTGTAGGTACCCGTTACCTTGGGCTTTGTCTACCCCGTAAGGGATAAAGACGTGATTTGTGTATGTATGTATGTTATTCATATTATTTAGGATTTTCATTAGATAATTAATTGAAACAAGACAAAGCCGAAGGTAACAAGCCCTAAATGCCACGTTAGCATGATTGTGGGCGTATAGGAAAGGGGAATCCAAATATTTACGGTTATTTGCCCACAGACAACAGATAAACCAACAAGTTTGCATTCTTAAATAAACTTTACGGATCTCCTCAGCATTCCTCGTCGGCGGAAACTAATAAAAACTCTCGTCCTCCCGCTCGTTCGGCGAAACTTTTGCACATCACTAGTTATTACGGGGAGAATCTAATCTCGCATTTTACTGTTTCTTACATCACTATTGTAGTTACAAGTGACATAAAAAAAACTCCAATCAAAAGAAAAGAAAGGAATATTCCACATATTCAACGAATAAATGAAAGGAAAAGAATAAACATCATCATTTCCAGCCTATAGGTCTTCAATCAAATATACATCCCACTGCTAGGCACTGCACAGCCCTCTCATAATTCACTACATAGTATATAACAAAGTCGCTTTCTCTGTCCCTATGTCCCTATGTCCCTATGTCCCTATGTATGCTTATATCTTCAAAACTACATAACGGATTTTGATGCGGTTTTTTTTTATAGATAGAGTGATTCAAGAGGAAGGTTCTTATGTATAATTCTACGCAGACGAAGTCGCGGGCAGAAGCTAGTAGTCATTATAAAAATATATCCACGGAAGCTTAAAAGTTGCCGAAAGCTCGTTTCTAGAGTTCCGTACACTGTTACTAAGACTCCAAAGTCTGTCTGTCTGTCTGTCTGTCTGTCACTAGGCTGTATCTCATAAACCGTGATAGACAGTTGAAATTTTAACAGACGTGTTTCTGAGTTCTTCCATGCTGTTATGGGAATGAGCAGCCAGATTTAACAGTTAACTTTTTAATATATTAAAGCAAAAACATATAAACAGCCCCCGACGTGTGTACGTCAGTCTCTAAATCAACAAACACAATTTCATGTCGTCTAACCACAACGCTATGTGTTGCTTAGACAGGCGTTTGAACACTAACATACATGTAAATAGATTACGTTATCAGCCAGTATATTATCAGGCGCTATACAGCCTCTAATAGTTCTATATATAGAGTTATTAAGGCTGCCAAGGGCTCTTTTACATGTCTTTTTGAAACTACCAGCGCATTCGGAAAGACCATCATTGCCAAGAAGAATGCGCCGCAAGAAACTTGGCAGAAAGTCATTTTTTCAAAATAAAATACTTTAATACAATACAGTACATAAATCACGTCTTTCTCTACGGGGTAGACAGAGCCTAAGGTGACAAGATCCTAGCTAGCCGCATCGCCTATATGATTCCTATGCCCATTCCCTCGGTGGGCTTTTACCATCTGCGCGGGAGAAGCAACTGGTACATTCTATGTTTTTAGGGTTCCGTACCTCAAAAGGAAAAAACGGAACCCTTATAGGATCACTTTGTTGTCCGTCTGTCCGTCTGTCAAGACCCTTTTTCTCAGGAACGCGTGGAGGTATGAAGCTGAAATTTATATCAATTACTCAGGTCTACTGTCCCTTGAAGCTGTGAAAAAATCAAACTTCTAAGCCAACGCAATCAAAAGATACAGCCGTTTATGCCGCAAATTTCCGCAAATTTTCAACTCTCAAGGGAATCAAAACCTACAAGGTACTTCCCGTGAACGCAGAATCTTGAAATTTGGTATGAAGGTAGGTCTTATAGCACAGATTAAAGAATAATTGCGAAAACCGTAAATGTGTATGTATGTCTGTATGTAGCAGTGACCAATATAAAGTAACCCCACACTGCGTACATTTTGCTTTGGAGCAGGGCTCTGCTTACACTGGTTTAAAGATATTTATAGATAATGATACGGAACCCTCGGTGCGCGAGTCCGACTCGCACTTGACCGGTTTTTCTTTACTCCCAGACCAGCATGGAAGCACTACTTCAAAGTGAAGGAAGAAATACTTTAAGCTACTACAATACTTAAGTTCTACTTAAATTAAATACATTTATAAAAGGGATATATTAAGATCCTCGAGCCTTAAATTGTATTAGTCTATACTACATACATACATACATACATACCGTCACGCCTCTTTCCCACAGGGGTAGGCAGACTACTTTATTCCACTTGCTACGATCCTGACATATTTCTTTCGCTTCATCCACAGTCATCAATCTCTTCATACATGCTCGTCGGTTTCGGGTCCTGACCTGACCTTTTTCCAAAACGTCTCCTATTTGGTCTCGGAACGTCCGTCTAGGCCTTCCCCTCCCAACGTAACCATTCAGACTCCCCATATAGATCTGTATACTAAAGATGTATAAATGCCTCTACTATTATAGAGTTAGTTATATAGAATCCATAAACATACTTGAATATCACTACAGACCCGGCTGCGTTTGTAGCTGACTTAATTAATCGGCAGTTACGCGAATTCTAATGAAAAGCCCATCTGTCCGTGGTCTATGTCGATTTGGGAGACTAATACACAGCTCTGTCGGCTTAAATTAGTTACGTAGGGTTGCTAGCGTCGTGAAGACATTCTTCTTCTTTTTGGCGTATCAAGTCGTTATAGCGACGACAACTTCGCCAATGTCAAAGTTTTTTTTTTTATGTTAGAGAGGCCAGACAAACGAACTAGTGGGTCACCTGATGGTAAATGATCACCACTGTCCATAGACACCCGCAGCGCTTTACGCGATGCCAGTGCGTTGTCGGCCCTGCAGAAAATTGTACACTCGCCTCTTAAAGGCATCCAGGTCGTAACCCGATGGGAAGACCTCAGCGGGAAGCTCGTTCCAGATTTTGCAAGTTCGTGGCAAAAAAGATCGATTAAACCGCACCGTCGAAGACTGCCTTTCATCAACATGATGCCGATGAAATGAGAGTAATGGAACCCCGCAGCTGGAATGAGGTCAAAGAGTTCCTCAGAGCATTCCTCGTTGTAGATCTTATAGAACACGCAAGGGAGCCACGTCTCTGCGGAGAGCAAGAGGATCGAGTTTATCGGAGAGTGAGGGGTTGCCGATGATTCGAGACGCCCTGCGCTGTATGCGATCAAGTGAAAGCAGCTGATATTGGGGTGCGCCAGCCCAGAGATGAGAGCAATACTCCATCCTTGGCCGAACCTGAGCTTTATAAATCTGAAGCCGCTGCTTCGGAGTAACAAAAATATACTTAAAAAATCTTGTGACAAAATGTCGGCAACGTTGTACGGTAAATGGTCAAAGACCCCCCTGCCGCTGTGCCGGGCTCTTAGCCAACGGTCAATGATATCCCTCAGAAACTGCCAGGAAATCATTAGCCGATGCCCAGGGTGCACCGGACGAAGATATTCTGCATGGCAATGTTTACTGATCTGGAAAGTTAACATGAGGTCTTAATGCGATTCAATTCCGTTTCAGTTTAGGCTCGATTGCTGTCAGATCCATACTAAAAGACAGCTAAAACCAATAGGCTTATTACCAGGGATGTAACGGAGGTAGTTTTATAGGAACCGAAGGCGGAGTCGAAGTTTTTAAATTCGCTTTATCGGAGTCGGAATCGGAGTCGGAGGCAGGGTCAGATAATTGACGATAGAGTGCACGTAGTGGGAGTCGGGGGGATTCCGCGCGCGACATGTATGAACCTGTTCATAACAGTCGACACAGGCCGCCGTCGCCGCTATGCTATGCTTCGACCTCCGATTAAAACCTTCGATATAAAAGTGTCGGAATCGAAGTCGGAACCGAAGGTGTAACAATAATCGGAAGTTCCGACTTAACGGAACCGGAGTCGAAGCTCCGTATCATCCCTGCTTATTACCTAACTCGCTCGCAATCGCCGTCGTGTTCATTTTGACAGTTCTTGTATGAATGTGACAGCTAGCTGATTCCGATGCCAATCGTCATCCCATACGTGAACTGTCAGGACACGATGGCGATTGCGAGCGAGTTAGGTAATAAGCCTACTGAACTGAGTCGCAATTGAATCGCATTAGACGTCATAGCAAGGCTCCTGTGAATGTTTTTCAGTTCTTTTGAGTCATAGTTCCTTCCACGCTGGTCTGGGAGTAAAGAAAAATTATTTTATACAATTTCAAAATTTTGTGACATCCAATCTCTTCCATGCTGGTCTGGGAGCGGGGAAAAAGCATAGAATGTACCAGTTGCTTCTCTACCCCCGCAGATGGTAAAAGCCCATCGAGGGAATGGGCGAAAATCATAGGAATCATGTTATAGGCGATGAGGCTAGCAACCCATCACTATTTTGATTTCATTTTTCACCTATACGCCCACTATCTTGCTAAATGTGGCCTGTAGGTATTTGTTATCTTAAGCTCTGTCTACCCCGTAAGGGATAAAGACGTGATTTATGTATGTATGTATGTATGTCACATTCAATTAATTTTTCAATTTTTATTTTATACTAGCTAACCCGGCGAACTTTGTTCCGCCTTAAATTTGAAAAATTCCTTTGTAAGTGCATCTTTATACTAATCAAGGAATAATGTGTAGGCATGCTAAATTTAATGTCTGTAGCTTTATTAGTGCAACATTTCGGAATTTCCCAATTCCGTGGGGAAATTGGGATAAAAAGTATCCTATGTCCGTCTCCTGGTTCTAAGCTACCTCCCTACCAATTTTCAGCCAAATCGGTTCAGCCGTTCTCGAGTTATAAATAGTGTAACTAACACGACTTTCTTTCATATATATAGATGTATAATTTTTGACGATTTCAATATAAGTTCTCGTAACTTGACATTGTACAATTTATGATGTAATTTTATATTGAATGAATAAATAATCTAATCTAATCTAATCTAATCTATTGAGATCAGTTGGCAGCCCTTAATATACCAAGTACTTGTCGTATGAGTGCACCGGGTAAATCACATGCGAATTGACGACGATCGCTTAGCTCACATATTATGTGCTATTGGGACCGAGCGCGACGACAGCGCCACGTGACAGGCGGCCATTATGTACCATATTGTCACCGCTGTCAAACAAGAAGTAAGTAAATATTGTGAAAAATATTAATGAAATCTTGTGTTATTTTACTATATTACACAATTTTGGACAATGGTAGTCAGTAACATTATTGCCAATAATATTAAAATTGTTGTTTTCAGTGAAATTTTAGAGGTTAGGTAACTTATTTTTTTTTGTTTACGGCAAATATCCACTTATTTCTTTGGTCTCGTTTCCACCATGGTCTTGGAAATTGGTAAAATTTACAGTCGCTATTCTTCTTGGTGTTATTACAATTCACAACAACACATCTTACCAGGACCATATTTTTATCTCAAAAACGATTAGAAAACTACTGCAATATGGATTTGACAGCTCAAGTCAGCGACTAAAATGACAATTTTAGCCGTAGCGAGCGCTGTGATCGTTTAGGCTACCCCCTCCACCCGCTTTGCACTCTGCCAATAGCTGCTCATAGCCACTTCAATGAGCTAATGCTTCTTAAGTACTTTATTATAAAATAAATCAGTATGCCCACTTCACTACATAGTATAAAACAAAGTCGCTTTCTCTGTCCCTATGTCCCTATGTATGCTTATATCTTCAAAACTACACAACGGATTTTGATGCGTTTTTTTTTAATAGATAGAGTGATTCAAGAGGAAGGTTATGTATAATTCTACGCAGACGAAGTCGCGGGCAGAAGTTAGTAAGTAAATATACAAAACTTAAAACTAAATAAATATACCTAACTATAAAAAGAAAACACCATCTAAAAGGCCCTCCTGCGGCATAGACTCCAACACACTGGCGGCATTACCTCTCTGTACAGCCAGAGAAATTCGCTGGAAGAGGTAAGCGCCCGCTCTGGGGTCTCCTGAGGTCTCTATCAGCCGGGACGACAAGCCTCTCATGAAGGCCCTCATGTCAGCCGACCAGGGACCCATTGTCTCCACTGCGAGCGCCGCAAACTCATAGTCCTTTAAAATAGAAGAATATTTGCGGCGCTTGAGAACTTGGGCCTGGTCAAATACCTAAAGGCCACGTTAAGCATAATTGTGGGCGTAATGGTGGAACACACACACACACACAAATCACGTCTTCATCCCTTACGGGGTAGACAGAGCCTAATGTAACAGGTACCTACAGGCCACATTTAGCAAGATTGTGGGCGTATAGGTGGAAAATGGAATCAAAATAGTGATGGGTTGCTAGCCTCATTGCCTATAAATGATTCCTGTTACAATCGCCCATTCCCTCGATGGGCTTTACCTTCTGCGCGTGTAGAGAAGCAACTGGTACATTCTTTGTTTTTTTTTGCTCCCAGACCAGCATGGAAGGCATGGTGGAAGCGGGCAAATAAGTCTCCTTTTGTCACATAATAAATGAGCCCAATTTAGTATGCTCTTTGACTATGCCTGATGCTTGCAAAAACGTTCTCCCACTACAAGTTGCCGGGAGTTGCCGGGAATTGCCGGGAGTTGCCCGGAGTTGCCCGGAGTTGCCGCGCAAAATCACGGGCGTCTTTATTCTGTTAATTTTATGAAGTTTTGACGAAGTGCCGCCTAACGCCGTCGGAGCAAGGCTGTGGTCTTGTGGTAAATAATTAACATATAAAAGCGGAAGCGATTTATTATAAAAACAAGCTTTTCCCCGCGACTTCGTCCGCGCACATAACGTCAGAGTGACTACACACCCCATACACCCACTCATGTCTCCAAGTATAAGGTTTTTATTGCCTATCCCGTGGGAAATTCGGAAAATCCCTTCTTAGAGCACCTACAGAGCCTCTAGGAATATTATCTACTAATTATAGTAGTACTTACCCTGTGTTTTTATCCCGTGGGAAATTTGAAAAATTCCTTTGTAAGTGCATCTTTATACTAATCAAGGAATAATGTGTAGGCATGCTAAATTTAATGTCTGTAGCTTTATTGGTACAACATTTCGGAATTTTCCAATCCCGTGGGGAAATCGGAATAAAAAGTATCCTATGTCCGTCTCCTGGTTCTAAGCTACCTCCCCACCAATTTTGAGCCAAATCGGTTCAGCCGTTCTCGAGTTATAAATAGTGTAACTAACACAACTTTCTTTTTTTATATATATAGATGTGTGTCTCATGTTACATTAAAAACGCTGTTGTAACCTAGTATCAATTTGTCTAAAGCCTCTCAAGCGAATGAATGGGATTTACATGTTCGCTAAAATATGCCGAAAGGAAGTCATGATTGCTAAAAAAAACTGGATTTTCCGAAATTTCATCATTTTGGAAAAGAGCTAATGGTCTTGCTCCCATGCTGGTCTGGGAGCTAAGAAAAAACATAGAATGTACCAGTTGCTTCTCTTCCCGCGCTGAACGTAAAAGCCCATCGAGGGATTGGGCGAAAATCTTAGGAACCATGTTATAGGCGATGCGGCTAGCAACCCACCACTATTTTGATTCCATATTCCACCTATACGCCCCCAATCTTGCTAAACGTGGCCTGTATGTAAACCTTAGGCTCTGTCCACCCCGTAAGGGATAAGACGTGATTTGTGTGTGTGCTGATGATCTTCAGACTGCTGGACCGATTTTTAGCACAGCTAAGAACCATCGCAAGAAAACTGGCTTTCGAATGCCACAGAGACATCGATCTCAAACTTACTGACGCATTTTCCGCTCCGCTCGCGCCAAGGCGTGGCCTTAGCTTAAATCAGCCACGTAGAACATGTTAGCGTCAAGGGGACAGCTCCCGCTGATAGCTAATACAAAATAAGGACACGTTTTGAAACGCCACAGTATATACCGTATGTTATCCACATAACTAAACATGTTGAAGGACTTAGGAAAGGAGATAGTGACGTGGGGCATAGAGAAAACCACCTAATAGAGAGGAAATGTCATTCATCCTACCATCCCAATTATAAACTAGCTTCTGCCCGTGACTTCGTCGGCATATAATTAGACTTAAGAACTGATGTTGATAGTATATTCTGCAATAATTATTTCCGTCGCGACTAGGCAGTTACGACCTTTGACATGTATATCGCTATCCCGCGGGAACTGCAATTTTCCGGGATGAAACGTAGCTTATTTATTAATCCAGGGTACCAGCTATCTCCGCTCCAAATTCGATCCAAATCCGCCTAGCCGTTTCAGCGTGAAGGAACAAAACTCCCACGCACAAACTTTCGCTTTTGTAATATTTGCAGGATCTTTATTATAAACATTTATTGTAGTAAACAAAAATTGCATTAAAACTGTACAGTAAAAATTAAAAAAATAACTAGCTATGGCCGGGAATCGAACCCGGATCCTCGTCATTCCACGCTAGACCCCCACACCACCCATAGCAGGACAACATTTCATTTTTAAACCCGGTCTACAAATGAAACCTTCCCCGGACGCTCCCCGGATGCCCTCTAAACTAGGACAAATCCGGGGAAATCCGGACGGATGGCAACCCTACTCCCAGGTCACTGTCACTGCTCATTGTGCAAAAGGCTGGCAGCATTGCCGCGTTGAATCATGAGGCTTATTCTTTGCCCAGAACAGCTGCCAGCCCGCTGGTCACCAGAAGCATCTATCAGATGCGTAGATATTTCCCTGGAGGGACCTCGCGCCTGTGCCCCACGCCAAGGTCTCAACGCCAAACGGCGGAAGAACGTAGCCCTCCCCAAGAGCTGCATATTTGCGATATTTGAGTTGCTCTGCATTTCCCTGCATGTGATGGAGCAAGGATCTTTTGATTGAGTTTGTCAGCTCCTGTAGAGAATACTCCATGCTCTACAAGAGGGTTGGCCGATTGTTTCGCTAACATTCGAACAACATCAAAAAACCCTCAGTACCTACTTCCATACTAACCCAACATTTATCAAACGAAAATACCAAAGCCCCAACACAGTCCTATAACCAGTACTATAACAAACGAGACTCTATTGTTACCGAGATAAGGTCGTGGTTTAGGAGAATGTGACTGTTGGCCGTAAATGTTAACGCGGCAAAACTTCAGTTTTATGAGTGTCATACTTTCTAAGAAGTATAATAAAAGATCTTTTATCTGAAGGGATTTTTACAGTGCAGATATTGTTGTTATACTCCCTTGTGGTGTAAGAGTGCCCATTAAAGCATTCGTTTTTAGGCTTTTAGTATGGCTCAAAAAATAGTCACGCCTCTTTCCCATAGGGGTAGGCCTAGCGCTCACACAGAAATTGTCGATTTCCAGTCTATTGGTTACTTGCTCTATACTTGGAAATGTTTGCTGAAACTGTAACCTACTTCCCGACTTTGACCGGAACAGACTCGAAGTTCTGACTTAAGATGGTTCACCTAATTAAACATTAAGTATTAAGGTTTGTTGTTATTAATACTGCTGTTGCTGCTGTTGTGTTGCTGGTACTATTCCTAAGTATATTATATTTCTTCTTCCTATTATATATCTACGTGTATCGAATGTGTGTAAATAAATGTTTCTCTCTCTCTCTCTATTAACACAGTGAATATTGTTGAGGAATACCAAACGCGAGTGGGGTAAATGCGAGCAGTGGGGTAATTTCGGAAAGTGGGGTAATTGCGTCTTTAGTTTGGTACTTCAAAAAAACTGTCTCTTTGCTATCCGTCATAACCAAGCGACGCTCGTTGAAGTGGAGAGGCTACCGTAACGTCTTAATGCGATTCAATTCCGATTCAGTTTGTTCGCTCGCTGTCAGATCCATACTAAAAATGACAGTTAAAATCTGAACTGAGTCGGAATTGAATCGCATTAAGACGTCATGGTAAGACCCCAGATGGTCTTTGGGGCTGACAGGTTCTCGAATGGAGTGGATCGGCAAGCGCAGTAGGACGTCTACCAACGAGGACGGATGACCAGTAGGCTTATTGTCTAACTCGCTCGCAATCGCCATCGTGTTCATTTTGACAGTTCTTGTATGAATGTGACAGCTAGCTGATTCCGATGCCTTCTTTTTCTTCGATGATTTCGCCAATGTCAAAGTAATACAGTATTCAAAAATCTTGGGACAAAAATGTCGGCAACGTTGTACGGTAGAACACGGTCAAAAGACCCCCCTCTCGGGCTCTTAGCCAACGGATAATGATATCCCTCAGAATCTGCCAGGAAATCATTAGCCGATGCCCAGGGTGCAGGACCAAGCACTCTTCCCCTCGGACGGATCCAAAAGCGAACCGCAGCTCTTGACCACACGCGGAGGTAACCCCACTCGCACCCCTGATCTGGCTCTGAATTCCGATTCTTTATCTGTCATTTTTGACACTTCTAGTATAGATCTGACAGCGATCGCGATCGAACACTGCTTAAGCACTCGCATCACACGGGAGTAGCTAAATATGTGGTCACGCGAGGTATATGGACGTATTTGTTACACACCGGACAGCGGGTGAGCCCCGGCCTCGCCGTCAAAGTCCGTCCAACAACTAATACAGTATTTCAATTAGTTTCCAAACTACACCCCGGACAGCGGGATGATGCTGAACTTATTCAATTGCAAAGTGAACGAGCTTCACTTTGCAACTATTCCTATCCAGTTTTACCCGACTACGGCAAATCCAAAGGAGGGTTATGATTTTGACAGGCTATGTACACACGGCAATATAATCAGGTAAGCACCTACGCACGCTCGAGCCGTATCTATCCTGCTTACTGAATAGCTTTGCTGTGTGTACGTTAAACTACTTACCAGAAAGCTTATTACCTAACTCGCTCGCAATCGCCATCGTGTTCATTACGACAGTTAATGTATGCTGACAATTGGCATCGGAATCAGAACTGTCACATTCACACAAGAACTGTCAAAAGGAACAAGATGGCGATCAGCCTACAGTACAAAATGAGGTATCGTTACAAGTCCTGATGGTCCGCTTCAATGAGTCTTCGCCCGCGCGGGGTGGGACCGCGGGGGCCGAGAGCTGCGGGCGGCAGACGCCCCGCCGTCGTCCTACCCCGCGCCCCTGTGCCGCGCGGGCGAGGACTCATTTCGGCGGTCGGTCTATAGCGGGCATAATGCTCTGTTAATGTAGGCTGCCATCTTGTTTCGTTTCGACTCAGGAACAGCGTCAACGGATGTCAACGATTTGCGTGGCTTTGGGCCTTCAGGCCGATGCAAAACTAAAATATCCTAAACCTAACTACCAAGCCCTTATTCAACTCGACAATTGTCGGTGAGAAATGACAATTCTCTTTATATTACAAAGTCGACGAGAATCCACGGCGATTGCCTTCGTATCGCAATTGGAATTGGGATTGTCTCTTTTTTTACAATGTAGGTATAGTAAATCGAAAACCGTTTCGAGATAAATGCGTTTAAAATCGTTTTCTGTATTTACTTTATTTTATTTTACTGTAATGAATTTATTACATGAGAAATAAGCAATGGCCTTCATTTGACATTGCCAGATATGACGTAGACGGTCCAAAATGTACTTTATTTGCAAAGGTTACAAATTTTATGCTATTTACGCGTGGATTATACTATGGAGCTCAATTTGGACCTGCTATCTGACAATTGTCGAGTCGGTGAAAAAGGGGCATGTATTAAACAAAAGCTTGTGAAAATCACGTGCGAAAGAGACAGTCGCTTTTAACTTCCTAGTTGGAAGAAACATAGAAATCGGACCGCGTAATCCCGTCAGAACAATTATACAATTAGCATAGAGCACTTAATTGCCAAATTCCATTCATTCCTTTGTGTTCTATTCGTAAACGGTACTCCATAGAGCAATCAACATAATAGAGCGGGAACGTCATACAATTCATCCCTTCTAATATTATAAGTGCGAAAGTAACTGTCTGTAACGCTGTCATGCCTAAACCACTGAACCGATTTTAATGAGATAGTTTCATCCCGGAAACTGAATAGTTCCCGCGGGATAGCGTTAAGCGAATTCAGCGGATGGAGTCGCGGGAAATCGGTGGTTACAGGGGCGTTACCACGTCTTAAAGCGATTCAATTCCGACTCAGTTCAAGTTTCAGCCGTCATTTTTAGTGTGGATCTGACAGCGAGCGAAACTAAACTGAATCGGAATTGAATCGCATTAAGACGTCATGTTAATGCTCCTGCACTCTGATTGGCCAGCCGAAGCTGCGAAAGAGAGCAAGCTATTATGATCGATATGGATAGATAACTTAAATTCGCATAGTAACAAAGTCACGTGACAGCTACAGATAAAAATTCGAAGGCCTACCCACCTGCTATAGTGGTGTTGGGGTATACATAGCACGCGTCACGGAATGACGAGGAACCGGGTTCAATTCCGGCCACAGCTTTACTTTTCAGATTTTTCTGTTCTAATTTTTTGTTTCGTTCAGAAATTTAATGTCTAATCGTTGTGCGTAGTGAATGAAACTCGATTAGTTTTAATAAAAAAACAACAACCAAAATCCAAATGGCAAGGAAAATGTTTGCGTTAGTATGGTGTAGGTCTAAAAAAAATTCATTTTCAATACAAGCTCTTTTGCTGGTTGTACGGGCGTTGCCGTTCGTCCTACTAATGTGTACCAAATTTCAAGTCTTTCGGACCAACCGTTGATGAGTTCTCTCCTGCGACGACGATCCTGGCTGGGACACCAGTAGGCTTATCACCTAACTCGCTCGCAATCGCCATCGTGTTCATTGTGACAGTTCTTGTATGAATGTGACAGCTAGCTGATTCCGATGCCAATTGTCAGCCCATACATGAACTGTCAAAGTGAACACGATGGCGAATGCGAGCGAATCAGACAATAAGCTTACAGAACTCCACTACCAGATTGTATTGCCATCAGATTTACTAAAGCATGCAAAATTTCAGCTCAATCGGTTGAACACACACAAATCACGTCTATATCCCTTACGGGGTAGACAGAGCCTGAGGTAACAAGACCTAAAGGCCACGTTTAGCATGATTGTAGGCGTTTAGGTGGAAAGGGGAATCAAAATAGTGATGGGTTGCTAGCCGCATCGCCTATAACATGATTCTGAGATCATGAACTGGTACATTCTATGTTTTTCCTTTGCTCCCAGACCAGCATGGAAGTAAAGAATGCCAAATTTCAGCTCAATCGGTTGAAGATATCTGCTACAAAACTAAGTCGCAAGATTCCACCCGGACAAACATTAAATAAGACTTATGTGTTGCCACGATTGTACAGCCTTATTGCCACTCTAATCGGTTATTGAATTTGCTCTATAAGTCGCACTATTCGAATATTCTCCCCGGTATCCGAAACTTTGCCGGAATCCGATCATTTCGTAACACCGCTGAATCCGCTTGATTGCATTTTGAACCCTCCCTGTTGAACTTAAGGCGCAATTTCAATGTTAAACTTACCGAATTTCGTAAGTATGCGAAATGGTTTACAAGCGCTGAATAAAATATTATGATCCGTTACGAATTAGTGAGGAGAGGCTATGAAGAGGTCTTCGATAGGTCAGAGGTATTGTTTAAATTAGTATCCGTTTAATAATTTATATTAAAGTAGCCTCTGCCCTCAATTTCGAATAGAATTAAAACTAAGAACTGGGGATTTCCATGACGTCTTAACGCAATTCAATTCCTACTCAGTTCAGTAGGCTTATTACCTAACTCGCTCGCAATCGCCATCGTGTGACAGTTCACGTATGCGCTGACAATTGGCATCGGAATCAGCTAGCTGTCACATTCATACAAGAACTGTCAAAATGAACACGATGGCGATTGCGAGCGAGTTAGTAATAAGCCTACAGGTTTCAGCTGTTATTTTTATGGATCTGACAGCGAGCGAACTGTAGCTAGACAACCGCAACGTTAAGAATACATACATACATAAATCACGTCTTTATCCCTTACGAGTTAGATAGAGCCTAAGGTAACAAGACCTAAAGGCCACGTTTAGCATGATCGTGGGCGTATGGATGGAAAGGGGAATCAAAATGACTTTCTGCCAAGTTTCTTGCGGCGCATTCTTTTTGGCAATGATGGTCTTTCCGAATGTGCGTTTCAAAAAGAGTTTCAAAAAGACATGTAAAAGAGCCCTTGGCGGCCAATTTGCAAAAATAAATTTTCATTTTCATTTTCATTTTCATTCAAAACAGTGATGTGTTGCCAGCATCACCTAAAACATGATCCCTAAGATTTTCGCCTCCCTCGATGGGCTTTTACCTGCGCGGGAGATGCAACTGGTACATTCTATGTTTTTTCTTTGCCAGACCAGCATGGAAGTACGTTAATAATTATTGCAGAATATGCTATCTTCAAGGCCTTACCTTGACGTCTTATATTATTTTATTATAGACATTTTTATTCCGAATTCGCTACAATTTCATTTTTGTTGTTGTTGTGTTGTTTTTTATTATTATTAAATTGTCGCGTAATTCAGCGTGCCTCATGGCATAGGCCTCCTCCGTGTATTGGAGGGGTTGGGCTATAGTTCCCACGCGCGCCCAATGCGGATCGGACTTAACACACACCACTGAATTTCTTCGCAGATGTGTGCAAGGTTTCCTCGCGATGTTTTCCTTCACCGAAAAGCTCATGGCAAATTTCAAATGTAATTTTCGCACATAAATTCCGAAAAACTCAGAGGTGCGCGCCCGGGATTTGAACCCATGACGCTCTGCTTGAGAGGCCACAGGTCAAACCACTAGGCTACCACGGCTTTTGACCTTGACGTTTTAATGAGGTTCAATTCCGATTCAATTTTACGTTTCAGCTGTCATTTTCGACACTTCTAGTATGGATCTGACAGCGAGCGATCCAACTGGTTCGGAGTTTGTTGAAACTTTTTCATCCTTACTAATATTATAAATGCGAAAGTAACTCTGTCTGTCTGTCTGTCTGTCTGTCTGTTACCTTTTCACGCTTAAACCGCTGGGCCGATTTAGTTGAAATTTGATATAGAGATAGTTTGAGTCCCGGGAAAGGACATAGGATAGTTTTTATCCCGGAAAATTGCATAGTTCCCGCGGGATAGCACAGCCCAAACCACTGGACTTAGAGACTTGAAATTTTGCACATAGATACCTTATACAATGTAGGCATCCACTAAGGAAGGATTTTTGGAAATTCCCACGGGATAAGGAAAAAACGGGAATTATATATTCGATTCCGAGTGACGCTTTTGATTTTGAAAATTCTTTTGGCAATAGAAAGCCACAGTATTTGTGAGTATCATAGGCTATATTTATAGTAATTCTGCGCGGACGAAGTCGCGGTCAACAGCTAGTTCATAATATTTTAGACCGACCGCTCAAATAAGCCCCTGCACCCAGTGGCGTAACTATAACGTCTGGGGCCCGCGGCAAATTGGTCAGATGCCTCCTTCCTCAATATAAAGAAGTGCATCAGCGTTCCTTCTGTGCTCTAAACCAAGCCAGTTCGGGGCCCCGTAGAGCTAGGGGCCCGTGGCATTTTGCTCCTGCCACCCTATAGTTACGCCACTGCCTGCCCCATTAAGAGGACCCATTTTTTGTCCGCAGAACATTTCCACTACATCAAGAGGATAGTTGGAGCCGACTACGTGGGCATCGGAGGCGACTTTGACGGCGTGAACAGGTTAGCCCTTAGCGTATACCAAAGTTGGGCGTTATTTAGATAATTTCTTATCTAGATAATTATTTCAAATAAAATCATTTCAAATAAATGTATTCGAAGATAAATTCAATCACAAATAGTGCGTTGACAACTTTTTTATTTAGATAAATTATCTAGATGAAGACAACCGACCTCGTTTGTTATTGAAGTAAGCTTATAATAAATACAGAATATCACGTCGGGTCAAACGGTCACACTGACATTGCTCATTATAATCAGAAAATAATTGTTCTAGTTCTACATGACTGTACTACTGACATTCATATTTTATTTAAAATCCCAACTAATTTATCTAGATAAAAATGACAAATGACGGATTGTTTAGTTACTTCAAATAAAAGATGATTTTTGATGAGGAGCACTATCTGTCATCTTGTGCATGAATCTTGTAGCTGGTTTTATTTTTTATGGTATGTGTGTATGTGTCTATTTATATCTCCATTTATTGTAAATGTGTGTTTCATGTATAATATATTACGTATTTCAGTACTTAGTATATTAATATATATTCTAAATTGCACCACCTGCTCAGATCTGTTCTATTCTCTAGTCCATTATGGTTGCCTGGTAGAGATCGCTCTGTAGCGATAAGGCCGCCTATTGTTACCTTGTAATATTCTGTATACCTTTTTTCTGTTTTGGTTGTTATATGTGGTGTTCAATAAAGAGTTATTGTATTGTATTGTATTGTATGATTTAGTTATCTTCCCGGTTTTTCGTAAATAGATAATGTTTGCCCAACTCTGGCGCATGCCCAGAGACCACCAACAGCTTACTATGACGTCTCAGTGCAGTTCAATTCCGGTTCTTTAGCTGTCAACTTTGACATTCAATATACCCAATTCAAGTTAATTAATACTAGCTTCTGCCCGCGACTTCGACCGCGCAGAATTAGACTTACATTAGGCAGCTGCGACCTTTGACAGGTTTATCGCTATCCCACGGGAACTATTTAATTTTACTGGATTAAAAATATCTAATATTGACCAGGGATATAAGGTAGCACACCACGCAAAATTTCATTTAAATCGGTCCAACAGTTTTGGAGATTAGCGAACACAGACATAGGTAGATGAACACATCCATACATATATATATTACATTAAATCTACTTTTTTGTGTTTTATTACTCTTCCCTGATCGTTAGCACTCTATTTTTGATGCATTTATTAATGTACAGACACGAACTTTCTACTGATTTATTATATGTATAGATTATACGTTTCAAATTAGTATTTAGTTATTTACACAATAAAGGATACAACTTTCGATCATGGCACATCACTATTTTAGAATTGTAAAAAACAGGCTACACAGCTAATGTCATTTTAGTATCCGACGTAAAAGAATAGACTTTTAGTGCGATCGTAAGTAGCAAGGTAAAGGTTTCATTCACGGACACAAATTCGTTCATCTTCGTTACACACAAGATACGGCGCTTGAGACGTTTCGCGGGGCTTTTACCCTAATGCCTGCTTGGGATCGAATTATGATTATCTTCATAGTAATACTAACACCGAAGTTCCTTGGAAACTTATTGCCTGTTTCACCACGTCGTCTCTCTCTGCTTCGTAGTAAGAAATAGAGAGGGAATCATAGATTGCTGATACTTCAGTTACCAAGAACTTTACAGCGTTGAGACAGGCCGCTATCAGAACAAAGTCAACTTCAAGTTACTGATTGGATCATTCAACCCACTTATCGGATAGATATTGGCAGTTTAAAATAAAGGAGCTTAGTTGCCTCAGATATCAGAACTTGGACAATTTTACTTTATTAGTCAGTGGGGTAATTGCGTCTGTGGGGTAATTGCGCGTGTCGGGGTAAAACCAGGGTAAAAGCGCTTATACTCGAACAATACAATTTTGATGATGTAAAACATGTAAATTTTTCTTGCAATTTTGAATGAATGCTTTTTGCTGGCTTTACTTCAATTGTATCCACCGGACTTAAAGGGATTTGATTTCATTTTAAAATTTACTAATTATTAATTATTTTTTATTATTTTCTTTATTGGGGAAAAAACAAATACAGACACAATAAAAAAAACTACTTATTATGATCGTAGTGCAGTAAGCAGCCTGCACCCTAAACCAATTCCCACTAATAATTTGTGGTAGATGTGGCAATAGATCAGAAACAAAGGCAGCAACAAGGTCCCCAAACCCAAACCAAAATAACCTTACTCCAAAATAGCAAGATAATAACTAGCTGTTGCCCGTGGGTTCGTTTGCAAAGAATTTATTTATCGCTACCCTGCGGGAACTACGAAATTTTCCGGTATAAAAAGTAGCCTGTATGTTATTCCAGATTATAATCTATCCCTGTTCTGTTCATCTGTTCTGGCGTGTAAGCGTTACAAACATCCATACATCCATACTTACAAATAATTTGTAGGATTAGTGGGATTTTTATCAATAAACACAGCGCCCCAACGCCCTCTGTGAATCTATGACGAAAAGCTTTAAACTCGTAATACAATGTGCCAAGAAAAACCCTTGTTTTGTTTTAAACATACATACATATATCACGTCTCTATCCCTTACGGGGTAGACAGAGCCTAAGGTAACAAAAGCTTAAGGCCACGTTTCGCATGATTAAGGGCGTATAGCTGGAAAGGGAAATCAAAATAGTGATGTGTTGCTAGCATCGCCTATGACATGATTCCTAAGACTTTTGCCTATTCCCTCGCTGGGCTTTTACCTGCGTGGGAAGAGAAGCAACATGGTACATTCTATGTTTTCTCTTTACTCCCAGACCAGCGTGGAAGAAAAGAAAACGTTTGTTTTAAAACTATAACAAAATGGGATTCGATTATCGCTGAAAGCCCATTACGAACAGCTGAGACCCTCTGACGCAGAGTAAACCACCAATAGAGTAGCAATACTGGCTACACAGTGCTACAACACACCAGTTTTGTACTATCAAATGAATCAAGATTTTTTACTTCTTGGTTTTTATGTTTACTTTTACGGTTTTACCATTAGCATCTAAATACAAAAGTCGGCAGTTATAAGGTTTCAAATGCAACAGTGCCCGATTTTGAAATGTGTCACTTTTTTATTTAATCAGCGGTGTAGAATACAATGCAAATACAGTCAACAAAAAGTACAGTCAGCAAAAGCTTGTACCTAAAAAAAATTTTTTTTTTTTATTTGAATAGGAAGGCAAACGAGCAGGTGGGTCACCTGATGGTAAGTGATCACCACTGCCCATAGACACCCGCAACCCTGGAGGGATTGCAGATGCGTTACCAACCTAGAGGACTAAGATGAATGGCCTCTTGTGCCCGTAATTTCCCCGGCTGTCTTACTCTCCACACCGGAACACGGCAGTGCAAGCACTGCTACTTAGCGGCAGGATTAGCGAGTAAGATGGTGGTAGCGATCCGGACGGACCTTGCACAAGGCCCTACCACCCGCACGCAAAATGGGTTAAGTTATTGGTTACTGTAACGTGCAATTGCTACAGTTACAGCTCTCAGATGAGCCAGTTTAACATACATACATACATACACAAGTCACGTCTATATCCCTTACGGGATAGACAGAGCCTGAGGTAACAAGACCCTGGGGTAAGGGGAACACAGCTTAAAGTAGTTTATGTCAATTGAGTGACATAATCCAATTGAACCAGTGAATCGTCCACAAAGAAGCGCTCAGTCACGTCTGAGCATCGAGCAAGTAACTGATAGAGTGTAAATTCATACAATTTACACGGTAATAAGTGTCTGTCATAAACAATTACAAGTTTAATTAGCTGACAATATTTGCATTTCTTTCTTTCTTTCCTCGTACAGTAAAGATCTGGAACCAACTTCCTGCTGCAACATTCCCTGAGCGGTACAATTTAGGGATCTTTAAAAAGCGAGCCTTCATGTTCCTCAAAGGGCCGGCAACGCACTTGTGATTCCCCAGGTCTTGCAGGTGTCCCTGGGCGACGTTGATTGCTTTCCATCAGGTGCCCCGTCTGCTCGTTTGCCCCCTCTTATATAAAAAAAAAATGTCATCCGTCCTACATGTATGTACTAACCAAATTTCAAGTCAATCGGAGCAACCGTTGAAGAGTTCCCTGCGGAGACGATCCTGGCTGGCTCATACAAATCCCCAGGGGCCTTGCCATTTCATTCAGTTCCAGCTCGGTTCAGTAGGCTTATTACCCTAACTCGCTCGCAATCGCCATCGTGTTTTGACAGTTCACGTATGGGCTGACAATTGGCATCGGAATCAGCTAGCTGTCACATTCATACAAGAACTGTCACAATGAACACGATGGCGATTGCGAGCGAGTTAGACAATAAGCCTACAGGTTTCAGCTGCAATGTATGGAACTGACAGCGAGCGAACTAACCCCCTGTAAGCGACGTGTCACACGAAAGCCTACAAATGTCACGTGCGTGCAAATTTACGCCATTTGCACGTCATCCGCATGAATCGTCCAAGCCCTGACAGTAGCGCGAACACGGCAATTCGTGACTAACATACATCCATAAAGATAGATGGCGCTAAATAACTTAACATTTGATATAATTTTTATACAATGTCAAATGTGACAGCAGATGTTTTTTTTTAATTCCAAGCTAGACCTAGGTCCGAAGCTTATCAGCCATTAAATGTCACAAATGTTACATCGATCACTTAAAACAATATTTCTAATTAATAATCCTACTAATATAATAAATGTGAGTTTGTGAGTATGGAAGTTTGGATGTTTGTTACTCTTTCACGCCAGAACGGCTGGACAGATCTGGATGAAATTTGGAACATAGATAGATTATAGTCTGGAATAACACTAGGCTACTTTTTATCCCGGAAAATTGCGTAATTCCTGCGGGATAGCGATAAACGAATTCTATGCCGACGAAGTTGCGGGCAACAGCTAGTAGGAAATAAAAATAAAAGAGCTTCACTTCCTCGATTATAAGACGTTGATTATCGAACAAAAATAGAATTTGCGAACATTCAAAAACTGTACACATCTTATTCAATCGTCATTTATAATTGGCTGCCGGTTTTCATAGAGTGTTTTGATAGAATAACGCTATTTATCAATAATCCAGCTTAGCGGAAACCATGACAACGGGCCAATTTTCCGATACTAGCGATCCTTAACAGACTTATATAGGGCACGCGCCGCGTTTTGTAATCCGATTGGCTGATGGCAAAGGCTCTCATCGATTTAATTATCAGGATAGCTAATTGGTGAACATCCCATGTGACGGCTGAGTAGAGGCAGACCAAAAAAGAGATTTGGGACGATTTGGAGTATTTTGAGCCGGATTGGGGAAGCCTTACAATAGTCCTCCAGCACTTTGCACTTTGATATGCCAGCCTGTTGTTTTTGAACAACTTAGTTTTCCCTCCTCTTATTTTTTTGTTTTAAATTATGTAATTAATTTATTAAGTCGGGTTCTATCTATTTATTGCTTTGTTTACGTAAAAGTTTATGGATTATCTGTACATAGTATAAAACAAAGTCACTTTCTCTGTCCCCATGTCTCTATGTCCCTATGTATGCTTATATCTTCAAAACTACACAACGGATTTTGATGCGGGTTTTTTTAATAGATAGAGTGATTCAAGAGGAAGGTTTTTATGTATGATTCTACGCAGACGAAGTCGCGGGCAGAAGCTAGTTTAGTATATTTTATCTGTGTATCGTTTCGTGAGTCACAGACGGTTCTGGCTGAAAATCAGTGCTGCAGTCTAACACGTCAGCGTAATGCTGCGCCAGCGACCGTTTCACTTTTGCGAAGACACACAACGCTGATGATCTATTGTTCATGTCTGTGTTTATTTTTCTTGTTTATTTTCTATAAATGTGTGTATATTCTCTTATATTTGTGTGTCTTGCAAATAGGAATAAAATGTCTTCTTTCTTTCACCTTCGAATGGTATTTTCACACAAGGTCTTCCATGCTGGTCTGGGAGCAAAGAAAAAACATAGAATGTACAAATTGCTTCTCTACCCGCGCAGATGGCAAAAGCCCATCGAGGGAATGAGCGAAAATCATAGGATCATGTTATTGGCGATGAGGCTCACCCATCACTATTTTGATTCCATTTTCCAATTATACGCCCGCAATCTTGCTAAATGTGGCCTGTAGGTACCTGTTACCTTAGGCTCTGTCTACCCCGTAAGGGATAAAGATGTGATTTGTGTGTATTTGTGTGCTTTCAAAAGTCGACCCCCTGGTCGAGTTTGTAAACAGAATTGTCGCTTGTCACAGACAACCAGCTGTCATGTCCGCAAGGCTTAACACAACCTGGAATTTTCCGGAATAAAAGGGACCCAACAAGTCCAGACACGTTCGTCGCATTAAATTAATTTATTATACTAAACAACCTTGAACCCGATTATCACAAAATTTTGTGAATCTCGGAAATGTTTCATAAATAATATTAGTACAATTTTAACACTGTCGAGCGAGATACATACACAAATAACGTCTTTATCCCTTACGGGGTAGACAGGGCCTAGCGTAGCGGTATAGCACGCATCACGGAATGAAGAGGATCCGGCTTCGATTCCCGGCCATAGCTTTACTTTTCCGATCGTCCCGTGTTCTAATTTTCCTAGCTCTATTGTGGCCTAGCTCGTTTGCTATTGTCTTATAAAAAAGAAAATTTCAAAATGTCATTGAAAATTAGAACACAGAAAAATCCGAAAAGTAAAGCTATGGCCGAGAATCGAACCCGGATCCTCGTCATTCCGTGACGCGTGCTCCCTACACCACCCATAGCAGGTGGGTAAGCCTTCGAATTTTTCTATCTGTAACTAGCTTTCACGTGATCTTGTTACTATGCGAATTTCTGTCGCCAAGCGTCAACTGTTTGAATGATGTGTCTGTACGACACAATTACAAACTCCCGTGGAACATCTACTGCTCACCAGGGACCAAGTTACATAACTGGCACTGGTAAAACCAATGTACGATGATTAATTTGGATTAATGTAGGTTTAGGGGCACCCCTAAGCGAACACGTTTGTTTTATCATTACAACTAAAACGGATAACTCACGTATAAAAAGGTAGCTTCTACCCGCGACTTCGTCTGCGTAGAATTATACATAAAAACCTTCCTCTTGAATCACTCTATCTATTAAAAAAAACCGCATCAAAATCCGTTGTGTACTTTTGAAGATTATAAGCATACATAGGGACATAGGGACAGAGAAAGCGACTTTGTTTTATACCATGTAGTGATAGTGATAGTGCATATGGTTCCCAATCTCAATAAATACCATCCATAGTTATGTAATTCTGTGGCCAGGGTCCCGCGTGGGCTGGAAGACGTCTCCAAGTACCCGGAGCTGTTCGCGGAACTGCTGCGCAGCGGCCAGTGGAGCGTGCAGGAGCTGAAGAACCTGGCTGGTCTCAACATGCTGAGGGTCATGCGCCAAGTCGAGAAGGTACCACCAGTAGCTAACACTACCCGTCTCTTTCTTTCTGAGCGGTACATTTATGGAATTTCTCAGGTACACACGGCAATATAATCAGGTAAGCACCTACGCACGCTCGCGCCGTATCTATCCTGCTTACCGAATAGCTTTGCTGTGTGTACAAGTGAGGAATTACGACTAATTATTAACTTACGGCGTTTTTATAGCTTATAGATGATTAAAAATTAATGTCGAAAGACCTAGTGCCGCTTTAAAGTGGTGGTGCCGGAAGTTAGTGCATTTTTTTTTCAATGTATGGAAAAAAATCTGTACCGCTCAGAAAAGACGGCATAGCGTTCAGTTATTTTATGATATAGTAACAGCCTTCTAAGCGTGTTTCACGCTGGTTCATTTCACATGTTTTTTTTGTCCATGGGCTTGTCTATTAGGCCCTGTCTACCCCGTAAGGGATAAAGACGTAATTTAACATTATGTTCTTTTGTAGGTTCGGGATGAAATGAGGACCAACGGCGTGGAGCCCGAGGAGCACCCTGACTCGCCCAACGATAATGGAAACTGCACCAGCAACGCGTTCTACACTGAATATGTCTAAACACACATTCACTACACACACTTTTTACTAACACACAAATTTTTTACTAGCACACACTCAAAAACCCAACGGGACTATTACGAAAGTAATACCTTGTATTACACAGAAACCTTTGAAATATATGTTAAATGTCGATTATAGTTTCTGTTAAAGTTTAAGTAGCTTAACTCATGTTAGTTATAAAAAATCGGTCGTTGTTCAATTAAAGGTGCGAGCACACCAGTGCGTAAAAGACGTTGACGGTGCGTGTACGCAACAAAATATGAAGAAACGGTGAGAGCGTGACGCGTGCGACACGTCACTGCGTTACACAGCGGTGTGCTCGCACCTTTATACGGCGTCAAAGTCGTGACATTCCATAACAAATTCTACTTAAGACATCTGGTTCCTTACCATGACGTACGCGACTCAATTCCGATTCAGTTTAGCTTCGCTCGCTGACAGATCCAAAAAAATGACAGCTAAAACCTGAACTGAGTCGGAATTTAATCGCATTCAGACGTCGCAAAACACGCCTCGAACGCTTTTGCGTGTCAAACACTATGAGAACAGTTCTGTTGCCGTTTCGATCCGCAAGGGGCGCTGCCAATTATTCCATAGCAATTGAAGCGTGAACGCATGCGACGATTTTGTTGTGAAATGTTACACTAACTGGTATTTCAATGGTCCCGTTATATACGAGCAAAAATGGGTCGCTTTTCATGGAACTTTCAAGTTTGCAAGGTCCGTCCGGATCGCTACCACCATCTTACTCGCTAATCCTGCCGCTAAGTAGCAGTGCTTGCACTGCTGTGTTTCCGTGTGGAGAGTAAGACAGCCGGCCATTCATCTTAGTCCTTTAGGTTGGCAACGCATCTGCAATCCCTCCGGGGTTGCGGGTGTCTATGGGCAGTGGTGATCACTTACCATCAGGTGACCCACCTGCTCGTTTGCTTTCCTATTCATATATATTTTCTATGTAAATTTCCTATGTAAATGTAATGATTTGTTGCTTCTTTATTATTTTATACAATTCCAAAATTTTGTGACATACAATTAAATTTTCAATTTTTATTTTTTAATTTATATGTGTAATATAAGTTCTCGTAACTTGACATTGTACAATTTATGATGTAATTTTATATTGACTGAATAAATAATCTAATCTAATCTAATCTAATCTATATAAAAAAAAAACTTTGTGTGAAAAGTGACCCGTTTTAGCTCGCCAGTGTAATATCTGTTGACGTTAGCACTAAGTCTTGTCGTTGTACGCAACCATCATTATTATAATTGAGTATAAACCATTTTGTTTTGATGCTAAAGCAACAACGCTCGAATATTCCCTCTGCGCATTTTTCTATTAAAATAAACATAGTCCGAGATCTAGTGGTCTTCTTATCGCACTTGTGTGAGGCAGCGAAAGAGCTTCAGCCTGAAGACGTCCACTGTTGAACAAAAGCCTCCCCCGTACCACATTAATGAACGACTCGCCACTTGCGGTCACCGGGTTTTTTTTGTGGCTTTCACTCTTGCTTTATTTTAGCAAGGCGTATTTCGCCGACGTGAGGAGATTGTTCGGTTTAATTTTAATGATTTTGGGGGAGGAGCAGACAGGTAACCTAAAACAAATAACACATTGTTATGGACGGTACAAACAGCACAGGACGATTGATAATTTTTTTTATATATATTGTGAGGGTAGGTGGAAAAGGTGAGGGTAAGCATGCTGACAAAGTTGAAGGACATAGAGAAGGGAAATTTAAATAAACCGGGTCACCGGGTTGTCTCTAAATCTAAAGTCTATTCTTCTTCTTCTTCTCTCATTTAATGGCGGCCGTGAGGCTTGGGCCAATGTCAGTAAAATATAATTCAAAAATCTTGTGTCAAAAATGTCGGCAACGTTGTACGGTAATGGTCAAAGACCCCCCTCCCCCCCTGTCGGGCTCTTAGCCAACAGATAACGATATCCCTCGGAGACCGCCAGGAAATCATTAACCGGTGCCCAGGGTGCACTGGAACAAGCACTGCACTTCCCCTCGGACGGATCCAAAAACGAACCGCAGCTCTTGATCACACGCGGAGGTAACCCGACTCGCATTAACATAAGCTTAAACGAACAAACCAAATATCAAACAAATTCTATTCTTTTACCTCGGATACCAAAGTGACAGGTGCAAATGTCAAGTGGTCGAATAGATACCAGCTTTTATTTTTTAGTGTACTCGAGACTTAATGTTTGTGGCTTGGATACGAGTGGTTTGGCCACGTTATATTTTAAGAAGAAAAAAGTATATCATGACCAAGTGATTTAAAGGTTTATTAGTTTATTGCACTAACTTATATTAAATACACATACCCAGTTTATTTTTTCTAGTTATACTGAGATTAAAATTAGTATTTTTGAATTTTAGTAATTTTTGTATCCGATATAAAAGAATAGACATTAGATTGGCGTGCTTTATTGTTCGGGCCATGTTTGTTGTCACTCAGCGTCTCTCTCACTCTTACATTATTAATTGCAGAGCAGGACGGCGCGAAAGTGCCTTCTAATTTCAAACTTGAAAACTTTTCCCCTCGAGCCTGTTCGTCACTCGTTTTTTAAGTAATGAAATTTTCACGCGTTTCAGAAAATAACACAAATTGTGTTTATAGCCTTTTCCAAATACTTGGCACGTACTCAATTAATATTGTATTAAAATGAGCGTGTTTCGCGTGAAAATGAAATTTACTTGTCGATGTGTTGTCAACTATATAAAAACAAAAACTTATATAAAAAAACACACATCGCTATCCCGCAGGAACTGCTATTTTCCCGGGATAAAACTATTCTATATCCTTCCCTTGGACTGAAGCAATGTCTGCACCGAATTTCATTTAAATCGGTTTAACAGTGCGTGAAAGCGTAACAGACACAGACCTTCGCAGTTATAATAGGGATTAATAAGTACTTAAAACTGTTTATTTGAAGTTAACTTTTACACTCAGAGACGTCGATTAACTTGTAATAATCATGATTCTAACCGCCGTCTCTGAGAACGGCAAGCGTTCAAGCTCTTTCATAATCTGCAATAATTATTTACGCTGCTACTCTAAGCAGCTGCGAACTGACATGTTTATCGCTATCCCGCGGGAACAATGCAATTTTCCGAAGTAAAAAGTACATACATATGTATATCACGTATTTATCCCTTACGGGGTAGACGAAGCCTAAGGTAACAAAACCTTAAGGCCACGTTTATCATGACGTGATGGGTTGCTAGACGCATCGCCTATAACATGATTCCTAAGACGCCCCTAAAAAGAATAAAAAAAATATCTATGGTACGCGCTGCCTATTCCAAATTTTACCGAAATCCGTCTAGTCTCAGCGTGAAGAACACACACACATCGTCACATCCATCCTTGGCTCACAAACTTTCGCAGAATTTTACAGCAGAATGCACCATAATTTCGGAACAATGTCAAAAGAACGGATAACAAAGTTTGTCCCGTTTATTATATCGTTGCAGCTAAACACCGCATTTCGCCAAAAGCGAATGCACAAAAGCGCAAAAAGCCGCAAACTCGGCAAAACATTTGCCACCGCCGAATGTTCCACTTTAATTCATTATGTAAAATAAACATGGAATTTGCGGCGGGCGCCTGTACTATATCGAAGGGTATTTAATTATGTTACCGCGTTTAAAATAATTATGGTTTCCCATTTACGAATGTGATATTTGTAGGGATGATTAGTTTATTAGGGTTCCTTGCGGCTAACGGGGCCCCATCCCTACTAATATTATAAATGCGAAAGTAACTCTGTCTGTCTGTCTGTCTGTCTGTCTGTTACCTTTTCACGCTTGAACCGCTGGACCGATTTTGCTGAAATTTGGTATACAGATAATTCAAGTCCCGAGGAAGGACATAGAATAGTTTCTGTCCCGGAAAATTGCATAGTTCCCGCGGGATAGCTAAGCGAATTCTGCGCAGACGAAGTCGCGGGCAACAACTAGTTATATGTATATCACGTCTTTGTCGCTTACGGGGTAGACAGAGCCTTTTTTTTAATGGAAGGGAAATCTTTATGGATGCCCTCTCCCCCCCGAAGGGGTATACCCAAACTAAAAAATCTCCGGCATTGCCTCAATCCGGTGTGATGGGGACGCAGTGGGATGCCACTAGGGTTTCACCACAAACGCCTCCGCGGTGGCCCCGGCTTCCGCCAGGACCGCACCAAGAAGGGGAGGGCCCGTACGCTGGGCCCGTCTTAGGGGGTAGACAGAGCCTAAGGTAACAAAAGCTTAAGGCCACGTTTAGCATGATTAAGGGCGTATTTGGAAAGGGACATCAACATAGTGATGGGTTGCTAGCATCGCCTATAACATGATTCCTAAGACTTTTGCGGAATGCAAACCCAATCCAAATCATAGGAATCATGTTATACGATGCTAGCAACCCATTTTGGTTCCTTTCCAGTCACCCATGCTAAACGTGGCCTTTAGGTTTTGTTACCTTAGGCTCTGTCTACCCCGTAAGGGATAAAGACATGATATATGTTTCCACAACGCCAACAATCATGCTACCGTGTCCTTTGTCTATGTTACGCTCTAGCTACCCCGTTAGGGATAAAGACGTGGTTTGTATATGTACATGTACTAACCCATCTTCAGAAATATAGTGGATTATGAATTATTCTGAGAAACTTTGTATGGGATGGTTGCGTACTTGACGAGATTTAGGGTTGTTTCTAACAGATTCTACAGTATTCTAAAGCCAGGTACACATCTGTGAGCTGTAACTGTAACTGCATTACAGTACTGTGCACTGGGGTAAATTCGAAATTGGGGGAATTTCGGAAATCGTGGATATCCAAACGGGGAACAATTTCAAAATCTGGCAACGCTTATCTAGAAGCCAAAGACATTGGAGCTTCTAACTCTACACCGGAACACAGTAGCACAAGCTCTGATGCTTGGCAGGATTAGCGAGGATTTCACAAGGTCCTGCAAGACCCTGATAAAAAAAAATTGTTATTTCGACATCATTAATTTTATTCGCGTTTACTGCTTCTAAGCGATGTCTTCATTGATCGCCTTTGCGACATGTCAAGCATTTTTAAAACTATCTTCTTCTTATTATTATTTGTGGCGTATCAAGTCGTTATAGCGACGACATTCGCCAATGTCAAAGTAACAAAAATACACTTAAAAAATCTTGTGACAAAATGTCGGCAACGTTGTACGGTAATGGTCAAAGACCCCCCTCCCCCCGTCGGGCTCTTAGCCAACGGTCAATATCCCTCAGAAACTGCCAGGAAATTAGCCCATACCCAGGGTGCAGGACCAAGCACTGCTCTTTCCCCCGGACGGATCCAAAAACGAACCGCAGCTCTTGACCACACGTGGAGGTAACCCGACTCGCACCCCTAAAAACTACCAAAGTAGCCCCAAAGTTATCAAAACTACCCCAGTTTACGTAACCAAAAACTTTAGTGTGGACTCGTTCCGAACGCAGCCACGTCCACACTTGTGGTTACAGCTCGTAGCGTAGATGAGTGCCCGGCTTTACAGACGCAAGCGAGGTGAGGTGCGGGGATAGTACCTACGTTCCCCCTACCTCATACCCCCGCCCTCAGTTATGTAAAGTACCTATTTTATTGTGTTGTCTGTGGAAGGGTTGCTATACGATTTGTCCCGAGAATTCAAGAATTTTCGGAGTCTAGACAGGATTCCGGTATTTTTCGGGTTTTTAGGCGCGGTTTAAATGAGGAACAATGATTTTTTTTACTCTTTCTCGGGACATTTCTATATGTCATCTGAGCGTCTAGTGTAAGTTTTCGCATATAAAAACGTCTCGAACGCGTTCACGTAAACGCCTCAATTACTATGAAGAAATTGACAGCGCTACTAGCGGACTTGCGGAGCGAAACGGCAACAAACTATTCTCATAGTATTTGACATTTCAACGCAAACGCGTTCGAGACGTATTTCGTGACCGAAAACCTGAGCATACTGGTAACCCTATAAAAGAAAGTGTACTGAGATTTTTTATTTAGTAAAAATGTTATAATTTACACCAAAATTGAAATTCAAGTTAAGATTTGCGCTGGAAGTTCGCTTCGCTCGCTGCTGTAATATTTATGCGTTAAAATGAAAAAGAAAGGTTTATTTTAGTTAAATATACTAACGTATTCACTATCACCGACGCATATGCGTTTTCTTGGCTCACCCAGTGCCGCTGTCAAAAATTTACAAGTATTCGGACGCACATTTGCATCCGTGCCTGGCCTTATACTCCGAAATTCGATTTTCGAACTTCGTGTCATACCGTCCCTTTCACTCTCAAATTAGTGACTATTAGTGTGAGCGGAACGGAACGAAACGAACTCCGAAAATCGGATTTCGGAGTAGCCCCTCTGAGTCTCGGGTTTAGCAGCTAGCAGCGAATGCGTTAACGGCCATATGCAAGGCGTTAAAAATACGTAAGAATTACGTTCCAAAATATACTTTATAAGGTTTTTTACATTGTTTGTCCCGCTCGTTTGTATGAACTGATTATGTCTGTCTCGCAATCAGTGATGGAGTGTAGCCAAGTTTTATTTATCGAATATCATATTAACCTATGTTAGTTAAGTAATGTTAATCAATGTTGTAGATGCATGATAGATGTGTTCTTCAGTAAGCACAGTTTCCGAAAGAATAGCGTTTAGAGACGCAACTGGTAACACTGAAATTCTAATGACGAATTAAGAAAAATAAAGCGTGTCACTATAACATTTTCCTTTCACAGATAAGGACAAACGATTGTTAAGTTAGAAGCCTATAGAGGTAAGGCTTTCTCTGACCAATGTTAACGTTTCTGTGGCGCCATCTATATTTTGTATCCCTTTTGGTACATTTGACGTCTCATCCGTCACTTTTCCTCGATTATTTACACATCGGTCATAATTCTGCCCGTATAACTCGCATAACGGATTGACGCGTCATCTATCAAATCGAACAATGGCATGAAGTTCCGTGTCGCGCTGTTTCCCTTACACTAATAATCATTAAAATGGGAGTGAGAGGGACAAATACGAACCTCGAATTTTGAATTTGACACAGGCTCGGCGCTATACTTATACCACAGTCTTAAAATGAATCTAGGATACTTTATGCTAGGTTACTTTGAGTGAGCACCCCTGTTAATGTTGCAAGGTTGTTTTGTAGTCGACAAATGTTTCCATCAGTGTTGCCACAACTGTGTTCCCAAAAGGTGCTGACCCCATTACACATAACACATTGGAGGCTACAAAAGTACGTCAAATGTGTAAAATGTACGCTAACGGCAACGCTGGTTTCCATAAATTTAGCGATTTTTTAGTGTACGGTTTGAAAAGGGTGACACAATTTTGAAGAAATGGTATTAAGAGGGGTGTTCAATACTAACCTACGCTCCTGCTGCAATTTTCCAGGAAAATTCTAACGCGTATGTCTCCGTTATCCGGTACGGTTACCAGTTACGTCTCTAACGTAGTTCTATAGCTATCCTCACTGTTCTAACCCGCGGATTGACATATCACGCTCTTTCCTTCTTTAATGTCATTTCCATTCACAAAATTTAGGTCTTCCATATTGTTTTCGGTGGGAAGTACCTACGGCGTAGATAGTTTAATGGTCACTGTTACTGGCAACTTTAACCACAGATATTAAATTTTAACGGGGATAATTTTAACAGCGGATAATTTACAGTGTCTGTATTATGGCACTCCCGTAGTATCCGTTCGAAGTGTCAAAAAGTCACTTTGAGGTGATGGTGTGGGAACGTGGTAAATGCTTAAAATATTTTTTGGGATCGCTACGTTTCGCGTCCTGCGTGCGGTTAAAGTCACAACTACATTAATTATCCAAGAAGAGATAATTACAGTTTACTACATTGACAAGTGACCGGTTTACTGCATTCTGGCGAAATACCCGCGAATTCAGAGCTTACAATTGAAAAAAAAATGAAACAATGAAAGCTGTAATAAAATAAAAAAGTTCGTTAAAAACGCGTTCGAGACGTTTCGTGATCTTAGAATGGTTTTTCAAGGTTTTTATTTTTGGTAACGTGTTAAATTTTAAAGGCAGTTTTTAAACATCACAATTATGGGCAGCTGTCAATTTAAAGTGATGGTGGATCTTGCTAGATCAAAACGCCTAACCTGTTTCCGTAAATATACATTTGTTACGATTTGTAACATCCTACTCGCTCATTCTTACGAAGTGTGGCTATATTGAAAAATCCGCGGGAAACGAAACGCAGTGTGAAAAAAAAAATGGCGTCAGTGAAGTGAATATAAAACGAATCAGATCAAAGTTGCCAGTGTAAAAACAACAGAGATAAAAAAAATATTAAAAATTCGGAATAACAACGGTTTATTTAGATAAAAAATATGGCTAAGAAACGAAGGTACGAAGTAAGGGTAGGTAGAAATTAAATTAAATTAAAACGACGTGTAATACGGATTAAAAACTGAAATGGGAATTAAATAGGATTTTGGTTAGGTTTTTGAGGGTAGTTTGCTAATTGATGACGTCACTCTCTTCGCTTGGTATGTTAGATATTTGGTAATTAATTATATTGCTGTGTGTAACATTGTGTATCTCACCTTCATTTAATGTGCAATAGGTATTTTTCAGGCGTATTAATCGAATGAATTTGACCATTATGCTGTTATAAATACATAATTTGAAAAAACATAATTGTAATGTACCTATAGCTACGCCGGCGCTCCACTTCTCCAAACATTAGAGTAAAAGAGATACGCTTAATGTTTCTCATATGAGAGACTGAGATGCCAACGCAACACGAATGCGATGAAATGAATTGCCAGCTGATACGTCACAGGTACAACTCAGACGTCATAGCGACGTAACCAGCTTCATCCGTCAAAGACGTCGTCAAAACGTCGTTAAGTGTGTTAGCTGCAGATGTGTGATAGACGTCGGCGTGACGTCTCAGTGGATAAATGGTCCAATTCAGCCGATAGAGTCCAGAATAAATTAATCTCGATTAATACGTCACAAAATGTTAGGTGTCACAAGAAATCTGTACCGTGTCAAACGTTTTACTTAATATTTGTGTATTGGTCGTCTGGTAAATATCGCTATTAAGCGATAAGACCTATTGTCTACCTTGCTCTCTGTTTCTGTATTGTTTTGTGGTGTTCAACAAAGAGTATTCGGATTGTATTAGTATTGTATTGTATATTTGGTAACCGAATAATTTTCATAGTTATATTCTTCATCTCGTACTCGGGCGTTCCAAATTAAAAAGAGCTGTGCCAAAATAATTTTATGTAAAAATATTTATTGTTTTGATTCCGAGTTGAATTATCCGAATGTAGGTAACTTAATTTTCAAAGCCTTTAGCACAGTTTTTGTCACAAAAGCGTCTCGAACGCGTCTGGATTAACGCCTCACCACAGAAAAATTGCCAGCGCCTGCCACCTGTCGGCAACACCCTGAACCTCTACATAAAAATTAAAAAAAAAGTCTAACGCGTTCGTGTAAACGTATAAAAACTGTCAACGCCAGCACATATCGGAAACAAACGAATGACATAGCATGGAACGATTTACCATAAACGCTTTCGAGACATTTTTTGCGACAAAAACCTATGCTAATGACTGTATAGAGTTTATAGTGCCAAACGTGACAAAAGTGTATAGGTAAATCAGTATTTTAATGCGCAGGCAAAGCTTGAAGCTTACATTTTTACCATTAAGTAAGCACTCGTTTAATTACTTTAACTGTTCTACGCACAAACGTTGATTAAAAACTTATGAATATGACGTGTCAGGCTTAAGTATTGCATTGTATTAATAATTGTTGCGCGTTAGGTCAAATTCTGTGTGAAAATGTATTGTATCACTCAGTGGCGTATCTATAGGGACGCAGGGGTGGCAAAATGCCAGGGGCCCTTAACTCTGCGGGGCCCCGAACTGGCTTGGTTTAGAGCACAGAAGGGACGCTGATGCACTTCTTTATATTGAAGTAGGAGCCCCGTCTGACGAATTTGCCGCGGGCCCTAGACGTTATAGTTACGCCATTGGTATCACTTAAACTTTGTATCATTTAGAGTAAGGCCTGAGTGGACGCTCAAGTTGGGCGTGCTGTGCAAGTCAAAGGAGTGATTGATACTAATGGTGTCCTGAGAGCACACTGCCGCTGCCCGCCACGCTACACGCCCCGCCAATCGCTCCGCTTCGAGCGTCCACTCAGACTTTACACTAAATCCGTTATGCGTTCCGTGGTAAGTTTTTTGTAGCAACAAACGTCTCGAATGCGTTTGCGTTGAGTCAGACGCTATGAGAACAGTTTGCTACCGATTGGTGCCGCTAGTGGCGCTGCCGATTTGTCCATGATAATTGAGACATTAACGCAGACGTACGAGACGTGTTTTGTGACGGAAACTAGACGCTGACTTAACTCGTATTTCAAATTTATTAAAACGTTGCTTTTAAATTCAGACAAGTGTTTCAGTAATTTATACTGTTATAAATATTATATAACGTTGCTTTAAGTTATGTTAATACAAATTTAAGTGTTGTGTTTTTTTATTTACAGTTAAGTGCATAAAATGTATACACATTATCGCCACCACATTGAGGGTTTTGTTACAGGCAAAATATCGCTAGATGGCACTAGTAGCGATGTCTAGTTGACAATTCTGTCACGTTAGCGATTGGTTCGTATCTTCAGCTAGAATTACTTTAATAACCGAAAATTTTTACGCACATTTGACCGCAAAATCTATGAAATATTACGTCAAAATCATAAGTTGTGGTTAAATTTATTGTTAAGGTAACATGGTGTGTCTAACACTCAGCCAATCCCTCTTAACAGATATGTCAGCTGGACCTCGGTTACGCCATCTATATTTTGCTTCCCATAAACTCTGCCATTGGGGCGTGGCCTCACGCGCATGTTTCTTTCACTTTACCGTTTTGTCCTGACGACAATAACCCGTCACGATGTACGAGACCCACTCAAAATTGAGCTGTGAATCTTATTATATATTAATAAATAAAAATATATTATTATTATATAATATATTGTGGAAAAACTATTTCTTAGAAATTATGACTGAACAATTTTTGAATCTTTATCGTATAGCGTTACTAAGTGTTTTATTTGTAACTGGCTGTTGTTTTGTAGTTATCTAAAGTAACGCAAGCGCACACACACACCTGAACACACATAGGAATTGTAAACTTTGACCACTCACACGCAGTAAGCGATGTAAAAGAGGATGCATTCTTTTTTAAATCAGTTTGAACAGGTAAGAGAGTAATGGCATAAAATGCAAGAAAAATGTTACTTCTATAATATCGTTGGATACATTTTTTGAAAAGAAAAAAAAACATTAAACAAGAAATACCTATTGTAATAAAAAAAAAACAAATCGGTCTACAACTGAGGTAACCAAAATAAAAAATGATAGTTCCGAATGAGTATCTCCTTTTTTCGAAGTCAGTCAAAAACATGACAATTAAAAATGAGGTGGTTATATTGTTAATCTTTTTCAAAAAATGGCAACAGACATATTTTTGTATACATGTTCCAATATGTATAATCCATGCATATTGTTATGTTTAGTGCGCTTGTGTGGTGTTATGCCTATTGCTACTCACACACCCACATCTATCTCTATATCTCATTTATGTAGCAATGGGCCTAACGTGTCGTTTAAAACTTTTATATAATGATACTATTTAAACAAATAAACATATTTCCTGTATACTAAATACACTATCTGCGTTTTATTAAAAAAAAACCTGTAACCCCAACTACTATCATTGATTCTCTATTATTCAGTCTACCCCGTAATGGATAAATGCGTGACTTGTGTATGTATCAGTGGCGTGGCGTCCATAGAACTCGATTGCCACCGGCTTGCCTATTTTAAGGCAGGCACTTTATTGAGCAGAATTAGAGGAAAAGGCTTAAATTCCATTCGGCTTGCCTTCTGGTATATTTGACGCCACGCCACGGTATGTATGTAAAATGTACTGGGAAACTGATCAACATACATATATACGTACATAGATAGGTACTTAACATAATCAAGGAAAACTCGACGAAGGAAAAGGGGGCGGGGGCGTCCATTAATTACGTGAGGTGTTTAGGGGGGGGCTGGTCGAGCCGAATCTTACTAAATCTCACTTGGGGGAGAGGGGGGTCTTGGCAAATATCACGTAATTTTTTTTAAGCAGAAGATGGTGTAAAACTGCGTGAAAATTAAGTTAAATTAAAGTTGAATGAAAATAAAAAACGTATCTTGAATAAAATATGACAAAATGTGACACAATTATATTTGTCATATTTGTCCGAAATTGTGTTGTTTTTTAATAAATCCAATTTTATACCCAATGTACAAGTTTATAAAAATCTCACGTGAGATTGGGGTAGGGGGGAGGGGGGCTCAAAAAATCCTTAAAAATGCCTCACGTAATTAATGGACGGTCCCAAACGTGAGCGTTGTAAAAAAAATGCACCATTTTCCAGCATTTTCCATAAAAATTCGTAAATTTTCCACACAATTTTCTTGGGTATTTTTTTTAAAACGTATGAGAAAATTGACACAAGACGAACACAAAATAGGGAACACTTTTTTCCTGTACAAAAATGAACAGTTTTGGCCGTAAAAAAATCTACATTTTTTAAAAAAGTGTACGATATTACGTTATGACTGTCACGTGACAGCTAGTAACAGATAGAAAAATTAGAATGCCTACCCACCTGCTATGGGTGGTGTAGGGACGCACACACGGAATGACGAGGATCCGGGGTCGATTACCAGCCATAGCTTTACTTTTCAGATTTTTCTAGGTGTTCTACTTTTAAAGTAAAAATTCTTGATTCATTTGATAGTATCTTAGGTTATTAATTACACACACACACACACACACACACACACACACAAATCACGTCTTTATCCCTTACGGGGTAGACAGAGCATAAGGTAACAGGTACCTACAAGCCACATTTAGCAAGATTGTGGGTGTAGGTGGAAAATCGAATCAAAATAGTGATGGGTTGCTAGCCTCATCGCCTATACATGATTCCTATTATTTTCGCCCATTCCCTCGATGGCCTTTTACCTGCGCGGGAAGAGAAGCAACTGGTACATTCTATGTTTTTTCTTTGCTAGACCAGCATGGAAAATATTAATTACGTAACTAAAAATATCCGCACCTAATTTCCTCGCAGCTTATTTTATCTTTCGAAGCTGCCGCATTATTTTATAAAAGCAATTTGTAGCAAAGCTTCAATGGAAAAGCAATTTGAACAAACGCAAATTGAAAAACTTTCCCGATATAGGATTTGCTTAAGTCCCGATGAACTTCACTACTGGAACTTTCCATCGATCCAGAAACAATAGGATTTATAATGGCGAGCCCTGTTATAGGTATGTAATCCATGGAGTAATCAACCGATAGAGTAGTTAGTGATGGACGGCCAAGCAGCCTAATAAAGATCGTTTAAAATTACTCTAGTATAGGCCGTCGTATCCATGCTGGTCTGGGAGCAAAGAAAACACATAGAATGTACCAGCTTCTCTGGGGCGAAAATCTTAGGAATTATGTTACAGGCAATGCGGCTCACTATTTTGATTCCCCTTTCCACCTATACGCCCACAATGCTAAACGTAGCCTTGGTCTTGTTACCTTAGGCTCTGTCTACCCCGTAAGGGATAAAGTTGTGATTTATGCATGTATGTATACATACATACATGCATACCATCACGCCTCTTTTCCACAGATGTGTGAATGAGTGATGTGTACGGTTGCTGAGCGAATTTTGATGCAATCTTTACTAATCTGTTGAGAAAATCACCGGCCAGGTTTAAGTACTAAAAGACATTTATTCGGGACTTAAACGGGAATTAAAGAATACATATACATACATACACAAATCACGCCTTTATCCCTTACGGGGTAGACAGAGCATAAGGTAACAGGTACCTACACGCCACATTTAGCAACTGTCGGCGTATAGGTGGAAAATGGAATCAAAATAGTGATGGGTTGCTAGCCTCATCGCCTATAACATGATTCCTATGATTTTCGCCCATTCCCTCGATGGGCTTTTACCTGCGCGGGAAGAGAAGCAACTGGTACATTCTATGTTTTTTCTTCACTCCCAGACCAGCATGGAAGAAATCGTCCGGCCGAGAAGTGGAAGTTCCCGCTCGCGTAAAGACTGTAAATTGGTACTTACGGCCCGGAGCGACGTCAAATATTTTACTCGCGATCTCGTTACGTTAATTCCGCCGCCGATTGATGGCTAATCAACAACGCGACATTGATAAATCCCGGACTCAGTACCTTCCACAGTAACTGACACAGACGCAGTAACACAACTAAATGTCACTTGTAGCACGGCAACCCCGTTTCAATGACAGCCCCGTCTCAATCACCGGAGCGAGCGAATCCCACGCCGCCGTATTAACGCGACCAATCACGGCTCAACAAAGCGCCCCGCGCGTGGACGCACCTATAATTCGGTCCCGCCGGCCCCGCGCAGTCCGACCGACGCCGCGATACGAGCTCTAAGCAAGCTTACAGATTATTTGTACCAATTATTGTTAATTCTTATATGTGTCTAGTAAGACTATTATAATCGCAATTAAACTGTTTTCTTAACGTACGTCTTGCATTTTCACTCAAAGTCACCACAGGCCTTCGCGCACGAACGGTATACCACGAGAGCAAGCTAGCCGGTGCTACACACTGAAAATTAGAACACAGAAAAATCCGAAAAGTAAAGCTATGAACACGGATCCTCGTCATTCCGTGACGCGTGCTATACCCCTACACCACCCATAGCCATTCTTATTTGTGGCGTATCAAGTTGTTATAGCGACGACAACTTCGCCAATCATCATCACTATCACTACATAGTATAAAACAAAGTCGCTTTCGCTGTCCCTATGTCCCTATGTATGCTTATATCTTCAAAACTACACAACGGATTTTGATGCGGTTTAAATAGATAGTGATTCAAGAGGAAGGTTTTTGTGTATAATTCTACGCAGACGAAGTCGCGGACAGAAGCTAGTGTCAAATAAAAATATAATTCAACTGACAATGTCGGCAACGTTGTACGGTAATACAGTCAAGACACTATAGTGTCGGGGTGCGAGTCGGGCTAACTCCGCGTGAGGCCAAGAGATTCGCTTCGTTTTCGGATCTGTCCGGGGGAAGAACAGCGCTTGGTCCGGTGCACCCTGGGCATCAGCTAATTATTTCCTGGCAGTTTCTGAGGGCTATCATTGGCCGCCGGCTAAGAGCCCGACAGTACCGTACAACGTTGCCGACATATTGTCACAAGATTTTTAAATTATATTTTTACTAGCTTCTGCCCGCGACTTCGTTTGCGTACAAATATACATAAAAACCTTCCTCTTGAATCACTATCTATTAAAAAAACCGAATCAAAATCCGTTGTGTAGTTTTGAAGATATAAGCATACATAGGGACATAGGGACAGAGAAAGCGACTTTGTTTTATACTATGTAGTGATTTGACATTGGCGAAGTTATCGTCACTATAACGACTTGTTACGCCACAAATAAGAAGAACATTAGCGTCCGACACTTGTGTCACAATTTGTGTCACGTTGGCCTTTTAAATGCAGATTGACAGTCTTTCATTTCCAGTCCTTTGATAGAAAACATGTCTACTGCATCAATACTGTTCACTGGGCACGCGAATTCCGCGTTTTGTGATCAATTCCCTGTCAAAGGCAGTCGATTTTACGCTCCCTGCTTCAATCATTTGCGCTAAGTTCCATGTTTTCTATACATATATGCTACAACGCTAAAGCGCCCTGACGATCAAATTGTTTGTAAAATTATTTGTCAGTGTACAGCTGTGTTTGAGGCGTTTGTCAATCTACGTGTTTGATGCGTTTGATGAAAATCTGGATTGATGTCGAGTTTGACAAACAGGTTTGAACGTGAACCACGGTGTTTGTCAAACAAGATCTCGGTAGAAGTTTGACAAACAAATTTGTCAAGCAAATTTGACCGTTTAACAGGGCGCTTTAACAAATTTGTTTGATATTTGGTTTGATCGTTTTATTGAATGCCTTATTAAGTAATCTGTATATGGCAGATGCACACTTGTTCATAGTGACTTACTTTACGCTATTTCGGTAAGTGACTGGTAAATACTTACCTTAAGCAATTGTTCCCAAAAGAAGTATGTAAATGGCAAATACATACTTGTTACGTGACATCCACCCGCTCAATGGGTTCCCGCGTAATATCGTATAAGAGGCAAATATTAAGTTTTGCTCTGGAGTTTTTTTAGTAATGAACGTAGATAGTACGTTTGGGAAAAAATATGTTCGGACCACTTTTTTCTTGTTGTTCTTAATGTAAATGCGACACACCCTAAGAAAAAGTGTGTATCTACAAAAACCAAATTTTACAGGAGAGCGTTACTAAAATTGGTCTACTGCGCAGGTACATCGTAGAGCATTATTTTTGTTGTCAAACTGTACCGCTATCTCCTTTCCAAATTTTAACCAAATACAAAATAACAAGGCAAATTTAACCAATTTGTTTGTTTTACATACACACGCACAAATCACGCCTTTATCCCATACGGGGAAGACAGAGCACTAAAAACCCACCGGTATTCCCTCGCTGCCATTGGGGGGCGCCGCGGGAGCGTGAGGGTGTCACCGCGTGTGCCCACCGGCCGCCCCAGCCTATGTGCTGGGGCTCCTGCGCCAAGAGGGGGGGCCGAGAGTACTTGGCCCCCCTAGACTCGTGGGCCTCTAATTGCTAGCAGGGGCTCTCCACCCGCCACCAGCAGGCACCACTAGGGGGGGAGGGCGGCAAACTGCCTGGGGTCGTTCTCGCACTCCCGCTCCCTCTCCTTCTGCAACATCACGTCTTCGCAGAAGGAGGCGACGGCTTCCCAGAATACCTCGGGGAAGACAGAGCTTAAGGTAACAAAACCTTAAGGCCTCGTTTAGCATGATTAAGGGCGTATAGCTTGAAAGGGAAATTAAAATAGTGATGGATTGCTAGCCGCATCGCCTATATTTCGGGGATATTACCTACCTGCATTGCACGGTCTCATCGTAAGGTAAGATGGGCTGGCGTACGTGCCCTCCCCTTCATGGGGCGGTCCTGGCGGGAGCTATCCCTCCGGGGGGAGTCTCACATACCCCTAGACATCCCCGTGCCTAGGGCATCCATTAAGATTTCGATTGTCGATCAGTCAGTGAGCCAGTCAGTTTTTTCTTCATCACTACAGAGTATAAAACAAAGTCGCTTTCTCTGTCCCTATGTCCTTATGTATGCTTATATCTTCAAAACTAAACAACGGATTTTGATGCGGTTTTTTTAATAGATAGAGTGATTCAAGAGGAAGGTTTTTATGTATAATTCTACGCAGACGAAGTCGCGGGCAGAAGCTAGTTTACATTATATTATAGATTTTATAGCAGAGAGACCTTAGTGGCAGGGGGGCCGACGGGAGTTGGCAAAAAAAGATTTTTTGAACAGACTTTTTGCTAGTCAGTAAATCGTCACTGGTACACAGAATGTACCAGTTGCTTCTCGTCCCGCGCAGATGGTAAAAGCCCATCGACGGAATGGCCGTAATCCTTAGGAATTATGTTAAGGGCGATGCGGCTACGAACCCATCACTGTTTTGATTCCTTTTTCCACCTATACGCCCACAATCTTGCTAAACGTGGCCTGTAGGTCTTGTTATTTTAGGCTCTGTCTACCCCGTAAGGGTTAAAGACGTGATTTTTGTATGTAGTAAATCGTCTATATACATTGCAGACATGTGCACACGCATTTAAACTACTTTGATTGGACGCAATTCGCTTCGCTTGTTTCAATTTATGTGATTACTACTCTATAGTCTTGATCTGTGACCTTGCCGTAACGGCCGTATTTTATGATAAGAAGATGATATTGCAAGAAAAAGAGACACTCGTACAACGAGTGATAGCTTAATTATAAACCTAACGCATATTAAATGCTTTTCTGTTCTGGTTCAGGTTGAAAAATAGTGCTGCAGGTCCCTACCTTATTTGTGTGCAAAATTTTGTAAACGTATGATTTCGTTCTTTTTTTCTTTCTTTCAATTGTTACTAACATAACATGTTTAACTTTGTTCATGACATAAAAACTTTTTTGTTCTATTGAGTGTAAAATTGTTACTGGCCACTAAATTGCCATAATACTTTTTATGAATAAATATATTCCTTTTCTGCTGTTATAAGTCAAATCAATGGGGACTATCGTTTCTTTGCTCACCAGTTGGCGCCACTGTTGGCTAAGGTCCAGAGGTATAGCTGTCAATGCGACTTTGTAAGATCGGCGCCAAAACAAAGTTTTAAATCTTGAATCTCATTAAGTTTGTAATTATAAATAACTACCATCATATCGAGTACCTAGCTATGCCGCAATGTTGTGCGGTTCCGTTTTGTTCGGAAAAAAAGTCCGCTTTCAAAGCATTCACATTCATCACCAAATGATAACCAGTGAAAAGTGAATGTTATTGGACCTCACGTGATACTAGCGCCTCTAGCGGCAAATTCACACGCGTCATGTGTAAAATATTCTGGATTTCCCCCTATATCTTGAAGAACGGCGGCGAGCCTGCGAGCGATAGTATCTACGGTTGGTCAGAACGTCGGTTCTTTGGAGAGATCCAACTACGTGGAATCAGAATCCAGACTTAGAACAGCGTCATCTATTGACGAACGCACGAACTGTCAGTGACGTTTGATTGGAGAGACGTCATTTAGAGCAGTGGCGCGAAAGTTCGAAATGTCGGAGTACTTTACTTACGCATACTTTGCTGGCAGGGACCCTACCAAGCTACCTACGTTGCATGAATTAGTGTTTATAGAGCGTAGAATGTGCTGTTTGGAAGAACGTTATGAGGTAGAGAACAAGATGTCTGTAAATAAGGTCAGTTTGAATTATAAATGCTTACGTTTGACTTCAGTCTCGCTTGATGGAAGGATTGACGAGGCCTAAGATGGTACACGTTTGCTAGAAGGCGTCTGTTATAAAAAAAACTGACCTCGCAAGAATTGCCGCCGTAATGAAAAGAGAGGCAACCGTTTCGTGCGTAATGTTGTAATTTAGTAAATAATACTGAACCATTGTAAATATTGTTTATTGACTGGTCATAAATTGTATAAATGCCAACGCTTTCTTATGAATGCCGTAAAAGATCGATTAGATTTTGTAAATTAAAATATTATTTGCCAAATAATGTCTGACACCTTAAGAAGTATACATTTGTATTTAATCGCTCTCATTATAATAGTAAAGAGCCCAATACGTTACTGGGGCCCGATTTTTGAAAGCACATTACTCGAAAGTGGTATAAATCAGCTTATATCTCCAAAAATACAGCTCTCATCAAAGTTTTGACTAGTTCACAAGATTAATGAGAGCTGTGATTGTCTTCTATGCTACTCGTATTACAAATTCATCACAATTTTTCACCACTTCGAGGGGTATTTTCACACGTGCTTTCAAAATTCGGGCCCCTGCACTTGGAAGAGCCACCAAACATGTTGTTTTACTATCAAATGAATCAAGAATTTTTATTTCTTGATTTTTTTGTTCACTTTTACGGTTTTACCGTTAGAAATTAAATTTCTAAATGTGTAAATGTTTTGGGAATCGAACTCGGATCCTCGTCATTCCGTGACGCGTGCTATACCCCTACACCACCCATAGCAGGTAATGCCATAGCTTTACTTTTTGGATTTTTCTATGTGTTCTAATTTTCACTGACATTTAGAATTTTTCTTTTTTTATGTTGTTTCAGGTCATGTTTTTGGACAAGCAATTGCTAACGTGTACAAGACGTTATAGTCAATCTGTAAATACTCCTACCCTAGTTCAAAATTGACTGTCAAGCAAAAGCATAGCTCCTTAATATTCATTTATTTATTTTGGAGTTTGCAATGTGTCGACATTTGCTTTATTTATTAGAAGAATGTAAATAACATTAGATGTTGTAATGTCGTATTTTTCTTTATTCATACGGGCTCAAATCTCGTGCAAATTTTAGGGAAAGATGAACCAATTTCTCCAAAACTAACTGGCGGATGAATCCGCGGGGTACAACTAGTTATTAAATAAAAGGCTTTAATTACTATACACATAGAGTTTATTAATAAAATAGGCGATTCGATTTACTGCGGTCGTTCCGGCCGCGTGCTTTTTGGGAGTATTATACACAGTAGTCCGCTCGCTGAAACAAATACAAGTAGTAATTAATAGAATTTGGAAATTTTACATATACATACATACATAAATCACGTCTTCATCCCTTACGGGGTAGACAGGGCTTAAGGTAACAAGACCTAAGGCCACCTTTAGCATGATTCTGGACGTATAGGTGGTAAGCGGAATCAAAACAGTGATGGGTTGCTAGCCGCACCGCCTACAACATGATTCCTAAGTTTTTCGCCCGTGGCTGACCCACCCCTGGCACTACCCCTGAAGGCAGGGTGAGACTGAACCATATCACCGTAGTGCTTAAGCTACGGGTATTAGGTAGGTTAGGTTAATTCGGTAGCTCCTTATGCCCGAAGCGCAAAACATCCAGGAGCAGGAGACAAATCTCAGCACTCCTATCATGGTATCGTTCAGCCCCAGGGGTAGTGCCAGGGGTATGGTGGGTCTGAGGGGATGTCTTTTCTTTACTCCCAGACCAACATGGAAGAATGGCTTTTCGTGATGTATAAAAAATGGTTAAGCAGCTTTGGCATGGATGATAGACTCACAGATGAGCAGCGTGCCGAAGATGTAGATGGGCACGATGCAGTGCTGGTCGACGAGCGCGCCGAACACCACGTTGCCCACGATGGCGCCCACCCGCCCGCACATCACCGCCACTGCCATCGCCGTCGCGCTGCACCACAACAACAATCACAACAACAGTACAGGCACAGGCAGTGGCCTCAAAATAACAGAAAAGAATGAAAACTTTAAACAATATGTAAGTCGGTAATACTCACGCGACTTTGGTGGGAAAGATCTCGCAGATGACACAAAAGAGAACAGCCTCGGTGCAGCTGACGATAGACTCGAACACGCAGGAGAGTATGAGGTTCTCCAGCGAGGAGCGGACCAGGTTCAAGCCCAGGACCGCAAGCCCCGAGCTCATCAGCATCATCACTGGAACACCATGACAAAACATAGAACAACATGAAAACAGAGAAGCGGACAGTTTATGTGGACGATTTATTGCGGCTTATGTAACCACGAGTACGACATCTTAAGTGTGATACACGTGTGTTCTCTTGTAAAATGTCTTACTAGTTAGTTGGTACAGTGAGAGAACCTACTTTCTTAATGTCCTTCGCCAGACTTCATGTTTCGACTTTTGTGGGTTTGCGATCAGTTGCACAGGTTGCTAGCGACCGCATAATATTATGTAGAAGAACATGACTTTACAATTTAGCTTAATGTCTCTATGGTATTCAAAATATATGCCTGCTCCAATACTTTAGGATGTGCATTGACAGTCAATCTCTTTAATCTTTGTGTATAAAATAGTGTGTGATTTCCAAGTAATGATTAAAGCTCCTCTCCTCACCAAGCATGACCTTCTTGCCCACGAAATTGATGAAGATGCCGACGGCCAGCGCGACGGGCACGCAGCTCAGCGCCACCACTAACGTGTGCGTGTACACCAGGTCATCTAACGTCTGTTTGCAGTCGCCTGCCATCTGTGGATCATCAAGTCATGATACGCGCGCTTTGCTAAGGCAAATTCCTAAGGATCGTCTATACTAATGCTTGAACTTATGATCACGTCTATTTGAAGCTCTAGTTTCTGTTCCAAGCAAGTTGGTTTGGTCGCGTAAAGAGAATGGATGAAAGAAGACTAACTAAATAGATTTATATGCCTACCCCTATAGGAAAGAAGCGAGACGATATGTATGTATGTAGTTTTCATTAATAGCAGTGCTGTCATCTAGTGGCTGTTAAGCGTCCGAATAAGATCACTGAGACTTTGTCAGTGGAAAACCAGATGGCGTTGTTTCGTTTAACCGTTTATTCGGTGCAGCTAACATTTAAGGACAAACGCAAGAAAACTCTGCAAAAATACCTGTCACTGTTAACTCAAATACAATCAATTAACTTACCTCAGCATGCGACACATTGGCGGAGACCTCGCAAACCCCGGCAGAGACCCCGGGGTTGGAGGCCGTGAACTGGCTGAATCGCTCGAACAGATCCGGGAACCACATCATCAGTGTGTAGTAGCTGAAGAGAAAAAATAACAGATATACAAACTTTAAAGACCAAATATACAAAATACTTTGGAATGAAAAATATCCGCCGCAAATGCCTGATTCAATCAATTTAATATCAACTCCATTGATACAATTTATTTCGCAAATGTCTGCAGGATTCCCAATAACATCCGAAGATATGAATGTGGCCGAAATTTTGAGATAAGTTTAATACCATTTATGTACAATTTAGTTTCGGGATTTATGATATACTGAGTGTTTCTCAAAGATATTCCAAATATTATTCCTCAAATACCTGAACATGAGTCCGAAGTCCACAAAGCAGCACAATACCAGCATACCAATGAACGGCTGCGTGGTGAGCATCTTCTTCCTTATCCAGAAGTTCTGCCACCTCTGTTTCCATGTCAGCGGCGCTTTGGTCTCGTTGCCGTTGTTATCAGCTGCCACAATTTCTTCTTCTTCGTCTCCCTCACCGGCGCTGATCATTGATTCCACCTGGAACGTTTATTTACTAATCAATCCGCTTCAAGAAAACTCGTGTTTTATCGGTAAACTCTGTTCTTTTCGGAACTATAGGTTTTTTGACTCCACTTACATCATCTAGAAGTCTCTAAAGATTACCTATCACCTTTTTTTGTGGACTCGAACGATCAGACACTCTAAAGTCTTTTAGAAATGCTAGGTAGTTATTCATAGTCTTGGAAATACACCGCATTTTAACTTAATTCGGAATACATCAGCAAGGTTACTTTGACTAAATACTACTGTAAAGGTCTGTCTTACCACTCTCTGTAAAGTTCCTGATATCTCAAGTGTCAGTTATCTATGATTGATATGATGGTCTTAACTGGAGTGATGAAACAGGCCCTAAAAGTTTTTCCGGATCTTATAATTGTGGTTGTCAATTTTTTCCCTTTATTGCTCGATGTTCAAAGTGTACGGGCTCTATTTTGAATCAAGTTTTACGATAAAATCATTTGCAAAATAATAACTTGCTTAAAAGTTCGGAAACAATTCTGAGGGTATATTTATTTCTCTTATTGGTTCTCTGGGAGAGATTGCTATTAAGCGATAAGACCGCCTACTGCCTACCTTGTTCTTTGTTTCTGTATTGTCTTGTACTGATTTGTGGTGTTCAATAAAGATTAGGTATCGTATTGTATATTTTAGTTTCATGAATGCTGATAAGTCTGTCGCTATTCATTAACCAGATTGTCAAATAAGCTTGTCAAATCTTACTAACCGGGAAGTCCTTAGCACTCATCCTTGTATTGACCACAAAGATCTTCTGCAGCACTTGCAACGCCTGCTCCGGCTTGTTGACATGCAGCAGAAACCTCGGACTCTCCGGGAATGGGAGCAGCATGAGCACCACGAGAAGACTTGGAATACCACAAGCGGCCACGAACACTCGCCACTCGGTGTACTTGAAGGCTTCTGTGTCGGCCCACCTGAACCGCGGATCTTGGATGATGAGCCATGCTATACCTGGAAGATTTAAAATAGCAATGCGTTAGTAACGCCTCTTTGCCATAGGGTAGGAGGCAGGATAATGCGTGCTAAATAGGGGAAACATATGTAGAGATGTCATCTTTGGTGTCGGTTTTAAGTGCCAGTTTTATTTCACTAATTTCATCCAGTGAAAGAGCAGTAAAATTTACCACAGATAGCCGGCAGCCCAAATCTTTTGAATGTTTGAATCTCTGTTTTAAATTAATCAACAGATCACAAATGATCGATTAATCAACTTAGACTACATCAAACGCATCAAACCGATGCAGACTTACGGTCAAAGGAACTGAACCGCTGTGCATCTTTGGAACCATTTCTCATACAATTTTGCAATAATTTATTTGGTAAGTGTATTAAGTCGTTATGACATTTGCCAATGAAAAGGTTCCGTAATGGTACGTGTTTTGGTTTCTTTCACAACTCACCAGGCAACAATATGCATCCAAAGGTCCAGAACACCTCGAGCCGGCACAGCATGACGTCTCGGTGCCGCAGCGAAAGGAAGTCCCCGAAATAGGGGAAGATGAGCCCCGTGGCGCCGATGATGCCGAAGCCGGAGAAGAACCTGGAAGGATGCCACGTCTACAAACAATAGGTATACAGGCTATCCGGGAACGTGGCCTGACAGTGGTCAGAGGAAATGATCGGGAAAAATTACCAACCAATTACCTTAGACAAAAAACAAAATGAAGTCTCATTTGTGGGGAATTAGCTACAACTACATAACACTAAGAAACAAAATGTGCGTCTGTCTGGTTACGAGTAATTCAAAAATTACTGGATGGATGTTTATGCGGTTCCAACCAATAGATAGTGGGATTCGTGAGGAAGGTTTAGGTAATTCGTGAAAAAAATTCGTAGATTGGTCAAAATGTGACAATAAATAGCAGCACCGTGTTAATATTTTACCTAGCCATGCAACGCTGGTGCGGATTGCTAGTTTTCAATATTTAGGACAGTTGCTCATTATATGACATTAGTTTAAACAAACATACACAAGAACTGTTCCAAAGACTCACTGTAATAAGTGTAGTTAACACTGCCCTTCATTCATCTTGTGTATCCTTTGAGTTGGAAACAATTCGATAGATACCTGCAGGCCAGGAAGGCGGGGAAGTTCTGGACGACGCTGGAGAGGAAGCAGGCGAGGGCGTCCAGCAGCAGCGCTCCGATGATGGCCTTCTTCCGCCCTCGTGCGTCTGCCAGGTTACCCCAGAAGTACGAGCCCACACACATCCCTGGAAAACATGAAGTATTTTAAAGACAGCCAGATTTGATAATGGGTGATACCTCACTTATGTATATCAAATAAGTATATTTCTAAACGATATTGAGAACCAGTACTATGTGAAAAAATCCGAAAAATTACCTTTTCTAACATCATTTCTCTTCACCATTAGAATACGTACCTATGAGCGGTGTGGCAGTAAGTCTTCCTTTATCACTGGAGGACAGTTTGAAGTCACATTCAGCTGCTGGCAGAACGAAGCTGAGGGTGGTGGTGCTCAGAGCACACACCGCGTATACCGCTCCGCAGGACATGAGGAGCAGCCATTGGAAGGTGCCGTAGCCTGTTCGCAAGGAAAAAGTGGGTAAGGGGGATGGCAAGACATTTATACCTGTATACATTCAACTAGCTTCTGCCGCGATTTCGTCTGCTTAGAATTATACATAAAAACCTTCCTCTTGAATCACTCTATCTATTAAAAAAACCGCATCAAAATTCGTTGTGTAGTTTTGAAGATATAAGCATACAAAGGGACATAGGGACATGGGGACAGAGAAAGCGAATTTGTTTTATACTATGTAGTGATGCACCTGTGTATATTCAATGCAGTTCTGTCGAGGCAAAGTTATTTTGTGCAACAAGAGGGCAAAGTTGGTTTTTGGTGCGAGTATTGATTTTGAATCCCTCTTTTTTTCTCTATATAAGTATGTATATCGCTGTCTAGTTTCCGTAACACAATCCTTACTAATGCTTACTTTGGGACTAGATCCATTTGTGTGAATTGTTTCCTGATATTTTTATATTCCATGCTGCTGGAGCAAAGGAAAAACATAATAATGTACCAGTGCGTCTCTTCCCGCGCAGAAGGTAAAAGCCTATCGAAGGAACAGGCGAAAATCTTAGGAATCATGTTACAAGCAACCCATCACTATTTTGATTCCCCTTTCCACTTATTATACGCCGACAATCTTGCTAAACGTGGCCTTTAGGTCTTGTTACCTTAGGCTCGGTCTACCCCGTAAGGGATAGACGTGATTTACGTATGTATGTGTATTTTTATATTTTAAGTGAATTTAGTTTTCATACATACATACAAACCACGTCTATATCCCATACGGGGTAGACAGAGCCCGAGGCAACAAGACCTAAAGGCCACACTCAGCATGATTGTAGGCGCATAGGTGGAAAGGGGAATCAAAATAGTGATGGGTTGCTAGCCGCATCGCCTATAACATGATTCCTAAGACTCGCCTATTCCCTCGATGGGCTTTTACCATCTGCGCGGGACGAGAGGCAACTGGTACATTCGTTCGTGGTTCTAGTAATTTCGTTTTCATTCTTTAAAAAAACAATTACCGAATACGTAAGTATAAACTCGTATAAAAGCTAAAGAATTGCTCAATAATGGTTTCCGAGCGACGTCATGCCTCCCCATTGGTGCAAATCAAGCTCGGCACATGGTAGATACGTACGCTAGACGCGACCTTGCGCCCCCCCTCCCAGGGCCGCGATTAATTGGATGATGTTTGTAACTAAATCCCATTTGGGCCGCTTACTGCGCACTATTGTTAGGCTGGCATTAGCGAATTTTAAAAGTATTGTCAGCGTTTATATGGATTAGTCGTTGGCGTAGTTTGTTTGACTTGGTTTTATGAAGTTACCGAGCCTTCCTGTTCCTCAAAGGGCCGGCAACGCACTTGTGATTCCCCAGGTCTTGCAGGTGTCCCTGGGCGACGGTGATTGCTTTCCATCAGGTGACCCGTCTGCTCGTTTGTCCCCTCTTATATATAAAAAAAAAGTTACGAATTATAGACGGAATTCGAGGGTAGTTACAAGCTTTCAGATTTATTTAGAAAATCATACCCGTAAAAGTAAGAATTTTACAATTCCAAGCTAGCCCAATTAGCCTCAACCCTGTCGGACTCTTAGCCAACGGATAATGATATCAAAAACAACAATTAGGTACCTACAATTTAATTAATTCTCCGCCAGGAATCGTCACTGCTTATAGGTAGATGAATAATGAAATATAATAAACGGTTAATCACTATATAGTATAAAACAAAGTCGCTTTCTCTGTCCCTATGTCCCTATTTCCCTATGTCAATATGTATGCTTATATCTTCAAAACTACACAACGGATTTTGATGCGGTTTTTTTTAATAGATAGAGTGATTCAAGAGGAAGGTTTTATGTATAATTCTACGCAGACGAAGTCGCGGGCAGAAGCTAGTTTATTAAAATGTCAATATTAAGGCGGATGCTCGTGTTAGCTCATTGAAGAAGTCCCGTTAGATGGCGCTGTAATCAATGATGTGTCTTTTTTGTAGTTTTTAGAAGATTCTTAGAACACTTATAGATTATCAATTGATTTGCGCACACAGTTTAATACGGCCGATTTTTTGAGACTACACTCAGAAGGTAACAATGCACCAATTCGGAGAATAGCTGCACAAACGCTGGTGTCACTAACGGCCCTATACAGATACTAGGTCTTACACACACATGCAAATAGGAGGCGGCAACTGGCGGAAAAATATTGCAACACCTTGCTAAGCTGTTAGCGTAATTTTTCACGCTATATTTACGTTTTTATATCAACTTTAATTTTACCAGAAATTTTACAAAACGTAGGTAGAAAACTTAAGTCGTGTTATTTCAACCATTTATAACTTTGGAATGGCTGCACGGATTTTTATGATTTTTGATTTGTTAGCTTTCTCTCTTCCTCGAATAGCCAAATATCTTATCATAAATATGATAAATGCACAAAAAAAAACTCTTTAATTTTTCGTATGCAGCGCCATCTCTGACAAAAACTGACTTTAAGGCGGAATATTCTTTGCCAGCTCGGCTAGTTACAAATACATAATAATATTATAAATGAGTCTAGCAGATGCAAACATGTGAATCAATGCCACCTTCAACCCTTTTTGAATACTAGGGAGTAATTTTTTGTACTTTGTTAGATAGAGGGCTATCGTATTTGTACTCACTAGTTGGCGCCACTGTAGAGTAAGGTATATATCATATCAGATTATTCAGGATTTCTTTTAATTTATCTTTAATAGCAAGTTATTTATTATCCACCGTGTTGCACAGTCCCGTTTATCCTCTTAATTAGCTGTCATTTTATTTGCCTTCTTAGTTTGGCTCCTACTTTTCATAGTTTTTCTTTTAATATTTTAACAAACCTGTCGTATGTCTGCGAAAATATTCGGAAACAATGTAAAGTAAAGCCGGAATATGCAACTTGTAGGTAGTACTAATTTTACGTTTCTTTTTAATACCTCAAGTTGCAATAGCGCCTCTAGCGGCGAATTCATATGCCGTCATTGCTAGTATCTTGAAATGTCTTTGAGTATTTAGTATGTAGGAACCCGCGATTCATATCTGATATTCGCTCACACGTAGAGACATCATCATCACCATCGTCTGACATTTTATTAATACTCCTATGCATTGCATTACAAACGTTTCGTCTGGGGCATCTAAACAACTAGCGCTGTACTATAGGTATTGTCGTTTCGCGTCATAGGCTTTCGTAAACAGGTAACTTGAGAATCAGCCTGCTTATAACAATGATACGAAGTCATTTGTGCTAGCCATTCGGATCCTTTCCTTTCACCAAAATGCATTGGAGTATAGGATCACATAAAGGAAATTAAATAATAACGCATATCGCGTAGGGACTACGTCTGACTGCTTCTTGGCTAGGGATTTTGGTAGTCATCGGTCGTGGGCCACCTGCCTAGTTCACCTGGGTGGACCACGGGCACATTTTCTTGCCAATGTTCCACCTCAGAACACCCAGGTGAACCACGGGCAAATGACTATGGGTCATGGTCCAAAAAGTGCCCATGGTTCACTTAGGTTTACTGAAGTGGACCATTGGCAAGAAAAATTGCCCTTGGTCCATCCAGGTGAGCTAGACAGGTGGTTTTCGGTTAGATATTTGTTCCGGAGTTGCGACCTGCCTTTTTATTTACTAATTCATGGTACATCGCATAAAAGGAAAAATAATATTAGATAATAATTAATAATTATGATGACTTTGCAATAGGTAGGTACGACAAATAAATAATGACAACTCCAAAACAAATTGAATCCATCTGAACTCACTTTTACTTACTGATACTTACTTCCACAAAAGTCGAACTTCATCCATCGATGGTTTTGAGTAGCGTTACCAACAGTGGGATAAAGCAGATTCTCACGGTGTCTAGTCCACACGCGAAAAATAAAAATTTGCAGCTCGACGCGAATTATATCAGCGCATGGACCAACAACTCTATATGCACAACTGGTTGTGCCAATAGGAATTTCGGGCTTATAAAAATAAAAATTCTCATTATAGATAGTAAAATTAGGTTAGGTTCATTAGGCATCTTCAAATGCCCTAAGGGCAAACCGAATAGAAATAGGAACCCCGCCGTCAATCTTACGGTGGAGTGAAATTTCTAATGGCACAACTAGTAGTCCATAATATAGAGTAGGCCCAGGACAAAAGCGTCATATATTTAGGCACAAATCGTGTGCATAAAAATGACAAAGAATTTTGCTAGTGTCGTGCAGCAATAGCGTCTGTACTATACGCGTGTCGACCAGTGAAACAGGGAACAGAGACGTGCTAAACTACGAAACTCTCTAGATATTTTTTTCGGTCTGTAACCATGATCCACCTGCAGTTTGGCCACCTGGTTTTTGACAGAGCTCCGCTCCTGGGTGGAGCTCCTTTTTCTGGGTATTGGAACCTCAGTGGTTTTCTGGGTGGACAAATTAGGTGGGCTACGGGTAGACTGCAAACAAACTGCACAGTCAATTTGCAGCTAGCTTGCAGTTCAAATGCTGACCGTCTAGTTTATTATAGGCGTTACATGAGATCCCACAATAGCTAGGCCAATACGCCACGCAACACGTGGTATGCGCACATAAGGGTTGATTTATCAAAGCACTGATAGTTTAAAAAAAGACCTCGACATTTTTTAAATAAAACTTAATACTTTTTTAAATGAAAACTCTTTTATGATGTATGTAATCAATCATATTGGCAAAATCAGGCCATTATTATCAGGGTATTTAAAAAGGAAACATTGACATAACTACACACTTCAAAGTCAAGAACATATATTGTAATGATTAGATGTTTTCTATATACCAGGCGTCAGGCTCCAAATGAAAGAGATGAGACGATCACTGACAAGTTGGTACTCTTCTCGGTGATTGTCAACGTCAAGAGATGAGCTTCGCTAGAATAAAAAACACGTCAGGCCATATTGAATCTTATGACGTGTTGTTACGTGTTGTTACGAAATTGTAGTTTGTAGATCACGCAACATATTTCAATTCATAAAATATTACATACCTAACTGAATTACATGTAATGGAAATTTGCCACTTATTTATTGTCCACAAAAAATATTTTTTTGCATGCATACAAGAACAATCATAACTTATTTTTCTACTTAGAATAATATAGGCGGACTTTTTTTATCACCGTCAAAAGAAACAACACGACGAATACAAGCATTATTTTTAAGTTTGGTGTTAAAATATTGCAAATGGTATCATTAAATGATAACTGTCATCATTATCATCCTCATCATATCAGGTGTGGGACGTCCACTGTTGGATATAGGCCTTCAGATACCGCCCATAGAACTCCAGTTGCCTCGGTTGGAAGTGGCTTGCATTCACCATGATACCATGAACCCGCGACTTACACGGTACCTATAAGGTTGCATATGATACTTAGGTCAACCTAAAACTTGGACGTTGATATTAATATCATTCTGTATAATATAGTTTCCTTTTCCTTCTTTCTACCGATCATAGGTAATGGGAACATGAAAGACGGACTAAAAGTCTTCAAGTCTTCAGAACAGGGTTGGCAAATCTCCGCTGTAGGACATCTGGAAATTCACGGTCTTGATAATTTCCCTAGTAACATAAAGTAATTAACCAATTAGAGTGGTAATAGGGGTTACAAAATTTTGCAACACCGCACTATGGATACATACATACATACATATCACGTCTTTATCCTTTACGGGGTAAACAGAGCCTAAGGTAACAAGACCTAAAGGCCACATTTAGCGTGATTTTGGGCGTATAGATGGAAAAGAGGAATCAAAATAGTGATGGATTGCTAGCCACATCGCCTATAACATGATTCCTAAGATTTTCGCCCATTCCCTCGATGGGCTTTTACCATCTGCGCGGGAAGAGAAGCAACTGGTACATTCTAAGCTTTCTTTACTCCCAGACCAGCATGTAAGAACGTATATTGATAGTTTGGATGAAACAAAAACAGACCATATCGATTAAATCGAGATTTTTACTGTAATTAAGACTTTCTTAGGTTTTTCTATGACAGTTTTTGGGTCTCCTGTGCATATACATACTCAGTAAAGCATAACGAGGTTTTTACCTCGTAACGTTATTACAAATTACCTACATCAATAAAAATCTGTGTTTTTAGACCCAATCAATTTTTTTTGTCATCAGTGACTCATGACACTCATGACTCATCACACCAGCAGTAAAGTTCTTGCTCTTCTTGCACAACAATAGCAAGTAAAATCTCGCGTCCAGTGAATATATGATTCACTTATTTCCTGTTAATGCACAAAAATTACTTTCCGAATCCAATGTGAATCTGAAAAATTAATTTATTTTATAATCATACTATTAGCGACAGAAAGACGGACAAACAGAAAGACAAACGGACGGATGATTGGACGTACAGATTAACAAGCAGACGGACGGACGGACAGACGGACGGACGGATGGTCGGAAGCATAGACAAACAGACAGACAAACCAACGGATGGACCGCCGGATTGATGGTTGGCCAAACAGACAAACTGACAGACAGACATACATACATACATACATACATACATACATACATACATACATACATACATACATACATACATACATACATACATACATACATACATACAGACAGGCAGGCAGATAGATAGACGTACGGATGGATGGACTGCCGGATGGATGATCGGACGCACAGACAAAAAGACAGACAGTCAGAAATATTTAAAGAAGATTTTTATTTATCACAAAAGAAGTTAAAAAACAGAAGTATCTAAACATAAAAAAGCTAAAAATATAAAAGCCACTGATAAATAAATTGTCACAAAATGGCCCAGAAGACTGGACAGACGGAAAGATAGGCCGACAAACAGACGGACCTACAAAATATATGTGCTTCTAACAATGGTTCCTTTTTTCTATATGACGTAAGAAACCCTAAAAAAAACAGACAATACAGTCATGTGTGTATATTTCACCTCTCTTATACCTTTCAATGTACATACGTAGTTTTTAATTATCATTTTGACTTGCGTTCGCCGATTCGGACGTAAAATATACATTCATATACAAATCACGTCTATATCCCTTACGGGGTAGACAGGGCCTAAGATAACACCTTAAAGCCACCAAGAACAAGCATGATTGTGAGCGTATAGGCGGAATCAAAATAGTGATGGATTGCCCTATCGCGTATAACTTGATTCCATATATTTTTGCATTTACCATCAACGCGGGAAGAGAAGCAACTGGTACATTCTATGTTTTTTCTTTACTTCCAGACCAGCATGAAAGGGAGTAGAAGATAGCTACCTAGTATCGAGTATGGGTAAAAAAGCTATAGTTAGACAGACGGACAGATTGACAAAACCAGGTCCAAACAAAACAAGGTCCGTCCGGATCGCTACCACCATCTTACTCGCTAATCCTGCCGCTAAGTAGCAGTGCTTGCACTGCTGTGTTCCGGTGTGGAGAGTAAGACAGCCGGGGAAATTACGGGCACAAGAGGCATTGCATCTTAGTCCTCTAGGTTGGCAACGCATCTGCAATCCCTCCGGGGTTGCGGGTGTCTATGGGCCGTGGTGATCACTTACCATCAGGTGACCCACTTGCTCGTTTGCCTTCCTATTCATATAAAAAAAAAAAAAAAAAAAAAAAAAAAAAAAAATAGATAAGCTCCTTTGTGTTCCGAACACCAAAACCTGGCCAAGTGCGAGTCGGACTCTCGTACTAAGGGTTTCGTCCAAATTCGGCAAGTAAATATAAAATCCAGTGTTAGCAAAGCCCTGCCAACTAAGCAAATTGTAGGCTGTGTGAGGTCATTTTATATCGGTAACTTACATACTTAGACAGACAAAAATATTCTGTTTTTAGTATTTGATGTTAGAGCGGCAACAGAGAAACGTCATTTGTGAACTGTCGCCAGACAATCATGATAGCTGATAGCCATATCACGGTTCATAAGATACAGCTTGGTGACAGACAGACAGACGGACAGTGGCTCCTAAATGAAAAAAATATAGCTACGTAATATGGGTAAAAAAGCTATAAAGTTAGGACAGACGGACAGATAGACAGACATAGACGGACGGATTTGAACAATGTGGCCATAAAATAAACCACGATACAGCGTGAACTTAGTAATACATAAGCTCCTCCATTGGTTACTTACATAGAAAGATTGACAAAAATATTCTGTTTAGTATCTGTTGTTATAGCGGCCACAGAAATACATCATCTGTATGCATCATCACGAGATACAGCCTGGTGACAGACAGACGGACAGACAAACATATAGACATACAGACGGACAGTGGAATCTTAGTAATAGAGTCCCGTTTTCACCCTTTGGGTACGGAACCCTAAAAAAGCTGGTCAATAGCAAGTTCGATTCGAGCACTAAAGATTCCTCTAAGTTCTAAGAGTTATAATTAGATGTAAGCGTAATGTATGGTTAGTTGCTACTCTTTCTGTTGATGAGTGTCCAACTGCGGAAGCGACCCTGGCTGGGTCACCAGAATTTCACTTCAAGATTACTGTATTGTCATCAGACTTATGCTTATGCCAGATTTCACATCAATCTGATCAATTAGAAATGGGTCAAAATTCACTTGCAAGATTTGATTACATGCAGACACCGGGACTGAGCACTTCAATTGCGTTTACAAAAATAATTTGTACCAATCACACAAACGTTGGAATTTTGTATCTTACAAAAAATTATTATGATTAATTGATAAGTACATACCTGCACGTGTACGTACAAATAAATATCTACGCTGCGTCCAATATCGTAGCTTGTAACGTCTTTTACTTCCTTCCTTTGACTTAAATTAATTACGAATAAAATGAATAGATTATTTTTATTTTAAGACACCATGTTCTGTCAACCATTAGTTTATGACAATTCATATCATTGTTTTTTTATTACCTGTCTAACCAGCCAGGTTTTTGACTCGCGTGTTTTTTTTTAATTGTTCTGCAATTGAGAAAACCTATTTACTCGGCCTATTTTGTATTTAGCACTTGTCGGATTTCACGAATCATTGCCGTGGTATATGGCCGTGATTTGATGCAGAGGGTTAGGGTTCGATTCTCGTGAGAAGCATTAGTGCAAAATTAACTGGAAGCCTTTTTTATTTTTAACTTTCTGTGGTCGAGTACTTTTTTTAAAATATATAATACGTGTTTTTAAGGCGGCAATATGACTGGGGGGCGCCACCATCTATTCCAAATTAATAAGCACGTGTGATCGTAATACTAGAGAACTTACTAGGCATGAAAGCTTTGCCAAGTTTAGGACTGGCAATGCCACCCGCTTAACCAGTCAAATTGGCGATGCCTCACTGCTACAAGGTTATACAAAAAAAATACGAAACTATGTGTTAGTTTAAAAAAAAATCTTGGCTAGAGTAAGTTTACCATCACAAGTATATTTTATTTTCAACTAATTGATGGTATAGACCATTTATCGTAAACAGTAAAATCTAATTAGGGTAAGCTTGAGGTTGTTTAAAAACCACTTAGGTAGTACTTTCTTTGGTTTGATTTGACAAGAAAAATATTGAATTTACCACAAAGTTTTCTACATCTCATCGAGATAGTATTACTAAGTAAGTAAGTTATTAAAAACAATGTTTATAAAATTAAAAAAGAATCGTTCACGGCCTCGAGATTTGAACTTGGTCACTAACTATTCAGTCCTTTAAGTCACGACCACTGAGCCAGATTGGAGGTCACGTGACAGCTCGAAATAGCCGATTGGTTTTTACAACATGTTTTATTTGACACTAGCTACTCACACTATTGTAAAATGCATCGAAATTTACTGCATCATACTGCAATTTAGGTATGATAAATGCACTCTGTTTTGTAATTTGCGCAGACAATATATCCATAGCTAACTATCCTCAAAAAACCGCATTGAAATTAAGCATGTGGACGAAATGCAGCTGCACGGAAGGTTTGTATGGAAGAGCAACCGCCTTAAGCAATTGTTCCCAAAAGAAGTATGTAAATGGCAAATACATACTTGTTACGTGACATCCACCCGCTCAATGGGTTCCCGCGTAATATCGTATAAGAGGCAAATATTAAGTTTTGCTCTGGAGTTTTTTTAGTAATGAACGTAGATAGTACGTTTGGGAAAAAATATGTTCGGACCACTTTTTTCTTGTTGTTCTTAATGTAAATGCGACACACCCTAAGAAAAAGTGTGTATCTACAAAAACCAAATTTTACAGGAGAGCGTTTTAAAGTTTCTATAAATTTAAAATCGCAATTGCGTGGTAACTATGTATACCAGAGGGTTGAAATTTGGCATGGAGTATAATATTGTGACAATATGTATTCGTGATTTTTTATATATTATTAAATACGGTAGTTTCTTAATAATTACAGTTATTCACTTATACGTGATAATATTTCGTCAACTCTGACGTGCAAGTAGCTGATACATACCTTGTTCTACGTATATTAAACTTTGACGAAACAGTATCTGCCAGATATACATGTATATGTAGTTCCAAATTTTACACTAGATTAATCAAGTGACAGATATTGTACAGCCTTTCTCAAGATAAAGACTGGTAGTGGTTGGTACACATTTATCTTTATTGACTGCCTTATGTATATGGCAGATGCACACTTGTTCATAGTGACTTACTTTTAAAATAAAAGTATGATTAGTATTTACACATAATTTTTATTCCACCCGCTCAATGGGTTCCCGCGTAATATTGAATAAGAGGCAAATATTAAGTTTTGCTATGGAGTTTTTTTAGCAATGAATGTAGATAGTTAGTTCTACGTTTGGGAAAAAATATGTTCGGACCACTTTTTTCTTGTTTTTCTTAATGTAAATGATAAAGTCGATACCGTAGACTACGAAAATGCAATAGTCGCATAACTAAATATCAGGCAGATACACACTTTTTCTTAGGGCGTGTCGAATGATAAAGTCGATACCGTGGACTACGAAAATGCAATAGTCGCATAACTAAGTATCAGGCAGATACACACTTTTTCTTAGGGTGTGTCGAAATGTAAACATAAAAAAATGAAGAAGTACAATTCTTGATTCATTCGATAGTACTTAATGATACGAATAAAATAATCGTTGAAGGTATCTTACATTTTTTTCCGAACATTTCAACAGGTCGTCGGTTTTTTAACTGAAGTGAATAGCCATGTAAATGATTTTCAGGATTTCTGAACCATTGTTAACGAATGTTTCCACCTACATTGATCGAAGTTCAAAATGAAGCGTCAAGGGCACTAAAAGAAATGAATAAAAAAAAAAGAAATCTTTGGGGTGTTCACTCTAACTCAACTGCCTCCTGAACCTCTTAGAGATCTTGTATACGACGAAATGGGGCGCTGAAAAAAAATCGGAATTGGATTTATCAAAGTTTGAAGTTAAACAAATCTGTTCTATCTTAGTCGCAAAAAAAACTATACTTTCACATGCACACCATCAATTTATTTAGGAAGTAGCACATAGCTTCTTACTTTTAGGAAAGACCATACTTTTAAGCACCTATTAAATCTGACGAATAGCCAACTGTTAGAGCAGTTCATTTTCTCTCGCTTTTAACAGCGTTCACAACCTCAACCAATACATGCCAGCTCGGGTTCTTGTATACTCGGGCATGCCTTCCGTAGGCCCGTAGCAAGACACGACAGGGCAACGGTCGTATAAATGGTAGTCAGCGCAAGACAACCACTCATTACCCTTGATAACCCTCAACATAATTTTATCGTAATCCGCCAAAGTCGCACGACTCGATTTATACAACACTTCCTTCCCAATATCAAGACTGGAACTGAATGCACTAGCTCTCCGCATCGCTAACTCCAATTTGGTAGCGTTCTTCGCTCGCTCCATGTCCGGCAGGCCGATAGTCGTGCACAAATGCATCCAAACGTTCTGTATATTGTGCACCATGTCTTCTATCAGCATACCATTTGCCACGAAGTAGATGCCCCACAGTCCTACGTCACGGAAAGCTATGTAGAAGCTCTCGAAACTGTGACAGAGGTCTGTGTCAGTGCAACGCATGGCTAGCTCCGGCCACGCGCCTCCAATGGCCTGAGTCTTATTCCATGAGCCTACCGCGTTCTTCAGCATCAACATGGTAATGTATTCAGGACAGGTGTACCCTGGCGCTTCGAACGCTATGCATATGTGCGCGAACGGCTCTGAATCGTCGCGATACGTGATCTCAGAACCGGTGTATCTACAGTCGATCTTGTTCGGTTTACAAGACAGTGACGGCATCTTCCCCAAATTGTTGCCAACGTTGCGTACCATTTCTTCCTGGGAAACAGGTCCTGATGAGGCAAATACTATCCGCCACGGCTGATAGTGGCTGCACATGTAAGTTCGGACGAACTCTGCGTCGAATTGCTCCAAGTTTCTCGTGGGTCCTATCACCGGTTGCCCTAAGCTCGTCCCTTGGAAGGCTGATTTGATTAGGTTCTCGAACACAACAGCTTTCGGGTTTCGATCAAGATCGGCTAGTTCTAGCGCTATGTTTTTACGCTCACGGTCCACTTCATAGTCGTCCAAATGTAGCTCTGTCAAGATTTTGCAGAGGATCGCTGTGCCATCTGCGGCGTATTCCGGCGAGCATGATACTGTGAACCTTTGCATCTCCTGGGTGGTCTTAGCCGATAAACGCATAGAGGAACTGTACACGCATTCTTCTAAGTCAGACCTCCTCATGGAGACAAAGCCTTTGAAGGCCATGTGTTCTATAAAGTGTGTTATGCCGTTGTTACAGGCTCCTTCGAACCTGGGGCCGGCTTCGACGAAGAGGGATATGGCACAGAGTGGAGAGTCGACCTCCTCTGTGGCCACTTGGATGCCGTTCCCGAGGGTTGTTACCTTGGTCTCTGGTTCCCATGTGGGGGTAGGGCACGTTTTTTGCTGCGAACATAGCCGCGTTAAAGACGGTACTCTGAATAGTCTTCGGGCGAACATTGTTAAGAAAGTACGCTTCGTAATATTATGTTAATTGTGCGATAAGCTGGTAAAGAGGATAAAAATTGCACGTCAAGTCATTTGATAGTCTTTGTATTTTGACGTGAATGACATTGTCACGGTGTACAATACTGCACCAAAGTTTCGAGGGGAGCAGATAACACCGAGACTAGTAATCTGACGTGTGTTTATACCTCCACACAAATTCTCACAAAAACCAAGGTAGCGCTTCATCTATACGAAAAGAGCTGATACTCTTTACAATCAAGAATAAAAACAAAATGTATTTTTTGCAAATTGGCCGCCAAGGGCTTTACATGTCTTTTTTTAAACTACCAGCGCCTATGCAATCTGTAAAACGAACCGGTTTTTTAAAATACACTTTTCCGTTCCCCATTCGTTTTGACGGCTACCGATGAGCGTTTCCACAACGGATAGCCGTTATCCGCCACACCAATAAATCGGAATATTTTGAAATGAACGCCCCGAAAATTCGATTGCGTGAGACCATCACGAATCACCTCTTTTATAGCAAGGCGGCCAATTTGCAAAAATATTCACCTACTAGCTATTGCCCGCAACTTCGTCTGCATAGAATTCGTTTATCGCTATCCCGCGGGAACTACGCAATTTTCCGGGATAAAAAGTAGCCTATGTGTTATTCCAGACTATAATCTATCTATGTTCCAAATTTCATTCAGATCTGTCCAGCCGTTCTGGCGTGAAAGAGTAACAAACATCCAAACATTCTCACAAACTTTCACATTTATAATATTAGTAAGATTTTCATTTTCAATTTCATGGAGCCCGATAGAGGTTGGACAGAATTTAACATAGGTACATACATACATACACAAATCACGTATTTATCCCTTACGAGGTAGACAGAGCCTAAGGTAACAAGACCTACAGGCCACGTTTAGCAAGACACTGAGGACGTAGAGGTGGAAAGTGGAATCAAAATAGTTTACATACATAAATATACATATTAGTAGATTGTAACGGAACTTCGCCTCCGTTACTCCGGAAGTTTCTCAAATCATACCTTCGCCTCCGCAATTTTTAGCGGAGTTGTATGGGAGGTTTATTTCTGTCATAAGTCTTATAGGTACTATCAAATGAATCAAGAATTTTGATATCTTGATTTTTTTATGTTTTACTTTTACGGCTTTACCGTAAGAAAATGAATTTCTAAATGTCATTGAAAATTAAAACACAGAAAAATTCGAATTCCCCGGCCCTAGCCGGCCATAGCTTTACTTTTCGGATTTTTCTGTGTTCTAATTTTAGGTGATATTTAGAAATTTTATAAGTCTTATAATAATAGAATAATAATAATAACGACGGAGCAGCGACGGTTCGACTTGATTTCACTTCCCACCTGTACCACAGTATATATATAAGCTAAAGCAGTAAGGAACCTACGAACAAATCGGTTGAAACGAAACACGCACACAGGCGCGCGCTTTACACGGCCCCTAAGCGGACCTCGTCCACTCCGCTCAGGCTCAGGTCAGCTCAGGTGCGTGTTTCGTTTCAACCGATTTGTTCGTAGGTTCCTTACTGCTTTAGCTTATATATATACTGTGCCTGTACGCCCACATGTCTTGCTAAACGTGGCCTGTAGGTCTTGTTACCTTAGGCTCTGTCTACCCCGTAAGGGATAAAGACGTGATTTGTGTATGTATGCGTATCAGCCCGAAGCACGGATTCAATTAGTCGCATGATTCATTAATCCACGTATTATATAACTTTATTACATTTAAATGTTTCATTTGGCCTTCGTGACTCCCAAACCCGTTTTATGAACCACTTACGACAGGAGTTGACCTTAACTTATTTATACATACATACGGGGTAGACAGAGCCTAAGGTTAAGACCTACAGGCCACGTTTAGCAAGATTGTGGGCGTATAGGTGGAAAATGGAACCAAAATAGTGATGGGTTGCTAGCCGCATCGCCTATAACATGATTCCTAAGACTAACCACCAGACCAATATAAATAAAACCAGTGACAAGTGAATGTTACATGAGCTCACGCGACACTAGCGCCTCTAGTGGCAAATTCACACGCGATAGCCCCCATTGAAAACATTAGAAGTCATGCCGAGAAGCATTAAGAAAGTATATATTTACACTTCAGTACCTTGTCGCTCCAAACACACTGACAACTTCATATGAAAGTTCAAACAAAGTTACAACGACAAGGCACTAAAGTGTACATAAAGATATATTTGACGTCAACCGTACAAACACATTTAACAAAAAACCTTCACACAAATGCGGTACCTACATGCGCACAAAGAGAGAGAGAGAGGGAAACATTTATTTACAAACATGCGATACACATAGATACCTATCTAAAAAAGAGATACAGATACAATACATTTGAGAATGAAAGAAAACAAACAGCCAGTAATTTAATATACTTACACCCTTATTCATAAACGCTCTACAGGCTTCTGCTAACTTAGCAATCGTTTGTCCTTATCTGTGGAAGGCAAATATCAAAGTGACAGATAAAGACAAACGATTGCTAAGTTAGCAAAGCCTGTAGAGCGTTTATGAATAAGGGGGTTAGTGTTTTAATAACTTGCCGCCATGTTTTCGGTGGAAGGCAAAGCGAACCACCTCCTGCAGTAAGTGCTCCGCGTTTATGGGAGGCTAAAAAAATAATTCGGAACCCTTTCAGGAGGGCGCCATTTGCAATTTAAATCGACGACAGAAAAGCGTTCCTTTTATATGCGATAATTCGCACAAAATGGATAAAATTTAAGTACAGCCTTAGGCACGTACAAACATTCTGTGTATTTCTAAAAGTATTGCCTTGTTTTCCCCTTTTCCTGCGTGTGGAATAAATATTACGCACAATACTAATTTTATCGAATAAACTAGCGACCTTCCCCGGCTTTGCATGTAATTATAATGATAATAGTACCAATATGACAATTTATATCAACTTCTAATTATAATTCTAATATTCTTGACATGTATAATAATAATTCTATATAATTTAAATTTTGACGGTCATTTTATCTAACGCTAGATTAATTTTATATTTGCATGACTTTTTAAGTTTAAATGTTTGAAACTAGAATATCGATATCTTTTTTGTACAACATTTACTGCGAATAAATATTTCATTCATTCATTCATTTCATTCATTCATAAATATTTCATTCATTCATTCATTCATTTGCATGGACAATTAACTAACATATATACATATAACACGTCTTTAACCCTAACAGAGCCTAAGGTAACAAAACCTTAAGGCCACGTTTAGCATGAGGGCATATAGCTGGAAAGCGAAATCAAAGTAGTGATGGGTTGCTAGCATCGCCTATAACATGATTGCTAAGGCTTTCGCCTCCCTCGATGGGCTTTTACGTGCGCGGGAAGAGAAGCAACAGGTAAATTCTGGTTTTCCTTTACTTCCAGACCAGCATGGAAGAAACTAAGCACCCTTGATAGAATTACACACCTAAACCTCATGAACCACCTTTTAGGTGTGAACCGCATGAAAATTCGTTCCGTAGTTTTTTGAGTTTATCGCAAACTGTCAGACAGATAGGCATTTTGCTGAGAATAAATACACTCACCTGTTTCTCGAATTATACAATTTCGATAGCGGTTCTGCTCTGAATCATGAGCACTATTGATTTTAGTATAAGGCAAAAAGTGTCCTTTTTGCATTCCTTTCCTCCGTTACTTCTCCATAGACACTTGTCTTGTATAAGAGTAACAAAATGGAACACTTTTTTCTTATACCAAAATCTTCTTTTAATACGGCCCCATCGATCGATGCGATGATTTCGCCAATGTCAAAGTAATAAATACAGTAATACAGTTTGTAAATGTGTCGTACAGACACATAATTCAAACAGATGACGCTTAGCGACAAAAAATCGCATAGTAACAAAAAGGTCACGTGACAGTTAGTAACAGGTAGAAAAATTCGGACACTACCCACCCGCTATGGGTGGTGTAGGGGTATAGCACGCGTCACGGAATGACGAGGTTCCGGGTTCGATTCCCGGCCATAGCTTTACTTTTCGGATTTTTCTATGTGTTCTAATTGTCAATGACATTTAGAAATTTAATAAATACAGTATTCAAAAAATTTGTGACAAAAATGTCGGCAACGTTGTACGGTAGAACACGGTCAAAAGACCCCCCCTGTCGGGCTCTTAGCCAACGGATAATTATACTAAAATCAATAGTGCTCATGATTCTGAGCAGAACTGCCATCAACGTTGTATAATTTGGGTAAAAGGACCTTGATTTTCCGTTTCAAAATTCCAACAACTATTCTGATCATTTTTATATTATTTTATAGCCTTTTTATTCCGAATTCGCTACAATTTCAATAAGTATGTTGTTGTTGTTTATTATTAAATTGTCGCGTAATTCGGCGTGCCTCATGGCATAGGCCTCCTCCGTGTATTGGAGGGTTTGGGCTATAGTTCCCACGCGCGCCCAGTGCGGATTGGGAACTTCACACACACCATTGAATTTCTTCGCAGATGTGCAAGGTTTCCTCACGATGTTTTCCTTCACCGAAAAGCTTATGGCAAATTTCAAATGTAATTTTCGCACATAAATTCCGAAAAACTCAGTAGTGCGCGCCCGGGATTTGAACCCACGACGCTCTGCTTGAGAGGCCACAGGTCAAACCACTAGACTACCACGGCTAACTATTCTGATCATACTTTTTATCAAAAACTCTTTACGAACAACCAAACCCCAACGTCACAATCGTTATCACAGTCTGTCAATCATTCGCTAAAGTCTTAGATCAATTTACAAAACAAAATGTTAAAAACGGCGTCTCTGCTCAAATCCTGGTGTCCCGTCGTCACGACATCCCGGAACTACCCCTTTCCTACATCCTTCTACCAGTTCCTCAATAACCAACCGCAGACCATAGTATCTTCCATCTCCACTGGACTCACAGTTGCTTCAGAATACAAGCAAAGCCAGCACGTTCTTTTAGGCATTTGTGTAGATTCAGGTAACACTTCGTTTGTTTTTCTCCAGCAGTCACTCCGTTTCAATGAATACATAAAGTCAGAAGCTTCCTGGAATGTTTCAGCAGGTTCGGTTAGTTCAACCCCTACAAAGGTTCCAAATTAAATTATCCACCCTTTTGACACCGTACAACATCACCGCAATCAACACGCGTCTTCAACATCTACAATATCGCCGTGAAATATTTACAGCGATGTTCAATGGGACTAAACAAACTACTTGATGAAATATTATAACCAATTTAAGAGACCCAGTATAGATGTTAAAGGCGGTCATATGCTTTCCAGGTTCAAGATACGAGAGCGTCAATCTGAACGGCATTTCCCACTTCTTCGAGCACATGGTCTTCAAAGGCAGCCAATCGAGGACCCGCCAGCAAATGGAGTGCCGTATGACCGCCTCGGGTGCCAAATTCGGCTGCATCACTGGCAGAGAAATGTCCGTCTTCTACGCAGACTGCTTGTGCTGCGAAACCCGTTCAGTCATGGAAATCTTGGTGGAAAGCGTGTACTACAACGCTTTTAACGCCGGCGAGATTGAAGCCCAGAAATCTGTGGTTCTCGCCGAAATGCAGCACCAAGATTCGGACGTCAACAGTCTGCTATCAGACTACTTGCACGCATCAGCGTTCCAAGGGTCCCCGCTGGCCCAAAGCGTGATCGGTTCCAGCTTTAACTTGGACAATTTCGATAATAAAACTTTGAGCCAGTTCCTTACGAAGAACTTCAACCCTTACCGCACAGCGCTGGTCGCAGTTGGTGACATATGTCACGAGGAGTTGGAGCAGCTAGCGAATACCTTCTTGAGTGGTGTACAAGGTCCAGTTCAATGTCGAGATGCGGATATCTACAGGTACACAGGTTCTGAGGTGCGATACAGAAATGATTCGCTACCAGTTGCTAATATAGCCATAGCTTTAGAAGGCCCTTGTTTCTGCGACTTGGATAAAGTGTATATGGACGTAGCCCGCTGCCTGCTTGGAGGTTGGGATCTGTCGCAATATGCTAAACGCGATCATGCCGTCTCTATCGCGCAGCGGGCATCACTAGGCAAATTTTGCGACGCCTACAAGGCCTTCAATATAACGTACAAAGACACAGCTCTGTGGGGCATCCAGTTTCTCTCCCGAGGGTTGGATCAAGAGGACATGCTGTACACAATACAAGACGTTTGGATGCAGATGTGTACAATGATCACGGAGGGGGAATTGGAACGGGCTAAGAGGGAATGCAAGTCGGAGTTGGTCACCAGAACTGATAAGAGCTTTGGGGCTTTGATGGACATAGGAAGGTATGTCTTGTACAATTGCTACTACAGGCCTTCTCTGACTGAGAGGCTGACTACCATTGATAGGGTAACGGTGGCGGATTTCAAAGATGTTTGTATGAAGTATATATATGATAGGTGCCCTGTGGTGGCCGCTATTGGGCCCACGGAAGGACTGCCGGAGTACAACAGGATTAGAGCATCTATGTATTGGTTGAGAGTTTGATAAACACTTTGATTGGCGGCTTTTGTTTTATTTTTAGTTAAGGCGAAAATGGAATGTTATAGGTAAAGACCGGATTATATGCATTTGCATATTCGCATATGCATTTGCATATTTCAGCCATTCTCAGCGGTATAAGCATATTTTACCTAAGATCTAGTTATGATGCATATTATCGGTACATTTACAATATTTTTCACTCGCCCTGCGTTCCGAAATGCGACCAAATTTAATAACAGTCACGAAATATAAGGGCTATTGAGTAATAATTGTGACTTTTTACTGCATTTCGGAACGCAGTCAGTAGCCGCGCGCAAATTTTGTTTTGACAGTTACGATAGTAAAATGAAAGAGACAGAAGAACGTCGCGCTCGCCTACTACAAAGTCGTTCCACCTATTACGCATATAAATTGTTACTTGTTCATACTTGACGTGCGTGCTCATTGGTCTGCAGTTTAGTTTTTTTATTTATTTGTGTGAAATTTTTCATTTAATTTCGCATATTCTGCATATTTCAAGCATTTTCGTGCATATTTCAAGCATTTTTCATGCATATTTGCATGCATATAACAAGCTTTTTATGTTGCATATAATCCGGTCTCTAGTTATAGGCAATTCGGCTAGCAACTATTCTGATTTCCTTTTCGACCCCCCCCCCCCCCCCCCCTTCCCCGATTCGATTTTATACGCCCTCAATCATAAACGTGGCTGTTAGGGTTGTGATTTATGCGTGGATGGACTCTAAGGAAACATGGCGATGTATAAAAATGTCTACCTGTAAAACATAAATTTGTCTGAGTATTAGAAAGCCAATACTTCAGAACGTTTAAGTCTTATCAAGTCGGAATATAAAAATGACTACTTTCAGAGTATACAAATGTCTAAGTCTTGTCAAGTTGGAATATAAAAATGACTACTTTAGGTTGGAATAAACTAGGTATCTAATCTTCTCGCACTGGCTGCGGACGACCTTCTTGAGGAAGCGATTATTGTTATTATTATAGCCATTTATTCCTTAATACATTTTACATGCATACATTTACATTTCTCATAATAAATATAACAAGTAATAATTAGTTTTTTAAATACATCGTCATATTTACTTTTTGTCTATTGTCGCAAGTGGTCTAATATACATGTGTGTACATTTTTATACTTTGGCAAAATTATCTACGCATGAACTTATGCAAGTGGATTTTTTTATACATCGACATTTTTACTTGTAGTCAAATCACGCATAAATCAGGGTTGTTAGCAGGCTCTGTCTAGCCTAAAGGAATAAATACGTGATTTATATATGTTTTGTTATTCATTTCGTGTCCGTAATTCCTGTCCAAAAAGAACATCCTACTAATATTATACCTAAACGCGAAAGTTTGTAAGTATGGATGGATGGATGTTTGTTACTCTTTCACACCAGAACGGCTGGACATATCTGGATGAAATTTGGAACATAGACAGATTACAGTCTGCAATAACACAAAGGCTACTTTTTATCCCGGAGAATTATATGTCGTTTGCAAGTTTTGCGTACATACATCGACGTATAGACTTCCACTTTATTAGGTTGTTTTATGCACCCCACACATTTTATTTTATGAATCAGAATCAGAATCAGATTTTTTTATTGTCATCATTGTCACAGATTCGATACCACATTGCGAAAATATAGACGTCAAAAACAAGAATGACTCGTCATTGAGGATGTAGCTTCAATTACACATACATACATACACAAATCACGTCTTTATCCCTTACGAGGTAGAGAGAGCGTAAGGTAACAAGACCTACAGGCCACGTTTAGCAAGGCACTGAGGGCGTAGAGGTGGAAAGTGGAATCAAAATAGTGGTGGGTTGCAAGCATCGCCTATAACATGATTCCTATGATTTTCGCCCATTCCCTCGATGGGTTTTTACCATTTGCGCGGGAAGAGAAGCAACTGGTACATTCTATGTTTTTTCTTTGCTCCCAGACCAGCATGGAAGTAGCACAAATTGCCATTCTATTTTACTTGGCATAAATCTATTTACTATCAAACATCTATTGTGTGTTATGTAAACTTTTACGATAACCAAAGCACTAACGAATGGCCATTACATTAAACATAACAATCAATTATAAATTAACCTAATATCAATTTGGCAGCACATCAAACGACCCATAGAATTCACTGCTGGCGTTGTACCAACTAAGAGAACAATTGGACCACGGACTGTGGTCAAATAAATATTGTTTGTATGGTTCCGTACCTTAAAAGGAAAATGGAGCCCTTATAGGATCCCTTTCCGCCTCAAGACCCTTTTTTTCAATGCTAAAAGGTATAAAGTTGAAACTAATAATACTTACTCAGGGGTCTATATTTTGTCCAGTCCCCACCGATTGTCTTACTCTCCAAGGCACTCAGCGCAAGCACTGCTCAGCATTGGAATAAAACTCCTCAAAATTCCCACGTAGCCTTTCATTCTTCAGAAGAGGCAAAACCGCGGGAAAAAGCTAGAAAGAGATCAAAAACTCGACGGATAGCGGTTTACATAAATTTTAAAGATAAAAGTACCGTCATAAAATCCTGGCCCGAGCGCTTTTAGCAAAGATTGAAGGGCCAACATAATAGATATCCACGCCATCTATTGAGTTACAACGAAACCTTTCAGCATTCAACTTGAACCTTTCTACTTACAACAGAAGTACTACCGCCTTCCGCTAGATGGCACTGGTTTACATTATAATAAGTTTGCCAAAAACATTGTTATACCCACTCGCTTTTGGAAACGGCGGTTGCCAACATAGTTTCTTTTTCATATTTGTTTTATATACTGTTACCAAGTGACATAGCAAATTTCCGTCATATATCTATAGAATAATACACGGATTTAAAAAAAAGACCTAACTAATTCGGAATCAATACATAGTTTAAAACAAAGTCGCTTCCGCTGTCTGTCCATGTATGCTTAGATCTTTAGAAATCTTTAGAAAACTACGCAACGGATTCAAGAGGTATAGACTACACAGGCCCATGACCAAAAAATGTGGGTCATATGAACCACCAGGTGACATATATAGGACGATATAAGAGCATAAAATAATAAGATTCAGCACTATGCCGTCACTTGTAAGCTGTCCAACTGAGTGCTGGTGAGAATTCAAAAGTGCAACCCTCGATTTTTTCCCCTTGTCGCATGATTTTTGTACGGCGTTGCGGAATTATGGATTAGAAGCTGTATTGAAACAGTATGAAACTGATGCCGTACAGAATGAAATGACCAAATTTACCCTGGAAATTGTCAGAAAATCAAAATCAAATTACCGACTTTGTGGCGCACCATTTGTACGGCATCAGTTTCATACTGTTTCAATACAGCTTCTAATCCATTATTCCGCAACGCCGTACAAAAATCATGCGACAAGGGGAAAAAATCGAGGGTTGCACTTTTGAATTCTCACCAGCACCCAGTTGGACAGCTTACAAGTGACGGCATAGTGCTGAATCTTATTATTTTATGCTCTTATATCGTCCTATATACGTCACCTGGTGGTTCATATGGCCCACATTTTTTGGTCATGGGCCTGTAGTCTAGTAGGTTTACATGTATCTACGCAGACGAAGTCGCGGGCAGAAGCTAGTAATAATCAGTTAGGGTGTCTCAGGTTTCCAGTAGATGGCGTAACACTCGCAGTAGCATTTTCATAACTTATTCGCTTGCATAATCGCCATAGCATAGAATACAGACCGTAAGCAGCAGCGCATACGTTGTGGATCAAACAATCTACTAACACATTACTTTGGCAGTTCTGTAGATCATTTCGAGCTACACTATGTCAGCAGCATACAGGTGCTAGAAAATCAGATGCGGATATTTTGAGGATCGATCATTTGCATGCTTCCCAGTCTGGGAGCAAAGGTAAAACGTAGAATGTACCAGTTGCTTCTCGTCCCGCGCATGGTAAAAGTCTATCGAGGGAATGGGCGAAATTCTTAGGAATCATGTTATAGGCGATGCTAGGAACCCATCACTATTTTGAGTCCCCTTTCCACCTATGCGCCTACAATCATGATAAACGTGGCCTTTAGGTCTTGTTACCTCAGGCTACCCCGTAAAGGATATAGACGTGATTTGTGTGTGTGATTGTTTTCATCGTTGCTAATTAGTTTAAAGCATACTTAATGAATTACAATTACAAATGCAATTTTAGTCTGTAAACGAGTTTCTGGATGTGACATTTTTATTTATTTATTTAATTGCATTGTTTTTTCGATTAATTTTGACATTATATTAAATTAATCCTTTGTTTCGTTATTTACCTATAAGCAGTGACGATTCCTAGCGGAGAATTAGTTTAATTGTACCTAATTGTTTTTTTTTCACATTTTTGTAATATTCAATGGATTTGCATTATTTAATTTTATTTCATTTACTCTTGACGATTTCAATCTAAATTCTTCTAACTTGACAATGTACAATTTATGATGTAATTTTTATTGAATGAATAAATAATCTTATCTAATCTAATGTTTTTCTTTAAACAATAATTGTAATTACTATTTTTCTATGAAACAAAAAAATATCACCCAATACTAAAATAACTACATACCTACCCTGAATATATCCGCACCTAATTTTCTAGCATCTTATATAATAATATATGTAACGAAGCAGCCGACGTGAGAATTTTTCAAAACAGTGTATGATATTTTTCGAGTATTTAACTCTTTTGAGATTTATAATCGTTTGCCCCATAAATTTTTTTGCAAAATAAATTTGCCCCAGATATTATTTTTCCAATTTTGCACATTTCACACAAATAAAAAAACGAAGAACTGCAGTGAGAGAATTGGAAATTCCCAGAATTGCACGGAAAAATAAAATAAGTACACTTTTTGAAAATTTCCAAGCATGAAAAATATTGGAACAATCGCATGCTTATTTATAATTTAAAACACATACTTATTGATTATACATTGATGTTTGAGTATTCTATGTAAATAAATATTTATCATGTAATAAAACTTTTTAGCAGCAGATACGATATTCCTTACTATCTAGGGATCGAGGTACAATCAAACAACAAGCATACAAAATTATAATTTATTATTTACGTAAATCTAACATATAAAAATAAAAAAAAATCTTGAGTATAAGATTGAGAGCACAATGTCCAAACAAAGACATAAATATTGTATAAGAAATAAATGACACTGTCTGATCAGACATAAATAAGTCAAAAAGAAAATATTTCAAAAATCGAATGTCGTAATCTTAATTTGAGCTTAACGTAAGAATACATTTGACAAAAATAATTCATCATTTCGAAAAATCTTAGAAAATTCGTATTTTTTTTTCATTGTTTAAAAAATCTCTAATTACAATCGAATGTATGTAAATCATTACAAAGATATTTTTTGATAATAATACAAGGTTACAAGGACTATAGTCCGCTAAAAATTCGAATGTGATTCTTAATTCTATGTAGATATATAGTTTATACGCTAAATTGACACCTGTGAATAATTGATATTATATATTAAGTGATAATGTAATTGTTATGGATATTACAGCTCATTATTATGTGTGAAAAATTGGCGTGACTGTTTATTCGAATCACCTTTATTTTAAATCATTTTACATATACAACTCTTGGTAAAAGCCAAAAGAAATTTACTATGACATCTGTCAGCTGCCGTTTCCTGCCGCAAGTGGCGCTGCTAATTCACCCATACGAGTATTGACAAGTTTACGCGACCACCTTCAACCTTTTTCATTTCAAAAACACACTAGATTCCAAAAGTAACACCAAAGATGCTAGACAAAGAATGTTAACACTTCATTATGCTTGGTGTAGGTTATCGGTCACAAAACACGCCTCGAACGCGTTTGCGTTAAAATGTCAAATACAATGAGAACAGTTTGTTGCCGTTTCGATCCGCAAGTGGCGCTGCCAATTTTTCCATAGTAATTGAGACGTTTATAGTATAAGTCGAATTACGGAAAAGTATGGAAGTAATTCGTGTAGTCGTGTTTTTTTGTGGAATCGTTAGAGGGCACCACTAGATGGTTTCCCTCGGTTTGCACCGTTTCTATCATGTACGGAACACTTTAAAATATTAGGTATAAACTTCAAATGACGTTATTTTGGAGTATGATAAAAGGTATTAGGCGCAAGTTTAGCCACGTGAAGGGTCCCCTTTGGTACATAATGTATGTTAATTAAAAAGGTGTACGATGTATAGAATCTTGGTAAAATATTTTTTTCTGATTGCGGCTCGAGGATAATTCAGACGGTTGGTGCAAACTTACATTAAGCTTTTCAAAGTATTATAAACACCCAGGTAACTTTGCACCCCCGTGCAAAGTATGGAACATGTTTTTTTCACTCTTTTGTAGATTGTACTTCGGGGGAAATTAATATAGTTGTGAAAATTTATAAATAACACATATTTAAAAGATACTACATTCGCACTCAATAAAAAAAAGAAAATTATAACTGGAAGTTTGGTAAACATAGTTCTACCTAAACGCAAGGAATAGCAGCGAACGCTAGGTAGCGGGTAGTATTACAGAACCGCATGTTCCGTGTAGAAATGTCAATTTTTTATGTGGTGCGAATGTAAATCAAACCAAGTTAAGACGATTGTGACGATTTTTATTAATTTCAAAATTTCCCCCGAGGTACAAAGACAGTAAAACATAGAAAACTACTTTCCGGGTGTCGCACCCTGGTGCAAATTTGGTATTGTGTTTTGATATATTTTCTCATCATTTCCTCAATTTGCACCGCGTTCTGTATTTTCCCCGGGGCCGCAATGCCAAAAAGTATATTTTTAGCTATATGTTTTTTTTTTTGTATGTTCCGTAGCTTGAATTGAGCTAAATAACGGGTGCAAATATAGATTAAGATGTAATAAAACGTATGGCAAATTGCACAGACTACACCTATTTTTTCTTCTTAGTTATTACTATTACACCATTTTCAACCAATTCCACCCCTTTCCGGGGGGGTGAACATATCAAGTGCTGTATTAGGTTCCATTTCTAACCCATACAAATCAAAAACAATTGTTTTTATCAATTCTTAGAATTATTTCCTGACTTATGTGAAATTTCACGTATTTTGCCTCCACTATTACGTGAACGCGTTCGAGACGTTTCTCTATGCGAAAACTTACACTAGAGGCTCAGCCCCGCTAGCACGAGAGCGCACGAAAGTCGCGTCGCGCGCGAGTTGGACTATCCGTCTCTTTCTTGTTGGTACAGTAAGAAAAGGACGGGCAATCTATCTCGCGCGCGACGCGACTCTTGTGCGCTCTCGTGCTAGACGTGCAGGTGTTCAAAGTTAAGAAATGCGGCTGCTTTCATGTACGGAGTTCTATATCTATACATACGACCGTTCAAAAATAACTACACAAAGACCTTATTCACAGTGACATAAGAAGCGTGTCTAGATAGACATTTGTAGGGAGTGCCACAACAGAGATCTCTCTCGAAGCCACGCCTGGGGACCGAAGTCCGAAGGGAGTTGGAAGTTATATTAACGCATCCGCATCGAGATACTCCGTTGACGTGATGTAGAACAATGTGACAGCTGTCACTAGAGCTGGCGCTAGCTACTCGTGCGTAGTTATGTAGTTGACAACTAGGTGGCGCTATGGTCGCTATATATTGTTTTCATTGGAGAACTCGACTGTACCACGAATCGCGCGAAAGCTGCCATCGGCCAACTGACCTTGGATAGATAATCACTAGCTATAGCATAACTCAGTTAAGGTCAGAATGTTTACGTATTTGTTCTCGTCTCGTTGGTCATACTATTTGCAGCTTTATGACATTTATTTATTTATTTATTTATATAATATCTTACACAATATAACAGTGTGGCACTAAGGCATTGAGTAAGTGAGACAAGAAAAGAAATGGGCTCGTCTTACATCCAACATGACGTTAACAATGGTGTATGGGTGTGAACTTATCAGATGAAAACATGTCTGTATTTATGACAGTGTCGAAGAATAGTTCAGAACGACAACAGTTTCTTAATCTAGGTTTCATGTTAAGAGGAAATATGGCCAGCAAGGAACAACAGTGTCACCAGGACTTTATAATAGACAGATACGTCTCTACGAACACTATGAGAAGTTTGCCGTTTCGATCCGCAAGTGGCGCTGCCTATTATTCCATAGTAACAGAGATGTTTACGTCGACGCATTCGAAACGTTTTTTTTTTTTAAGAAAATTATACTAGAGGCTCATTCGAAGCGTTCTCGAGCTACTCGCCAGAGCTTAAGTGAAGACAGGGCGAGTTGGTAATCTAGAGAGGTCTTTCCCCAGCAGTGGGACACTATTAGTGGCTTGTTTTTTTTTTACACAACAACAACGACCTATACGTCCATTACTTCAATGCAATAGCAACCTACGTTCAATTGGATTTAAGTTACATCAAAGTCACGTCAAATACATCTCTTGTATTTGACGTGGCGGCGAAGTTTTTTTTTTTTAAATAGAACACTATACTTTTTATTTTCTGTTGTTTTCTAATACTTCTCAATACAAATAGAAAACAATCTCACGTTGCATTATGAAAACAACGTTCTTAATCATGTTCCCGAACAACACAGGCAGGCCGCCATCTTGTAAAAGTTAGATTACAAAATGGCCGCCAAAGAATTAAAACGATTGACAACAAAGCTGTCTCCGAGCCAGCGATATTCCTTAAAATTGTAGAGAGCATTATTACATGGTAATTATAGAAATAATGTACTTATTTTACGTCTCACTTTCATTACGAGACGATTAAGAGACTAACACCAGATTATACGGACACCGATGGTTTACAATAAGTTAAGTATAGATATTTATTTATGTTCGAATGAAACTTGATTATTATGTTTACATAATTATAAATATGTCGACGTAATTTTGTATGATTAATCGATTTAGGGTGTACTTTCATTGGACCAGAGCGGACACGATGAATAAGATCGCGTTCATTAAAATCCATGTAACATGGGCTATCGTATAAATTCGCCAGAGGCGCCAGTGTAGCGAAATAATACAAACGTCAATTTAATAGTAAAAAGTTACATTTCCCAGCTTTATATCTCGGATTTTTAGCGTTGTAAACATTGTTCCCAATCAAAGCAGACATACAATAGATTTATTCAATAATGAAAAAGAAGAGCTACAAAAATTACACGTAAGCAAGCATACACGTAAGTCCAGTCATGCTCGACATGTTTTGGACTAATTCGTGTTCGTTTCGCTGCCAGGCGAGCTCCATAAGTCCGAAACGGTAGTTCCATACTAAAAACCATAAAAGGGCAGCTTATTCAGAAGACAAACGAGCCTGCGTAACACTGTGGATAACAAATAATACGCAATTCAAAATTAATTAAAACAAATGCTGAATAATGATCTGCGACAGCAATACTTTATGAACAGCTAAGCGATATACCTTACACTACAGTGGCGCCAACTAGCGAGCACAAACACAATAGCCCTTGTCAAAGTTATCATTCCAATCAGAGATGGGCATTTCGTAATGGATTCCTGATTACAAGATTACTTAACTTAACTTTGTAATCCACTACTGGATGTCAGATTACACGTAATGTAATCAAGCGAAACTGTGAATTACGATTACATAAGGAATCAGTAATCATACATACAAATTACTGTAATCGTTGACTTGATTACTTATCAACGGATTCAGCACCAAAATTTAATGTGAAAGTGAAATGCTAGAATGACATGTAATGATGTAAACCAAAACCATTTTATTTGAGTGACATTAACAAAATTATAAAATAAGGTTTGCCAATGAAGTAATCTAGTGTGGAACTGGAGTTTAGTAATTCAGATTACTCAAGCACTTGATTGCCGAGGAATCAAGATTACAGTAGCGGTTTACAATGCTGATTCCAAAAGAATAGATTACAAAATGTAATCATATTACAGTATTACAGTAATTTTGATTATCCAAGTAATCGATTACTGTAATGTAATCGTGTAATTAATTACAAAGGTAATTGATTACGCCCAACACTGATTACAATCCATTTCTACAAAAGCGTAATTTCATAATCATATCATATATGTAGTAATTCGGTACAATGATATTTACTATATTTAGAACCTGTGCTGACTGAAACTGGAATCTTCGCGGCAAAACAAAACGCTGTCCCAATCTACTTCGTTGTTATGACACGAATTTGTATAAAAAAATTATGATAATAGCAAGTCACAATTTTAAACCCCGGATATGTCGTGATTTGTTTTCTCGTGGTTTTATATGCTTCAGTTACCGATTTTTACTTTTTTACAAGCCTTTGTCCGGGGGAATCTTGCAACTCAATTTTGAAGCAGATATCTTCGACCGATTGAGCTGAAATTTTGCATACTACTGTAAGTCGGATGACAATACAATAATCTGGTAGTGGAGTTCTGGTGACGCAGTCAGGACCGTCTCCGCAGGAGGGAACTCTTCAACGGTTGGTCCGATTGACTTGAAATTTGGTATACATACGTAGGACGTTGGGCAATGCAAGTACAGTCAGCAAAAAAAGCTTGTATTAAAAATTGAATTTTTAGGTTAGTTCAAGAAAAAAAACTGGGACGGGGACGGCGCCGAAGCCGCGGGTAGTAGCTAGTGTTTGATAAATTCTAACGCTCCAACGCGAAAATTCCAGAACTCATCACTTCGCAACAAAGTACAATAATTTATCTTTTAATTTTACAGTAATAATTTTTTTTTGACCAAGTATACACCAACGGTGTTACCAAGCCTTAGGACTTAGTCGTGTTTCAATCTAACAATCTATCTATCTCGTTCTAATCGTCGGGTCTCTAAAAGAAATGCCCGCTCGCCGCGATTGGCAAACGTAGCTTGACCCGTTCTCTGGCAGACAATATACGGAGTCAGGGGTCTATGTTGCTGGTCGTGCGACCAGTTGACCAGACACGTTACTCCGTATAATACATACGAGAGAACGGATCAAGTTATTTTCGCCAAGCGCAAGCACTTGGTAAAAATCTCAGCTCGTTCTTCGTACATAACCAAGTCACATTACCAGCACTAGTAAAAACAACATTGGATGATTAATTTGGTTTAATATAGGTTTACGAACACGTTTGTTTTACTTTAGAAACAGTCTTTATTTTACCTTGGTTACGTACGAAGAACAAGGGAAAATCTCACCCCAGAATGGGGTAATGTAACATTAAATGTATCATGTATCTTTATTGCTGTCTCAGCCACAAATTGATACTCTTCTATTCGTTAAATGTTTTCATAGAGCAAATAATGTAATAGAGGTAACACCAATTTTACAACCGACTATTATAGCGTCATGAATTTCAAACTTTTCAAAGATGGCCGACCGTCAAACTCGCAAACGTCATATTAACATGGGGTGCGAGTCGGGTTACCTCCGCGTGTGGTCAAGAGCTGCGGTTCGTTTTTGGATCCGTCCGGGGGGAAGAGCAGTGCCTGGTCCAACACCCTGGGCATCGGTTAATGATTTCCAGGCAGATTCTGAGGGATATCGTTATCCGTTGGCTAAGAGCCCGACAGGGGGGGTCTTTTGACCGTATTCTACCGTACAACGTTGGCAACATTTTTGTCACAAGATTTTTGAATACTGTATTTATTACTTTGGCATTGGCGAAATCATCGCATCGATCGATGGGGCCATATTAGAAAAAGAAGAAGAAGACCTATTAACCTGACAGATTTCCATTATAATATGACATTATAATGGAAATATTTATTATATTTATTATTATATTTTCCGTGTACGTATTTTTTTTTGTTTTTTATGTGCAATAAAGAGTTTACATACATACATACATACATTTTCTTCAAGTGTTTCAATGAAATATCAATTGACGCGACCAATAATTAAATAAGATTGTTTTGTCATTCAACTGAATTTAACTTTTTTATTTGCAATTGCAGTCTTACAATTTGACACAAAATTTAGATACAGCCGTCATGTCAATTACAGGTGTAAGGTGTATTCGGCTTCCGGAACAACTTGTCGCACGAGCCAAAAGCGAGGGCGACAAACATGCGACCCGACGCTTTCTTTATCACCGCCCGAGGCGTGTACACAATTTTACGCCAGGCAAATTTCCGCTTCTAACTAAATCGACCACGTGTACACTCTATTGGTTATTTGCTCTATGGTTACATTTCCCCAGTCCGTGGCTTGTGCATTTCGCATTGACAATACATAAATTCCGCTACAAGCCATCGTGGTCCCATCGATTTATTTGTTCCAAATCATTACCAATTTTATCACATTCTTACACTTACGGCACAACCACCCCTAGTGTATAATAAATGCTTAACACCCTGTGTCGCGTATTATTTTATAATCCAAACATTTCCAACCTTTTAAGGTTAAAAAATTACACAACGGACGCGAATAACGCTCTGTAATACTCTCAAAATATCGCTTACTTTTTTAAAATCACAACATTCGAAATGGTATCACAACTTTTTTCTCTCTACGCCAGCCTTTTGTTTACTATGAGATTCGATCTCCTTACGCCCCAATACCTGAACAAATACTGGCTAGTGACAATTAGATTCGAGTCAAATTTCATTCGATTATCAAAATACTTATATACATACGAAGACGGATAGAGGACTAATGTATACACTTACACGTTATTATATGGCATAAATTGTACGGATATTCGAGCGAGATGGCTCTTAAAAAAATTACCTTGAGGCAGAACGCCAGAACATACCTTCGGCGCGCTGTGACGCCGCCGCCATTTTAACTCACAAGTCAGCTGTCATTGTCTATTCCAACATTCTGCGCGCAAGGCAATGAGAAAAAAAGAAAAAAAAAACGGACGCAACTACAACCTACATCGTTATTATAACCTACTTTATCATTGTCATGGAAAATATCTGATTCTAATTTTAAACCTTAATATTAAACTTCGCACTTGAGCACAAATTACTTAATTATATGGAATGTGTAAAATAAAAATACAACACGAGATGCGACGAGACCGGCCCTGATACCAATATATATATAAAAAGACAAATCAGGGTCGTCTGTCCATTTGGCCACAAAACTGAGTATTACCCTCGCGGTTAACGTGCACACTTTACCAACCGTATATACATACGAAACAGCTGCATATATGCGATATGTATCTAGAAGTTGGGCAAAGTTGCCCGGGCCAAAATGCTTGGGCCAAATTGCCGCAACTGGTTATGTCGGTACGTTATGTGATGATCCCTGTAAGGGCAAAGTCGACAATGTTTCATTATTCAGCGTTATTTTAGATTATTTACAAAAAAATACAAAATTCATCTTACAATCCCATTTGTTAGCTTAATACTGTTTACATTTGCCAGTCATAAATATGAGCATTGTAAGAAACTTGAAACGTGTCTAGTCTACTGTTCTAACTTTGCCATGTGGCTCCAACGTTGCCTCAACTAGTTTAGACGCACATTGATCAGCTTTCGTAGACGTTTTACAAATTTTAAGACCGAGATAATGCCGGGACCAGCGGGCAAAGTTGCGAAAGAACAGTATCACTATGAAAATATTGTAAAATACTATTTGGAAAAACAAAGCGTGCACGTCCACCCATCTGATTCTGGGACCTCACAAATCCCAAGTACGCATGCCCCCTCGCTCACACTAATATCATTTAACATAAGAGCGGGAGGAACGGCATGTGAGAGTATACCAGAAGGCCGCTAGCCCACTAAGCTGCTACATCAATCTACTAAAGGTACGAGCATTGGTATAAAACAATTTGGTAATAATAAACATATAAAACTAAAAAGAAGCTACCAAAACGGAATGTCAGTGACTACAAACATTTATAAATACCTTAACTACCTAAATCAGGTTTGATTACGATTATGCATGCTTAACTAACGGAATGATATTCAATTAAATCATAAGTTTTTTTTTTATTGTTAGTCTCAATAAACCCCCTTAAGAATACGGTTAGAAATACCCAAACCTTTTATTTAATACGGACGTTTTTTTTTATAATAATAATAAATCGCTGTTCAAAATATACATTCAATTATAATGACTTAACTCTATGTTGTGACACACTGTCGGTTACGAGAGAGCTATGTTTACGTGTCATATAATATCCCAGTAAATAAGTTTCATATAATCATTCGAGCCGTTTCGGCGTCTACTAACTATGACATACACAACATATATATATAACAGCTACGTTTTGTGCACTTGTCAGGTTTAATTTTATCAATCTATATCATACAATATGCCTTATGGCAAGTCTTGTTATGGTGGAATAATCCTAAGCTATAATTATATCGTTTACCTAAGTTATATAAACAATTTTACAATAAGGAGGGAAGGTATTCACACCGACTAGTGGGTATAAAATTAATAGATATATTATAGCCTAACAAATTTATATTTGGGCCTGAGATGGTTTCGCTACAAACAGCTTACAAAGGCAATATCGTGCGCAACTACATGTTTGACCACTATAAAATGTCAGCACTGATCAAGTTAATTGGAATGTTATGTAACCGTTTGTCTTTTTGTTTAAGTATGTATAAGGCAATATGTATTGACTGTATGGGAGAGGACACTGACTTCCGTAACACAGGTGTCAACCTAGCTCGGAAGTCAGGGACTTCATTTTGCTTTTGTAAGCTTATTGTCAATAAAACTTTATTATTATTATTATTATGTTTAAGTAAATACTTTAGTATTCAAAACATTAATTCTTGCAACTTTGGAAATCTTTTTGGCATATTTCGTGCAATCGTTTGCAATTGCGAAATATTTTCTTATTGAACTTCAACTGTTATCAAAAAGTACACATTAGCTGTGAAATAAGTTCCACTGAAAATTTGCAATATGGCAAAGGCTAAATAGAAAGTTATTAGGCTAGACGCGAAGGGGAAATCACTCTTAAGGTTGTCTTCTTTTTTTGGTAAAGTCGACAAACAAATGACGACACCGTATCGATACTATTTGGTTTATCAACTAAATTGTTTATACACTTTTTTAAGCAAATGATATAGGCTTACGAAACATTTGAACACGCCCACAATTAAAATTCGATTGTAAGCCAACACTTTATTGTAACCACTGTGAATAATTATTAATTGATTCATTTTATTTCGCATTCGCTCAAAGGTCTCGCCAAATAACGCCTCACTAGAAATGAGGTCTTATTTTGCACAGTTGACATTTGTCACTAATTCATTGAAGGATTGTAAGAGTAACATTTTATTATAGAAATTTCAGACTCTTTTACTAGAAATTCACGCGGATAATATCTACCCTTGGTTATGGATGCGAATTTATCTTCAGCAATTGTTAATTTTAGAGTTTTTACCATCTTCTGGCTTACAATCAAGCTATAATTGTTATGTACTTTAATATAATTGTCTCGGGATACTCAAAACTGGACTTATTACATTCTAAATACATATCAAACTTACAACCTACACGATCGTACGATGGGAGTCTAACATTAAAGCTTTACTAGATTACATATATCTTAAATCATACGGAATGTATCAATACTATATGCCAACATTGCCCACATTGCCAACATTGCCAGCACTTGATTTAGTCGAGTTTAAAATCTCATGATAACGCCTAATTTTGTGCAAAACCGCACACAGAGTATGTTGTGAAATAGTTCGATTTAACTCATTTTGTACTTTAAAAAAAAACTACCGGAAACGTTTGAGGTATCGAAATAAACTATCAAACCTAAGGTCCTTGTAAAAATTAATGTATATTCAGTAGAACTAACACGTTTCGATGCACCAATCAAAACTGAGATATCAAATAAACGATTGATTCCTCTGAAAACTTAAGAGTAACCTTAGAATCTAGGTAAAGCATATTTTTCATAAATGAATAATATACACAATATCGTTATTTGTACTGTTAGGTTAAAAATGTATATTTGTTGAATCTATCCTTCCCGGAACCAATCTTTTGTACATAACACAACGAATGGCAACGCACTTTAAAACTAAACGAAACCTAGCTGCCTAATTAAAGAAGATGTACTAACTCAAATTATTTTTAAACTAACGTCTTCTTCAGCACCAATCGAACATAAAAAGTGCTAAATAAAAAGTGGTATACATTACTGTATTCTGAGTATCGAAGGGAGCTCATTGTTCTGTCTCATTAGACGTTGTGTTGCTGCTATAAAAAAATAAATAATAATAAATTGATGTGGAAAAGAATAAAAAAATATCCTCCTGATGCGGTTATGATCAGACTTTTTACGTATTTTTTCGTTGAATAGAGTATTTATTTTTGTTCGTTTCGGTCTTTTGAAGTTGAGTTGACATTACTTGGCTGTAACCCTAACTAGACGTTCGGAAACTACTGAACAGTTTTAGATGCCTCTTATGAAGACATTTCGATATGATTAATTGTTAAGACTAAGATTATTATTACACGTTATCCTAATAGATTATAAGTATTTTTTGTTCTCATTAGAGCTGGCATAAAAAAATGGCTACGGAATGTATATAAATCCAAAAAAAAAGGATCATCCAATATTGATGATTTCATATCTAATAACGGAATGTGATCGGAAATAGAACTACGTTTACAACACGTCAAATCGGTACCTTTTCGCTTTAACATGTACCATATATTTATATTTGGCAGCACGCACAGTGTGTTAGAACGACAAGGTACTATGTCCATCACGTCTTACTTATATTAAATATAATAGCCGGGGTGACTATAAAAAAAATTGTAAAATATTAGTTGTTGAAAATCCTATTAAAAATTAGCTTGCTTTAAAAATTTCATTTGAATGCGGTTATGTTATGATGCATTGACTTGGATGGTGCTTCGATTATTATTACAACTTTGCCGGGGTACAACTTTGCCACCAAATTTATTATTTTTAAATATTTCGACACATCGTTTCGCATCGCAGGACTATGCACGAATGCGAGAGATTAGAAAGAGTTTTGTTGTCTATGAATACAGACACGAAACCGGTTGACGATTTCAACCGCGGAGGTAAAAACGGTTGTTTTCATTTTCAAACAATATTAACCGTTAAAAGAATCAGCAACATGTACCTAAACCCAATGTAAATTAGCAAGCATATAAAGACAAGGTGACATTCTAATAATTAATATCCCGTATAAAAAAACTACGAATTAGTTGAACATAAAAAAAAATTAAGCTCAGAAACAGTAAAAACGTATCCCGTTTCTTAGTTATCATAAGTTAAATTATGAAAAAAAAAACAGTTAATCATAATAATTAACGGCTTCTCTTCGTCAACCGTTATTTCGCATCTACACCCACAACCACAAGCATATATTAAAAACAGGAGAGAAGCAACTTTGAAATGGAAAAAATAATTTTGAAGTAAAAAACGACGCTGGTGATTTAAAAAAAGGACAAGTAACGGCCTGTTTGCAAAATAAAAGTTAACATTTTGTTTTTGTGAGTTTTTTTTAACGCCACCCCGGCACAGATCGCAACATTCAACCTCTAATAGTAAAAACGCTACGTATCCAACGGCTGTGCAGTGCGAACGCCCTGTACAGTTGTTCCGGCGACGACAAGTCGTCCCACGGGCATCATGCCGTCTCAGAGTCCGGGTCCGGACGCGCCGGCGCCTCCGTAGCCGGCGACGGTGCGGCGAAACTGAAAAAAAAATTAAAAAAAAATTACAACACTAATCACGTCCAAGCGCCTGTTTCACCACTCTGTTAAGTTCCTGTTATATTAAAAAAAACGAAAATTCAAAATTCATTTTTTGCAAATTGGCCGCCAAGGGCTCTCTTTTACATATGTCTTTTTCGAAACTACCAAGTGTCAGATATTGAATGAATCCATCTCTAATTATTACTACGGAACAGACAGAGACGTCATAATTGATAACTGATACTTAAGATAACTGACACTTATGATAACTGACACTTGACAGAGTTGTGGAACAGGTCCCTAAGAATTTCCGTTACAGGCCAAAGATAACAAGACCTAGGGGCAGCGTTTAGCATGATTGTAGGAGTATATGCGGTAAGGGGAATTAAATCCCAAATTTGTTCCCAAAGTTATCTAAGTGATCCTAGTTTTCTTCCAAAATAATCCCAAAAAGTGATTGGGATTGGGGCTAAAGGTATTTTCGGGTTCCATTGAGATACAAAAAACCTTACTAGTGTGTATGTACGTATAACTCTTTCTTATATAGACCTTGAGCTCTTAAAATGTCATTCAGATATGTCTTACTGTCTCCCTCACTCGGCCGATGCATGTATTAATCCCATAAGAGTGAGTGAGACAGCACAAGCCCGAATGGTATTCTAAGAGCTTACAGTTTGACAACAAATATAATGCGCATCGGCAGTATTCGTTTGCGCAGAGAAGCGCAGACCAGTTTCCGATGGTAGCCGAACTTGTAAATAATCTATATTGAACTTTATTTTCAAGCGCAACTGGCAGAGTATTGCTTGCTTTGCATTCTTAGCTCTGTCCCGCTTACACGATTTTGCCATTGTTGGTACGAAATCGATCGACCAATAACAGCGCCAGAGTTTCCCGCGCTACTAAAATTGGTCTACTGCGCAGGTACATCGTGGAGCATTATTTTTGTTGTCAAACTGTAACGATTACAGGAGAACAGATGTACAAAGCCAAACTTATCCAAGAGGAATCTCTGCCAAAATCTTTTGAACTAGCGGGCGGTCAGCCAAAAAATTACACATACATACATAAATCACGTCTATATCCCTTACGGGGTAGACAGAGCCTAAGGTAACAAGAGCTAAAGACCACGTTTAGCATGATTGCAGGCGTATGGATGGAAAGGGGAATCAAAACAGCGATGGGTCGTTAGCCACATCGCCTATAATAACATGATCCCTAAGATTTCACCAAATGGGCTTATACCATTTGCGCGGGTAGAGAAGCAACTGGTACATTGTATGTTTTATCCTTGCTCCCAGACCAGCGTGGAAGAAAGTTTATATACAAATTTATATACATGTTATAGTCATGTCATCATCGTCTCCAGCCTATATATACGTCCCACTGCTTGGCGCAGGCCTCGTCTCAGAACTAGAGGGCTTGGGCTATAGTTCCGCCGCGGGTCCAGTGCAGATTGTGAACTTCACACACACCATTAAATTGCTTCTAAAAGCTTATGGTAAATTTCGAATGTAATATGGCGCATAAATTCCGAATAACTCCAGAGTTGCGAGCCCGGGATCCGAACCCACGACCTATAGACATTGTATTAAAAATATTAAGTCGCAATGGCATATTGAATAACTTTCGCTTTGTTTTTAAATGCGTTTCTAATAACTAAAATTAACAAGCAAAATAAATTATTTCATTTCATTTCATTAAATGGATTTTCCTCCTACTAAAATAAGAACCTGAATTTTTTTTTGGTCGGTTTTCTCAAAATCAAACCTACTTAGCTAGATCTATTTATATACCCCGAAACCCCCTGCATACTCAATTATCCAAGGTACTTGGTTTTAAACATACATGTACACACATACACAAATCACGTCTTAATGCCTTACGGAGTAGACAGAGCCTAAGGTAACAGGTAGGGTGGGTACAGGCCACATTTAGCAAGATTGTGGGCGTATAGGTGGAAAATGGCATCAAAATAGTGATGGGTTGCTAGACTCATCGCCTATAACATGATTCCTATGATTTTTGCCCATTCCCTCGATAGGCTTGTACTATCTGCGCGGGTAGAGAAGCAACTGGTACATTCTATGGTTTTTTCTTTGCTCCCAGACCATCATGGAAGACAAAACACATTTTAAACATTCGCAAAATATCGTTTAGCTGGCATTGCGAAACAGGTTAATTCATTCGCATAGCAATATTAAAACAACAAACCCTAACTAATATTATAAATGCTAATGTAACTCTGCGTCCGTCTGTGTGTTACGTTTTCACGACTAAACTACAAACGATTTAACTGAAACTCGGTTTACAGATTCAGTCCCGAGGAAGGACACATAGTTTCTATCCCGGATAATCGTATATTTCCCGCGGGATAGAGACAAGCGAAATATGCGAAAGCGAAATTTATTTTCCATAATCAAAATCATTATAAACACCATACATAAATAAAACACGTCTATATCCCTTACGGGGTAGACAGAGCCTAAGGTAACAAAATCTAAAGGGCACGCTTAGAATGATTGTGGGCGTACAGGTGGATAGGAGAATCAAAATAGTGATGGGTCGCTAGCCTAGTTGGACTGACAAAGACACATTGTTTCAGGACATTATCATAAAATCAGTATTATAATATGAATAAAACTTTGATATAAACTAGGACAATTGCAAAAAAACCGTTTGCTTTACCCTTAGGAACTTGAAAATAAAAACATAACACATACATAAACTACGTCTTTATCCCTTTAACAGAGCAGAACCTAAATGCCACGTTTAGCATGATTGAAACTTGAAGATAACCAAATTAAACTTGCACATAAACCAGTTAATAAAAAACTGTTATTTCCGTTACTTAACGGTTAACTTACCTATCGTCCTTATAGTCGATGGCCCCACCGAACGAAGCGTCGTTCCGCCACGACTTGTCGTCCATACTGGGGACACTGCAACAAATAAATACATACATAAATCACGTCTATATCCCTTACGGGGTAGACAGAGCCTAAGGTAACAAAATCTAAAGGCCACGTTTAGCATGATTGGAACTTGAAGATAACCAAATTAAACTTGAACATAAACCAGTTAATAAAAAACCGTTATTTCCGTTACTTAACGGTTAACTTACCTATCGTCCTTACAGTCGATGGCCCCACCGAACGAAGCGTCGTTCCGCCACGACTTGTCGTCCATACTGGGGACACTGCAACAAATAAATACATACATACATACATAAACCACGTATTTATCCATTAAGCGGCAGACAGAGCCTAAAGTTCCTCATGAGCTTGTTGCAAACGTCACAGCGCAAGGCCCTCGCGCCTCTTGCTCACTAGTTCCCCTTTCATCGTAGCAGTTCACCTATTTTAAAACTAGATGGCGCCGCTTCCATACCTGTAGCGCATTTCGGGCAGGTCGGGGAGCTACGCCAGACACCTTGTCCATTGTAGTAGCTTACTTATTCGATACCAGATGGCGCTTGTTCCATACCTGTTGTGCATTTCGGGCTGGTTGGCGAGCTGCGCCAGATAGGCAGCCTGCTTGCGATGATGGTACATGTGTACGCGAAGACACGACGGGTTCCTCATGCGCTTGTTGCATATCTCACACTGGAGGGTGCCCTCGCGCGTGTCATGCTTATCCCTAATGTGGACCTTCAGGTTGTACCGGTTCGCGAAGAACCGATGGCACGAGGGGCATTTGACGCCTGTCGTTTTGCAGTTCCAGCCTTAGGGGAGAGGGGAGGGTTTAGAGCGGGTAAAAACCAAAAAGGGGGGGCAAGACCGTCCAAAGTGCAGTGTTGGGATACAAATGACCCACACAAACACAAATCAAGTAGAAAACCAATATCAAACTACATTACTCGGCGATACAGAATGAACATCGGTCTTTAGAAAGATATAATTGCCTGCTTACGACGATTTCCGAGCACTGGCGACCGTCCGTCAAACATAGTATTTATTAAGCGTCATTTTAAATGAAATAAATGGGGGTGCGAGTCGGGTTACCTCCGCGTGTGGTCAAGAGCTGCGGTTCGTTTTCGGATCCGTCCGAGGCGAAGATCAGTGCCAGGTCCGGTGCACCCTGGGCATCGGTTAATAATTTCCTGGCAGATTCTGAGGGATATCGTTATCCGTTGGCTAAGAGCCCGACAGGGTTAGGGGTATTTTGACCGTGTTCTACTATACAAAGTTGCCGACATTTTTGTTACAAGATTTTTGAATACTGTATTTATTACTTTGACATTGGCGAAATGAATACGTCAAATTAATGACATGTAAACTTCGGATTTCTATAGAGAGCTGCTGAGACTAATCATAGTCAAAAAAGTCAAAGCAGATTAAAATTCACCTATTTTTTCCTTCCGTTAAAAAAATATGATCATTCCAAATAATTCCGCTCTCCGCGCTCTTTTTCCTAAAGATGCAATCTTACAATTTAAAATTGGGTGGTTTCAACCACTCTATATTATATATTTCAATGAAAACGCGTCCGTGCTCTACGGCACCTGTGCAACGACTGATAAACGTCACATAGGTAGTGCGCGAAAACGCTCTACGAAGCCGAAACTACCCGAATCTCTTTCCAAAGACAGATGTCCATTTCTTACCGCCAGGTACTGTAAACGTGTCAAGTCAACACACACACTTGCACATCGGACAATACTGTGTACCAAAAAAAATACGTTACTAAACATAACAGTGCTAAAGAATATACAAGGTGACTTCTATGTCGTGAACAGAATATTTTTCAATTTTGTTAAATTTCATAATTTATCACAACTTTTGGTCACCCCACGTTTAATAGAAATGTTAACTTATTTACTAATTACAACTTCTTCGTACTACTGTCATTGACAATGACAATCTGTTACACGTCATAACATTGAAAATTAAACAGTTTAAATCCGCAGTAAAAATGCAAACGAGTCACGTGGTCTGCGCCAAGTAGGGTGACCAGACGATGACGATAAATAGGGATTGATATTCTTATTTTATTTTAATTAATCGTGGGGCTGACTAATTGCAATTATAGTTTTACGACACGACTTAGAAGTCAGCCTGCAGGTATACAAAATGAAAGCTTGCACTACAGCTGTCACGCATTTATAGCCAAGTACGCACGATTTTGCTAACTAAACTCTAATATAGAATTTTAACATTTTTAATCACTATCAGGCAAAGTTGGGCGTAATCAATTACTTTTGTAATTAATTACACGACTACATTACAGTAATCGATTACTTGGATAATCAAAATTACTGTAATACTGTAATATGATTACATTTTGTAATCCATTCCTTTGGAATCAATATTGTAAACCACTACTGTAATCTTGATTCCTCGGTAATCAAGTACTTAAGTAATCTGAATTACTGAACTCCAGTTCCACGCTAGATTACTTCATTGGCAAACCTTATTTTATAATTTTGTTAATGCCACTCAAATAAAATTGTTTTTCGTTTACATTATTACATGTCATTCTAGCATTTCACTTTCACATTAAATTTTGGTGTTGAATCCGTTGATAAGCAATCAAATCAACAATTTCAGTAATTTGGAATCGACATTGATTCCCAATTACTAGTAATTATATTTGTAAAGATGATTACTGATTCCTTAATATGTAATCGTAATTCACCGTTTCGCTTGATTACATTACAAGTAATCTGACACCCAGTAGTGGATTACAAAGTAAATCAAGTAATCGTGTAATCAGGAATCGATTACGAAATTCCCATCTCTGCTATCAGTGATGGTATTGACATGAAATTTGGTATACATATTATTATATATACTTATATCGAATGACAGTCCAAATATAACTAAATATAAGCACAATAATAATAATAAAATTACATAAGTATATAAATTAAAAAATAATATGTATTTAACAACATTTATCACTGCATCACGTCTCAGGAGAGAAAAAAAAAACAATTGTAGAAAACGACGCTCAAAAAATAAACAGACGGGCGGTTGAAACGCCGCGTTTTTTTAAACGTTCACTTCCTGCATTATATACATTTCTTCAACTTACCTGACTCCTTGGCAGACTCGGGCATGGCCAATACACTGTGATAGAGATCGTTGTCGAAATCTATAAGCGGGCCACTGCGCGACCAAAAAAAAAAGAAACAAGGAAATTAAAAAAACAGTGCATTACTATCATAAAATATGTGAGACGCCACATTTATTTGCCTAAAAGAAGAAGCGAATAAATTGCTATAACAAGCTTGTGATCGAAAACTAAAAAAAAAGGTGAATGAAAATGAACAGGAGGGGATTTTGATCACGGAGTTTCCATGTTTAATTTTGATGCCACACTCAAAAACGTTATTTAATAGATTTATTTATTTATTTAGGTAGGGTTTGAAACCATCAATATACATAACCCAACCATGTCTCTTGATAATTATAATGATAAAGATATCTCTTGACAATTATCAACATAACCATGTCTCTTGGCAATTATCGCCTTAAACTGTTGCTTGATAATTATCAACATAAACATTGTATCCTGACAATTATCTACATAAACATTTCTCTTTATAATTAACATGATAAACATGTCACTTGACAATTATAAACATAACCATGCCGCTTGATAATTATCGTCATAAACACGTCTTTCAATAATTATCACAATAAACGTACAGTCCAGCTCTTAGAATGCCGCGCGAGAATCGCCCTAGTGAAACAACAAGACAAACCCGAACGGCTCACTGTACATCTTGATAATTATCGTCATAAACGTGTCTTGACAATAGGGTTGTTTCTCAGCGGAGGCGGAGTTGATGAGTTTCGTATCCGCGGAGCCTTACACACCACCTTAAAGTCGACGGAACCCCGCCTTCGTGGGTTCCTATTTCTATTCGGTTTGCCCTTCTTGCATTTGAAGATACCTAACGAACCTAACCTGTGTATTATCTCCAGTGAGGATGTATTGCTATACACCGTAGGCCCGAGGTACGTCTAAGGGGAGGTTAACTGAGGCGGGTGCGAAGATGATAGCGAACGTGAAAATGTAATTCATGGTTTATTGAACTCTGTTTTCGGTTTCATAGTGTGGCTGAAATAAATTACTTTGTACTAAAATTGGCATTGTTCATTTTTTTAAAGCTGTGCTTTTAACACCTTTATTTGATAAAATGGACTATTTCAAGCAACTAATTTGAATATTATGCTTTTACGTAGCTTTGTTAATTAATAATAAATATTTTTTCGCTGTTTGATAATTCGTGAATTTAGACAGAATCCCAATCGCCTTCGTTCGGCTGGCTATAAAAAAAACGGCTTTGTCTATGGTTTTGTAGATTTGACAGTGACACGTGACAGTTGCCGTAGCCAAACTTTTTTTTTCATTTTTGTGGCAAACATTCGATGCTGGATTCTGTCTAAAAACCCGGTCGTTCGGTCAAACAAAGGTTCAAAGTACTTTTACAAAAATATCTGCAATCATAAAGTATTTTTGAAATCGGACAAGATAAATCGGATAATTGATGGTTTTCCTCGAAATGGTTTTCGAATTGGAGCATACTAAAAAAAATGAACAATGCCAATTGGTTCAAACAGTTACATTACAACTTCGTACGCCCGAGCAACTTGACAGGTTCATACCTGTCGCGTGTTCCGCGCACTCGTTGCTTTCGCGTGCGAAACACGGCCGGGCGTCTTTTATTGCGATCATGAGATTTATGACGTGCGGTCAAGTGCAAAAATAAGTATCTATGTAAAGAAACTTGTTATTATTTCTTTAATTTGTACAGCGCTCTTCTGTCGGTAAAACAGTAATGTTGTATCTATGCACGACATAGATGGCGTTGTCGCTGTTAACAGTCTGCACAGTTGCTAAAGCAGCTTATGTTTGGATTGTGTAGAACTACCGTGATTGAGCATATTTTTAGGTTATATCAACATTATTTAAAAAGGAATTGACAAATTTATTAATACACTTTAAATGTCGTTTCTTTGTTTTCAGGTAATAGACTACAGGCCCACGTACAAAAAATGTGGGTCATATGAACCACCAGGTGACGTATATAGGACGATATAAGAGCATAAAATAATAAGATTCAGCACTAAGCCGTCACTTGTAAGCTGTCCAACTGGGTGCTGGTGAGAATTCAAAAGTGCAACCCTCGATTTTTTCCCCTTGTCGCATGATTTTTGTACGGCGTTGCGGAATAATGGATTAGAAGCTGTATTGAAACAGTATGAAACTGATGCCGTACAGAATCAAATGACCAAATTTACCCTGGAAATGGTCAGAAAATCAAAAAAAATTACCGACTTTGTGGCGCACCATTTGTACGACATCAGTTTCATACTGTTTCAATACAGCTTCTAATCCATTATTCCGCAACGCCGTACAAAAATCATGCGACAAGGGGAAAAAATCGAGGGTTGCACTTTTGAATTCTCACCAGCACCCAGTTGGACAGCTTACAAGTGACGGCATAGTGCTGAATCTTATTATTTTATGCTCTTATATCGTCCTAAATACGTCACCTGGTGGTTCATATGACCCACATTTTTTGTACATGGGCCTGTAGTCTATAAGATATTGCATATTATTTAAGCGTAATTTAAGTTTAACAGTGTATTAACATTTTCTAAAATAAAACCTTTGTTTTCAGAGCAACGCAATAGTTTATTTCATTTGCAATTCTTCATAATTACAGAAAGATTGTCTTATATCTATATGAACTTCTCAAAAATATGTCCCACGACCTTATTACGGCGGCGTAAGAGCGTATGATACTTATTTTTGAAACTTTGACTAGATACATATTATTACACTCGACTGTACATGAACCTCCATAACAACTCCGCATAAAAAATTGAGGAGGCAGAGGTGGAGGAGGTAATATTAATTGCGGAACTTCCGCAGTAACAGGGGCGGAGGCGAAGTACCGTAACAACCATAGTTGATAATCATCAACAGACTGCGAGGAGTGGACGATATACATCGATGTATTAAAAACACTCGTAACGATGCATCGAATCAAACCGATGTATTGTTAATTTTTCAACATCGACTATACATCGATGTTTTTTTACTTGATGCATCGATACTAAAAACAACTGTCAAACAGGACTTCTCACGGCGGCCGTACTATATCTAAACTAGTTTTTTCAAAGAAATCTGTTCAGCCATTTAGAAAATGGTGGGTGAGTCAAGTCAAAGACACTCGGATCAGCTCTGTAGGCATTATACACTGCATTTTTGAACACATTACTCTCCTCTTTTGCGCAGTCGTGTAAAAACAATCGATGTTTGGATAACATCGATGTATTTTTTTATATATCGACTAGCTTCTGCCCGCGACTTCGCGTAGAATTAGACTTAAGAACTGATGTTGATAGTATATTCTGCAATCATTATTAACGTCGCGACTTCTAGGCAGCTACGACCTTTGCAAACTTTCATCACCTATTTTATCCCCTTAGGGGTGGAATTTATCAAAATCCGTTCTTAGAGGATGCCTACGTCATAGTAGCTTTATGCATGCAGTCTCAGCCCGATCGGTTTAAAATTGACAAAGTTTCATACAAACTTTCATCCCCAATTTTATCCTCTTGGTGGTAGAATTGATCAAAATCCTTTCTTAGCGGATGCCTACGTCATAACATCTACCTGCATGCTAAATTTCAGCCCGATCCGTCCAGTGGTTTGGGCTGTGCGTTGATAGATCACTATTGCAGTCAGTCAGTCAGTCAGTCACCTTTGAGTTATATATATTTAGATATTACATCGATACCACTATCCGATGCATTAAATCGAAAAAAACATAGATGGTATTTTTTTATGTCCATCACTATGCGGCAGTGAATGTGACAGCTTACCCGTCCGATACGCAATCGCTGTTGTCCGTTGGGGGCAGGTCGATGGCGGGCCGAGGCTTCTTCTTGGCAGCGGCCACGCTGTTTTTAGTCGGTGTGTTCTTTAGCAGTCTGCAATATCGTACAAGTTGGGAGTTATTACTAGTAGACTAGAATACAAGCCCATGGAAAAAAAACATGTGAAATGAACCAGCGTGAATAACGCTTAGAAGGCTGTTACTATACCATAAAATAACCCTGAGGGGGCGTTCAAGTATTACGTAAGCGCTTGAGGGGGGCGGGGGGGTCTTTGCTTTGCTTATTTTTGATGACATGGGGGGAGGGGGGGTCGATATGGTGATTACGTCAGCAGCTTCGATTCGAACTGCTGCTCACAAATCAATAAAAAACAGAATCCATTAAAAGAAAAATGCATATAGGTACCAATGATTACGTAAGCATGGGGGGGGGGGGAGTAAGAGGTTTGCTTACTTTTGCTGACAAGGGGTAGGGGGGGGGGGGGGGTAAATAATTGTAAAAAATCTGCTTACGTAATACTTGAATGGCCCCTGAGCGCTATGCCGCCATTTCTGAACGGTACAGGTTTTTACTCATACATGGAAGAAAAAAAATGCACTAACTTCCGGCACCAACACTTTAAAGCGGCACTAGGTTTTTCGACATTTATTTTTAATCATCTATAAGCTATCAGAAATGACGGCATAGCGCTCAGAGTTATTTTATGATATAGTAACAGCCTTCTAAGCGTGTTTCACGCTGGTTCATTTCACATGTTTTTTTTTCCATGGGCTTGTAGTCTATGGGTACAGCGCGTGAGCAGTTAGATTGTCTCGCAGTCTCACTCGCTCTTGTGGGTTTGGGAGCGTTCAAGTATTACGTAACGCAATTATTGAAGATTTTTGACCCTCCCTCCCCCCCTTGTAACGCGCCGCCCTCTAAACGTTACGTAACACTCAAGTGACCATTTTTACCCAAAATTTATGTTGCTCAAAGTACAAGAAAGTCGCTATAATATCCTTGTTATAGTTTTAATCGTTTTTGCGGTAATAATACTAAATAAAACAAGAGATGTTTAACCCGCAACACATGCGTAGTTTGTTAACTTGGCAATTTTAATTCCATAATTTTTTATTTAAAAAAAGAAAACGTTACGTAACGTGTTGTAAGAAAGACCCCCTCCCGCCCCTGTAACGCATCGTAACGTTTTACGACCCCCCCCCCCCCCCCCCAATTGCGTTACGTAATACTTGAACGCCCCCTTTGATACTTGAATCGGCAGAGGGGGGGCAGCAAGACATACCTGCATGGCATTCCAAGAGCTCACGAAATTTTTGTTTCACAGATATTAGTTATTTCATATTATATTCGTATATTGTAAAAAAACTTAGGTAGGGGAGACCGAGGCGAGTTGAGACGGAGGTGAGTTGATACAAAGCCTTTTTCTCTGCACCTATGACAGTTAGCGAGGTCACAACTTCACATAAACTGTGGAGTGTAGAAAGAGCAACGAATTAGCGAAGTTACCAGCCCGATAAACTGTCACAGTTCAGAGAAATCGGCTTCGTATCAACTCACCTCTGTCTCAACTAGCCTCGGTCTCCCCTAAGTAATAAAATGATAAATCTACAATTTGACAACATTAGAAAAAACTATTCTACGTTTAAAATCCATTAAACAAACTTCCTATAAAGTATGTTTCATTGAAATTTCAAATACTATTTGAAATCAAATAACCTGACCTAATAATTCCATTGTTCGTTAACTATCAACATGCATCATCATCATGTACATCTTAGTCCTCTAGGTTGGCAACGCATCTGCAATCCCTCCGGGGTTGCGGGTGTCTATGGGCAGTGGTGATCACTTACCATCAGGTGACCCACTTGCTCGTTTGCCTTCCTATTCATATTAAAAAAAAAAAAAAAAAAAAAACTATACTTGCGTTGCCATCCGTCCTACATTATGTGAACCAAATTTCAAGTCAATCGGACCAACCGTTGAAGAGTTCCCTCCTGCGGAGGCGGTCCTGGATGGGCAATCCGAATTCTACTACCAGATTATTGTCGGATGAAGATATCTGCTTCAAAATTGAGTCGCTAGATTCCACCCGGACAAACATTACGTTGCAAGTCAATATAAAGCTTGTAAAAAATATTGGATTGGACAAAGTAAGAGAACACGCCTCTCTCCATATTGAACTCTTCTCCCCACAAAGGGTTGAACTCACCCCATCGTGGGGGTACCATGTGTCTCGCTTACAGTTTGCGCGGGCTCCAGCCGGCTTCAACCTTGACTATGGGGGCTTGAGTGGGCTCAGACTACTAATGGAAGTATCACCCCACCGTGGGGGTACCATGGGTGTCTCGCTTACCGTTTGAGCTGGCTCCGGCCGGCTTCTTCCTTCACTACGGGGGCTTGAGTGGGCTCAGTCTACTAAGGGTGCGGCTCCACTGAGGCGGAGACGAGCGGAGCGGAGAGGAGACGTGTGGGGATCGACCAATCATATTACATTTATATTACATGAAATCCACATCTCGTCTCCGATCTGTAATATGATTGGTCGATCCCCACACGTCTCCTCTCCGCTCCGCTCGTCTCCGCCTCAGTGGAGCCGCAGCCTATTGGAAGTCTCACCCCACCGTGGGGGTACCATGGGTGTCTCGCTTACCGTTTGAGCGGGCTCCGGCCGGCTTCTTCCTTCACTACGGGGGCCTCGGGCGGCGCCTCGGTCGCAATGGTGTCCTCGCCCCCTGGCACCCACTCGACGGGCTCGCTCGGTGGCTCCAACTTCGGCTTTTGTTCATTCACCACCGGTTGCGGCGACTCGCTCCTCTGAAAAGAAATGGGGGTTGTTTTAAAACCAATGCTCGTCCATGCCATTAGATTAAACGGTCAATATTATCTGGTCGTTTTGAAATCGTCCATCCTGTATTGACATACCAGTATCACGATAATCCATGCCATTAGAATTGAATTGGCGGGCTACGTCGAAGGTGAATCATAATAACACGCATGCGTATTATACACGCCTTCATCCCTTACGTGGTAGACCTAGGTAGAGCCTAGGGTAACAAGACCATAACATGACCCCTAATATTTTCGCCTATTCCTTTGATGAGCTTACGAGCGGAAAGAGAAGCAGCTATGTTTTGTCTCTGCTCCCAGGCCAACATGGAAGACAATGTGATATTGATTATCTTCAAACAAAGACTATTCATATCTAATTAGCAGCACACTTCCGCTAAAACAAAAGGATCCGACGAGAAAACATCCAACAAGTGCACGGCTCGAAAATATCGCCTTACACGATCCCCATTGTCAATTAGCAGCTAACAAATTAAAGAACAAAGGATATTAACATCCCACAACCCCCACGCCCCCCACGCTCGACACCCCTTTTGAAATAAAACCCGATCAACAAGTCTCGATGCAGGTGATTACATTAGAAAGGGCTGAGATCCAAATTTCCACATCAGTTGCGGCCACCCTTGCCGGAGGCAAAGACAATATAACCACGTTAGCCAGAGCCAACGGGCTGGAAACCAGAGATGTTACGGAGCTTCGACTCCGGTTCCGTTAAGTCGGAACTTCCGATTATTATTATTACACCTTCGGTTCCGACTTCGGCTCCGACACTTTTAAATCGAAGGTTTTAATCGGAGGTCGAAGCATAACATAGCGGCGGCGGCGGCCTGTGTCGACTGTTATGAACAGGTTCATACATGTCGCGCGGGGAATCCCCCCCCCCCCCCCCCCCCCGACTCCCACTACGTGCACTCTATCGTCAATTATCCGACCCTACCTCCGACTCCGATAAAGCAAATTTAAAAACTCCGACTCCGCCTTCGGTTCCGATAAAACTACCTCCGTTACATGCCTGCTGGAAACCAGCGCTTGAGGTTGTCCCCGGCAATGATGAGACCGGTACCCATTGTCAAGCCGTAGGAGTTTACGTTAAGTTTAAATATAGCAACACAAACTGATACCTCACGTATGAAAGTCGAGCGATTAAGAGGAAGGACTGCGAACTAGGTAGTCCGAAACACGTCGGGCATCACTAGACTGTTACACGCGGGTCCGTTTGTGTTCAAAACTCAAATCTTCAAAACTACACAACGGATTTTCATGCGGTTTTTTTTTAATAGATAGGAAAAGAAAGAGGAAGAGTTTTCAAGAGGAAGGTTTATATGTATAATACATGAATAATATACCGTGCGAAGCCGGGGCGGGTCGCTAGTTTGATTATAAATGCACGAGGAGCATAGAGAAACACGGCGGTGGTAAAAAGTATGTGAATGTTTTTCTGTACGCGCAGTTGGACCCGTCCGTAAGATTGAAGGTATATTGATCAATAACAATACAAAAACATCGTAGAGGAGACAATGATTCCCTACACCGACGACATTTGCTGCTGGATCTTTCAGCACAATAACGACACAAAACACACGGCCCGCAGTTAAATCCTTTCTTAGTGAGCAACGTGTTACTATGTTAGGGTGCGGCTCCACTGAGGCGGAGACGAGCGGAGCGGAGAGGAGACGTGTGGGGATCGACCAATCATATTACATTCATATTACATGAAATCCACATCTCGTCTCCGATCTGTAATATGATTGGTCGATCCCCACACGTCTCCTCTCCGCTCCGCTCGTCTCGCCCGCTCGCCTCAGTGGAGCCGCAGCCTTAGACTGGCCTGAAAAATTGTGGTACGTCGTTAAAGTCTCCGTTAAACGTACAGTCAAAATGTAGGTAGTTTACGAAGCCTTTGTTGTAGCATGGCATGGAACTCGATCCCGCTCGAAAAATGTATAGAATTACTTCAATCAATGCCACGTCGGTGCAGAGCCGTCATTAACAACAAAGGCTCAAATGCTTTGATCATAGTTAGCACCATTTTAAGCTATTTTTTTTTAAATATATTTTTGCTCAATATTCTTGAGTACTTGCAAAATCTGGAACGAGCTTCCCGCTGAGGTCTTCCCATCGAGTTACGACCTGGGTGCGTTTAAGAGGCGAGTGTACAATTTTCTGCAGGGCCGACAACGCACTGGCATCGCGTAAAGCGCTGCGGGTGTCTATGGACAGTGGTGATCATTTACCATCAGGTGACCCACTAGTTCGTTTGTCTGGCCTCTCTAATATAAAAAAAAACTTGTGTTTTCAGATAGGCATTACCATTTTTGTGAGACTACATTGGATTTTGGAAAAAATAATCGCAAACTCAATTTTTGCTTTTTCAATCGTTCATTGATAGAATTTTCAGCTTTCATGGTGAAAAAAAATACACTACCGCCTAGTTACCAATAAGCTTAAAACATGCCAATTTATTGACAATTTAAAAATAGTAATTACCTTTTGAATTTAAATTCAAAATGCCAAAATAATAATAAAAAATACACGCTCACCCACATTTTTCCCGATTTAGTTTTTGTATTGCGGGCGTAGAATTCAAAACTTTTTGTTGCAAAAATAACATTACTGACCACTTATTTAAATGCAAACGGCATTTAAATTATTTCAAATAAAAAAATGCTGCCTGCCTTTTGTTTTTTTTTCTACTTCGATTTTGAATTTCGCTATTATTGCATAATGAATGGTGGTAACATAATATTTTATAATTTTTCTGTCAAAAATCTCCGGTTATCGTTAAAGTTTCAAGTAACTTGATACAAGTTGCAGTAAGAGTTTAGTATTAAATGAGGATTCCAGATTTGCCAGCCTAGAGAACTAAGAAGCATCTCAAGTGCTAATTACAACGGAAGTCTTAACTCTCCAAATTTGAAAATAACATCTTCCTAATACGAAAATACAACATGACTATATTTTTAAACCAGACATATCTATCTACCTTCACCGGCACAGGGACATCATCTTGAGGCAGCATAGCCACTGACTCTACCAATTACCAAAATTAGAATAACAGAAAAAAAACCGCTTCAAAAATTGAAACCGGCCACAAAAAAACAGAACGCAGAAAAAAAACTACTTCTAATTCAAACGCGCTCCAAAATGAAACAAGTAAAAACAAAACTCTAATTTATTAAAATTATAACTGGCCACTAAAAATCCGAACGTAGCGCAAACAAAAGCGACTAGCCCGGGCGCGCGTTCCAAATTCAAAAGATTCAAAAATGGCGGAGTGAGCAACTGATGCGGTGTTCGCCCGTCAAACGCCAACTTTAATATGGCGATGGTGATCGGGCCCGGGCGGAGGCTGAGATAGCATCCCCCCCCTGTCCCCGTGATTGCTAGGGTGAAACTAGGAAGGCACACAGCGCCGATTGGCAACTGCAGTTGTGTGCATTCGCTTTAGCTCAGTGCACAGATTAATAATCCCCTTTAGTCGCTGAGTAGGTACCTAAAACGCAGTCTGCCAATTTCGCGTTATGCCAAAATGTCATTTAAAATAAGCGTTTCGACAAAGCACGTTTTTGTCTATGCCACAATAGGTCTAATCCTCGTATTGCCCATTTAGCGATACGACTATGTCGAAATAGGTCTAGACAAAGGAAACATAAGGTAGGTTAAGGCTATAAGGCTCCGCGCGTTTCTATCGACGGAGCTCCGTTCACGCGGAGCTCCTATTTCTGCTTGCTTATGGCCCTTCGGACCGATGAAAACTTAACACAACGGAAACCTACCAATGTTTCTTGTAACACAAAAATGAAATGCATCTATGGAATGGAATAATCCAAATAGGCTCGCAAAAATGTTCCAGATTCATTTCAAAACAGTGTAAATAAATTGTATCTGTCTGTCACCACATCAAGCATAAACCGCTGTACCCACACATTCGCATTTATCCGGGGCTAATCGGAAGCAATCCCGGCCCAAGAGATTGCAAATCAGCGAAATCAAAAAGAAAACTTACAAAACGCCAAATCGTACATTACGTCGTACGCGTTTTAAATACGGGAGTAAAACATTCGGTGTCAACAGAAACGTACGCTTTGTAATATCATTTTATAGCAATTACATTGAGAGACATAAAAAAACGATTTCAAGACTCGTTTCGTTAATAGAGCTACGTGAGCCACCTTCAAACCGAATATCAAATTTCTATCACAACTAGAAGTCTCCCCTGTTTTCTAAAGCACGTCAATTTGTCTCAGAGCACCTTTTCTACGACTGTATCTTGACATTCTTGACTTAAAAAGGCTGATATTCTTAAAGCTTAAAAAGAACGCAGACCGACTTGGATTTATGCGTAATTTGACTACAAGTAAAAATGGCGATGTATAAAAATGTCCACTTGCAAGTTCATGCGTATATAATTTTGCCAAAGTATAAAAATGTACACATGTATATTAGACCAAATATAAATAAGTTGAAACAATAGACTAAAAGTAAATATGACGATGTATTTAAAAAAAAATATTATTACTTGTTATATTTATTATGAGAAATGTAAATGTATGCACGTAAAATTTATTAAGGAATAAATGGCTATAATAATAACAATAATCGCTTTCTCAAGAAGGTAGTAAAGAAAGTAGTCATTTTTATATTCCGACTTGACAAGACTTAGACATTTGTATACTCTGAAAGTAGTCATTTTTATATTCCGACTTAATAAGATTTAAACGTTCTGAAGTATTGGCTTTCTAATACTTAGACAAATTTATGTTTTACAGGTAGACATTTTTATACATCGCCATGTTACCTTAGAGTCCATCCACGCATAAATCCCGACTTGTTATCATTTTTAACTTTATACCTAACGAGTTCCCGAGAAAAAGGGTCGGCACACTGACGGACGGAGCACAGTGCGTACCTAAAAAGGTACAGCTTTTTCCTTTTGATGTACATAAACCTAAAAAGGTACAGTTTTTTCCTTTTGATGTACATAAACCTAAAAAGGTACAGTTTTTTTGTCCTTTTGACGTACAGAAACCTAAAACCAGACACAATAAAAAACATACAGCATTTCATATTGGACAGGGCAAGTCAAAGGCAAACAGCCTCATTCCAATTATCCGTCAAAGCCTATCTCATTCATTTCGAAATAACCTATCATTTTACAACAGACTCCCCGCCGTACCCAATCTATCCTCCTGCCGCCCAACGTCCCGTCCAAAGGACGTCTGTCAAAGGAAACATTGGATTTTACACAAATGACATTTGATTTGAAATCCAACAAGCCAATTTTGACAAACAGCCGCAGGGTTACACACGATGAGCAATGCACATAGGAAATAACTAATTACATTTCCAACACCGTAGATACACGGAGTTATAAAGGGGTATGTGAGCAAAGAAAAAACATCTCTGTGTAGAACCAGAGGGTCAAGTCTCCAAGAGAGCACACACACAAAGCTCGCTGATATATACTTAAACTAGCTTCTGCCGGCGACTTCGTCTGCGTAGAATCTATACATATAATAAAATCGTTGAGACCAAAAAATCTGTACATTGAAGATTTAAAAAAAAAAACCGACCAGGGTGACTTAAAATCGGTAACTGAACATATTAAAACCATTTTTAAAATTTTTGTTTGTTTGTTTGTTTGTTTGTTTGACTGAGCATCACGTAAAAACTACTGAACGGATATTAATGAAATGTTCACAAATCGATTCCAATAAATTCAGAATAGGATATAGGCTACAGAAATTGTGGAAATTTTTGGAAAAAGGGGGTGAAAAGGGGGGTTAAAGTTTGTATGAAAAAAGAAAATTAGATTGTTCTAGAATCATGAAACTCAGAATAAATACTTAGTAATAAAAATAAAGAAATACCTGTTTTAGCATTTTTTTTTAATCTCATCCAGAGGCGCAAAAAAGAGGGTTTTGTGTTTAAAATTAATTAACTTCATACACCTATACAATAAAAACCAATGAAGCGTAACCTTTTGAAATTGCTAAATAATACTTCCAATTTAATACAGGTAAATATAATTTCTCAGTTTTCTTGAAATTTGATTTTTGAGGTGATTACGCACAAAATAGCGGAACTCAAGAAAATCAGCTTCCTCGGTATAAGTAGTTGGTAATAGTTACAAACAAAATAATACTACGAAGAAAATAGATAGATACAAATGTACATAAGACATAATAGCCGGAAAAGCGTGTCAATTTTGAAAAAACATTAATATAATAATTACATGCTGTACAGGCATTTTTTCAACGAAGAGATTTTTGTCGATCCTAAATCAACCTAAATTGGCGTCCTAAATTGTGTTCTTTACCTAACACCTAAAGTTCAATATGCAATACCGTTACTTTTGTTTTTATTTATTGCGCCATTATTAACAACGTGTTCGGTTTTTGAACGCACTCTTATTTGAAAACCTGATATTAATATGAGGGCGGCGTGAAACGCTTGGCTGTATGTTCTTGGTACCTTTGCCTATAAAAAGCAAAATCAAAGGGCGCGTTTACGCCTGCGCTACGAACATGTCAGAATTTTATTGCGAAAAGTTGGTGATTTTAGTATAAATCTGACAGCGAGCGAACCTAAACTGAATCGCATTAAGACATCATGGCAACTATGGCAAGGCCCCTGTAGGTAATTAATTTGTAGAATGATAATAAGTGTTAATAATCTGTAATTACGTACCTACTTAAACTAAGAAAATAAATTAAAAAAGCTTCTGCTAGAAAAAATTGAGTCGCAAAATATTAATTAAAACGGATTAGTAAATGAATTGTTAGTTGTAAGGTAAAAACAAGTAAACATTTATGTATTATTTGGTTAGAATAGATTTAATTTTTTAAATTAATCAGGGTACAAATATCGTTAAAGTGAGCGCAGTATTCGCCAATAAGCGTCATAGTTTGGCGAAATTAATATGATGTAATTAAAACTGTACTTAGCTTTTTTGAATAAAGAAACTATAAACAAAACTATAAATAAAACTATTTGTAAAATAAAGTATAAATAAATGTGATGAGTCATTAACCAGTTTGCACTTGATTTTTTTTCAAGATTCCGTGTCGCAAATTATTATTTTCATGACGTAATTCTAAAAGTATACTTTCGTACATACTTTCAGTGGTTCATGTGACGAAGTTAATAGTCATAATAATAATAATTTTGATATCGAGAAAAGCCGTAAGTATCACAAAAACACACGCGGACGAAGTCGCGGGCAACAGCTAGTTATACATAAAAACCATCCTCTTGAATCACTCTATCTATTAAAAAACAACCGCATCAAAATCCGCAAAAAATTATTTAAATGTAGACATTTAGGATTATTTTAGGTTTCGATCGGTTCTTTTACTTTTTCTGTGTGTCTACTCTTGCTTAATACTTATGTCCTGTCAATCGTTCAAAGGTTAACTGGAAGAGATCCCTTTTAGGGATAAGTTCGCCTTTGTGCATGTGTGTTATCCTGTATTCATCTTTTTCTTGTGTTTTATGTACAATCAAGAGTTATACATACATACATACATAGGGACAGAGAAAGCGACTTTGTTTTATACTATGTAGTGATAGTGATAGTGATGATAAATAATTGTTCGCTTTTTCGCTTGCGCGTAGCCGTAGCCGGGTATAAGCTCCAGCCTTTGAGACCTGAAGCTTTATAATGCAGTCTGAAGAGCTTCCGACGGGTAATGCGATATAGTCACTTCAACGTTAGCCGTGTAATAATGGCCGTTTATTGAGCTTTGTGAATTTGACGCTGTCACGGTAGCTATAGATATAGATTATTTATACATACATTCAAACTGTAGATGCAATGTACTTTGTTAAGTTAGGAGAGTTAAATTAAAATCGTCAAGAGAAAATTACAAAAATAACCAATTTTTTATTGAATATAGCGTTATTTTGCGGAGGCCTATTTCAATGAACAAAAAATATTTACCTTGCTACTCCGCTACTCACGTGCAAGATAATCCATACCTCCACTACTGCCAAAAAAACACATATACAAACCAATGGTTTGCATGTGTAACAGTTGTGCTCATTAAACTTTGATAATGATCCCGTAGAGGGATCGAAGCGTGTCAGTGTTTGTATGGTGTAAGGGATAATTAAGTTTGTGGGATTTATATATGTGTTTTCATTAAAAATAACCAAAACAAAAATAACAACAATAATGTCATTAATTTCACTAAAAGGGTATCCATGTGGAAGTAATACAAAATAAGGTGATGTTCTTATTTTTTTGCATACTTACCCCCGTATTCATAAACGCTCTGTAGGCTTCTGCCACAGTATATATATAAGCTAAAGCAGTAAGGAAACTACGAACAAATCGGTTGAAACGAAACACGCACACAGGCGCGCGCTTTACACGGCCCCTAAGCGGACCTCGTCCACTCCGCTCAGGCTCAGGTCCGCTTAGGGGCCGTGTAAAGCGCGCGCCTGTGTGCGTGTTTCGTTTCAACCGATTTGTTCGTAGTTTCCTTGCTGCTTTAGCTTATATATATACTGTGCTTCTGCTAACTTAGCAATCGTTTGTCCTTATCTGTTTCTTTGACATTCACCTTTCACAGATTGCTAAGTTAGCAGAAGCCTATAGAGCGTTTATGAATAAGGGGGTAACTCTACATCGGAGACAGTAGTTTTATTTGGAACAAAATTCGTGCTTCCAGATAGTTCGATCCGCTAGTCAACTATTTGGAAAAAAACGTCCAAAAAGTTCGACAATCGAACTAGTAGTACTGGATGGAATAAAGGTAATCAAATTACTTCTCCGCTAGGGATCGTCACTGTATATAACAAAACTAGCGACCCGCCCCGGCTTCGCACGGTATATTATGCATGTATTATACATATAAACCTTCCTCTCGAATCACTCTATCTATTAAAAAAAACCTCATCAAAATCCGTTGTGTAGTTTTGAAGATATAAGCATACATACGGACATGAGGACAGAAAAAGCTACTTTATTTTATACTATGTAGTGATAACAAAATAACCATCGACAACTAGCAACCACTAGCCATCGCTATTATGATCCCACTTTCCATTTATACGCCCACAGTGTCTTCCTAAATGTGCATACATACATACATATACATATATCACGTCTTTATCCCTTACTGGGTAGACATAGCCTAAGTCCACTCCGCTCAGGCTCAGGTCCGCTTAGGGGCCGTGTAAAGCGCGCGCATGTGTGCGTGTTTCGTTTCAACCGATTTGTTCGTAGTTTCCTTACTGCTTTAGCTTATATATATACTGTGCCTAAGGTAACAAAACCTTAAGACCACGTTTAGCATGATTAAAGGCGTTTAGGTGGAAAGGGAAAAAAATTGTGATGGGTTGCTAGCCGCATCGCCTATAACATGATTCCTAAGACTTTCGCCAATCCCTCGATGGGCTTTTACCTGCGCGGGAAGAGAAGCAACTGGTAAATTCTATGTTTTTTCTTTACTCCCAGACCAGCGTGGAGGAAACGTTCCTAAACGTGGCCTGTAGGTCTTGTCACCTAAAGCTCTGCTACACCGTAAGGAATAAAAACGTGATTTGTGTACGTGTATACATTCCGTCACACCTCTTTCCCACAGGGGTAGGCAGAGACTACTTTATTCCACTTGCTACGATCCTGACATATTTCTTTCGCTTCAATCCACAGTCATCAATCTCTTCATACATGCTCGTCGGTTTCGGTTCCTGACCTGACCTTTTTCCAAAACATCTCCTATTTGGTCTCGGAACGTCCGTCTAGGCCTTCCCCTTCCAACGCACCTCACACTCCCCATATAGATCTGTTTAGTTAGTCTACTTTCATCCATCCGCTATACATGCCCAAACCAACTAAGCTATAGAATCTAATATAAAAATAAGAACGTAAGTAGGTATATAAATCATGGTTTTCAATTTGCCTCTCGCTCCGGATGCTCTATAGACAGGAAGCCATAGCCTAGACGTAGACGGCGCCATTTTCCGCAAACATCAAACGTAAAAGTTTGCGAAACGATAAACTTATAACACACACACACAAATCACGTCTTTATCCCTTACGGGATAGACAGAGCCTAAGGCGACAAGACTTAAAGACCATATTTAGCATGATTGTGGGCGTATGGATGGAAAGGGGAATCAAAACAGTGATGAGTTGCTAGCCGCATCGCCTATATAACATGATCCCTAAGATTTTCGCCCAATCCCTCGACGGGCTTTTACCAGCGCGGGTAGAGAAGCAACTGGTACATTCTAGGTTTTTTCTTTGCTCCCAGACCAGCATGGAATAATAGCAGCCTAAACTTATAACGATTGTAGAAAAAAAACAAAAGGGTGTGCTATAAGTGAAAAACTTAAATGACCTGTACAGCCGTCATCAGATATATATCTCGCTATATAGCGGGCGAGGTCCTCAAATATTTCGGAGCAGTGCTGGATAGCCATAGCTATTCAATTTCTGCCCCTATCCCGCGGGAACTATGCAATTTTACGGGATAAAAAATAGCCTATGTTTTAATCTATGGTACCAGCTATCTTCGTTCCAAATTTTATCCAAATCCATCCAGTCGCTTCAGCGTGAAGAAGGAACAAACATACACACACTCACTAACATCGTCATACACTTGCATTTATAATATTACTAGCTTCTGCCCGCGACTTCGTCTGCGTAGAATTATACATAAAAACCTTCCTCTTGAATCACATTATCAATTAAAAAAAACCGCATCAAAATCCGTTGTGTAGTTTTGAAGATATAAGCATACATAGGGACATAGGGACAGAGAAAGCGACTTTGTTTTATACTATGTAGTGAGAAGGAAGTAGGATAATAAGAACTTTTCTTTCACTGTTTGACAAATGCCCCTAAAGTTGCGTTTATATGGCGCTACTGTCGTGCACGGTGCCAATAGCAATGAAAAGTAAATTCCAAACCACCCAAAGACCCACTAACCTCCCGTCCTCCGGTCAGCCCCTTGACCTGCAGCAGCTCAGCTGTGTGCAGAAACCCTGACAATTCCTGCTGCCGCACGTGCACCTCGCCCCTGTACATGAACTGCAGCAGCTGCCTCAGCTCCTGGTGGGCCACGTCCTTCAGTATCACAATGGGGTGCTCGCATGGGTTCATCTGTGGATAACATCATCACATAAGTATATGGGGTCTATTAATTACATGCATGCGTAGCAGTGGCCTGTGGCGGATTTACCAGCAGGCTGAGTAGGCTCGAGCCTAGGGCGGCAGATTTTGGGGGCGGCAATTTTTTTTTTTATATGAATAGGAAGGCAAACGAGCAAGTGGTCACCTGATGGTAAGTGATCACCACGGCCCATAGACACCCGCAACCCCGGAGGGATTGCAGATGCGTTGCCAACCTAGAGGACTAAGATGCAATGCCTCTTGTGCCCGTAATTTCCCCGGCTGTCTTACTCTCCACACCGGAACACAGCAGTGCAAGCACTGCTACTTAGCGGCAGGATTAGCGAGTAAGATGGTGGTAGCGATCCGGACGGACCTTGCACAAGGCCCTACCACCCGCAAATTTTGGGGAACGAATTTATTTTTTTACCTCAGAAATCAAAAAGATTTTTCTATGACGGTTTTCTGATGTCTTACAGGATAGAACAGGTCGATGACTTTTCTCCCTCACTTGTCACTGCACATTCCGAGAGTAGGAAACTTCCATATTCTAGAGTAGGTACTGTAGGAATAGGTTCTGCTAGTTTTATACTGGCAGGTTTCGGTTGCTGGCCGCCTTGAGACTTAGTGCAGGTTCCGAATATCGAACACTCGTTCGATATTTTAAAATATTGTTTTGGAACTTGGGACGGCTCTCAGAGCAGCTTGGACCGAGACCCATTGAGGGTTAAAATCTAGACATCTTTTGTAATAAATCATTGAAGCTGACGTAAACTCAAGAATATATTCAAAGTATGGGTTTTAACTCTTAGTAGCTTGGGCCTTAAGCTACATCAGTTTGTTTAGGAACACTTTTAAACCAATTTCCCGTACAGATCTAAGTGCCTCTTCAAGGCAGCTCTACAGTACCTACAACAGCTAGTTCGCCGCCTCTCAACCAGTAATCGGCCTCTCGCCTCTGCGCCCTTTGCCCACACTTTTTACTAGTGAAAAGAGCGAGACAAGGGCTGCAAAAACTATTCAGCCTATACCTTGAAAATTTGTAAATCCATAGAACTCGATTCCCACCTTGCCTATTTTAAGGCAGTTGGGCACTTTTATTGCGCAGAATTAAAGGCAAAGGCTGGTTAAATGCCATTCGGCTTGCCTTCCGATATATTTGACGCCACGCCACTGATACTTACATAAATCACGTATTTATCCCTTACGGTGTAGACAGAGCCTACAATAAGGTTTATGACACATGTATTTGACATGATCGCTGTACCGATATTTATGGCCTCAACGTCACATGTTTATAATTAGAGTAGCCTGTGTATGCTAATAATAATAACTAGCTGTTGCCCGCAACTTCGTCTGCATAATCATTTATCGCTATCCCGCAGAAATTACGCAATTTTCCGGAATAAAAAATAGCCTATGTGTTATTCCAGACTATAATCTATCTATGTTCCAAATTTCATCCAGATCTGTCCAGCCGTTCTGGCGTGAAAGAGTAACAAACATCCATCCATCCATACATACAAACTTTCGCGTTTATAATATTAGTAGGATAGGATATTCGCTATAGCAAAGAGGATTCGCATTTTTAACACAAAAATACTAACATACAATTATTGCATGATCGACGGATCTCTCTCTACGTAGTCTAAGAGCTAGCTAGCTACGGGAATAGTTATACAATTTATATAGCAACGAAATCCCTCTAGTTAGTATGCCGTACTATCATTAGTAATTAATTCGAGCGCCTGGCAGCTTTTCAGCGATGCGTGACTTTTAGTCCAAGAGCTAGCTACGGGAATAGTTATGCAATTTATAGAGCAACGAAATCCCTCTAGTTAGTATGCCATACTATCATTATTAATTAATTCGAGCGCCTGGCAGCTTGGATGTCACCTGGCACTACTTTTCCCCCGATTAAAACGCCTGGCAACGTTATATTCGAATTAAATATATAATAAGCTACATTACACCAAACTCTATAAATTGAACACCTTCAATTGCCCCTCCACCCCCCTTTAATTGTTGGTCATCCACTCTCACACCCAAAATTGAAATGCTGCCAGGCGCTCGAATTAATTACTAATGATAGTATGGCATACTAACTAGAGGGATTTCGTTGCTCTATAAATTGTATACCTATTATAGCTAGATCTGTCTAATGTATATTGCTTGAAATATTTCAGACAACACCATACAAACTTTTTCCAGAGCACAGTACAGTTAGATTAACAAATAACTCAAGACGATGGGTAGTCGCTCAAAAGCCGTATCGGCAAATAACGCCTCGCTTGCGTTGCAGGATGAGGTCTTATTTTGAATAGAACTGACTTTTGAATGCCTGAACCCAGCAGTGGGCCGTATACGTATAGATTATGATTACATAGATAAAAAAATAGGACCCAAAATGGCTGCATTAATCAAAATAAAAATAAAAAACAAAATTTTATTTTTGCTAACTGGCCGCCAAGGGCTCTTTTACATGTCTTTTTGAAACTACCAGCGCGTTCGGAAAGACCATCATTGCCAAGAATGCGCCGCAAGAAACTTGGCAGTATAATATTATTAGTTTGATAATATTATAGCCTTTTTATTCCGAATTCGCTGCTAATTTTAGTAAACGTTGTCGTCACTTTTTGTTTTATAAAATATCGCGTATCGGCGTACCTCTTGGCATAGGCCTCCTCCTCATAGGAGGGTTTGGGCCATAGTTCCCATGTGACCCCAGAGGATCGGAAACTTCACACACCACTCAATTACTTCGCAAATGTGTGCAGTTTTCCTAAAGATGTTTTCGTTTACCGAAAAACTAATGGCAATTCAAACGGCATTACCCAATCGAAATATAAATACCAATTTCAATTCGTTCTGAAACCTATTAAGTCTTATAAATCTTGATAAAAATGTAATTAATAAACAATATTCTTCATTAGCGTCATGTACACATATACAGCGTTTAATAAATACGTTACCATTCTCTAATTAACACTAAGAACTACTTATGTTTGTTTTCAATAATGTACTTTGTACTCAAACAATGAGACATCGCCGTCCGTCTTTTCATTGCTAAGCAGAAATCAAATCAATTTAACACCTGACTTATTTTGTTGCTGACTGTACTTGCATTGTCATCTATTAAATACTAGCTTAAGAATTAAATAGTACCAGCAGGCTTATTATCAAACTCGCTCGCAATCGCCATCGTGTTCATTTTGAGTTCTTGTATGAATGTGACAGCTAGATGATTCCGATGCCAATTGTCAGCCCATACGTGAACTGTCAAAACACGATGGCGATTGCGAGCGAGTTAGGTAATAAGCCTGCTGGACAGCTTTCCTTAGCATTTTTTGGTACGTTTTCTAAAAATGACACCTAGTTCTATCGTCATATCTGCGACAACTGGAGGAGACCTAAGTCCAGTCCAGGCACCTATTTCACCAATGCGACAATTGTCGCTGACAAGTGACAATTCTGTATACATTGCAAACTCGACGAGAATTTACGCCGTTTGGCTCCATATTGAATAAGCATTGCCTTTCCTCCACGCTGGTATGGGAGCAAAGAAAAAACATAGAATGTACCAATTGCCTCTCTACTCGCGCTGGTAAAAGCCCATCGAGGGAACGGGCGAAAATCATAGGAATCATGTTATAGGCGATGAGGCTAGCAACCCATCACTAAATTTGTGCAGCATTCCTTCATAACCAGAGCATCTGATTCTGGGGGAGGGGATGCTGCATGAATTGTAATTTCCGATCTTTGGAGTCTTCCCATGAGGCTGACATAGTAACCCCTGTGTACTAGCCTCTTTACTTTAGACATAAGATATAAAAAAAAACCATCACTATTTTAATTCCATTTCCCACCTATACACCCACAATCTTGCTAAATGTGGCCTGTAGGTACCCGTTACCTTAGGTCCTGTCTACCCCGTAAGGGATAAAGACGTGATTTTAGTATGTGTATGTACCGACAATTGATGTGAATGAGAATGGAGACAACTAGGCTGTTTAAAGTGAAAATAAACAGAACACAAAGGTATTAAAGCTTTATATTAACTTGGAATGTATGTTTGTCCGGGTGGAATCTTGTGACTCAATTTTGAAGCAAATCTTCATCCGATTGAGCCGAAACTTTGCATGCTCGTGTAAATCAGATGACAATACAATAATCTGGTATTAAAATATTGGTGGTCCAGCCACGACTGTCTCCGCAGGAGGGAACGGTTGGTTGGTCCGATTGACTTGAAATTGGTTCACGTATGTAGGACGTATGACAATGCATGTAGAGTCAACATAAAGTGCAATCAGCCAAAAAGCTTGTAACTAAATTAAAATTTTCAGGGTTAGTTATATTTATATAATAATTAATCATGATGTATTGTATCTCCTATTATAAATTCTATTGTTAGGTCACATTCTCTTGGCTTTTGTGTTGTCCACCTTTATGATAGATCACAGAGCAGCCTAATTGTTTTTATTGTAGATCCTATATAATTTGTCTATATACCACAAATAAATGACTTACTTACTTATTTTATTTTATATATATGTACAGTAAAATAAATATATACGGACTTAACTTTGCATGACAATGAAACACAGTATCTATGCTTCATCCAGTTTGTATCCTCCCGTTAGGATAATAATCATGGGACAACGATAACGCATCAGCGGAGCAGTCAAAACCCGTGAATTCACCCCATAACTGTCTTGCATGTGTGGTCGCAAACGTATGTATATAAATATTTTTTGTTCTGTCGTTATAAGTCACTAGTCGTTATTACATTACATTTGAAATTTGCCATGAGCTTTTCGGTGAAGGAAAGCATCGTGAGGAAACCTTGCACACATCTGCGAAGAAATTCAATGGTGTGTGTTAAGTTCCCAATCCGCACTGGGCGCGCGTGGGAACTATAGCCCAAACCCTCCAATACACGGAGGAGGCCTATGCCATGAGGCACGCCGAATTACGCGACAATTTAATAATAAAACAACAACAAAAAAAAAAATGAAATTGTAGCGAATTCGGAATAAAAAGGCTATATTATTATTATTATTATTATAAGTCACTAATGACCTGTAGGCTTATCGTTTAACTCGCTCGCAATCGCCATCGTGTTCATTTTGACATTGTATGAATGTGACAGCTAGCTGATTCCGATGCCAATTGTCAGCCCATACATGAACCGTCAAAAAGAACACGATGGCAATTGCGAGCGAGTCAGACAATAAACCTACTGGTTAAAGATGCAGGTTCGCGGTGGATGCACGCTGCTTCCAACCAAAGACCCTGGAGGTCTATAGGGGAGGCCTATGTTGATGATTAATGTAATAGATATAAATTAGCTAACAACTCTGTGGCTAATAGCAACAGGATTTTAACAAAGAGATTACAAGTACAATGCATAGTTGCATTAGCTAATGAGGCAGTAATCTATTTTCAGGAATCATTAATTGGTGCAATTATGTCTAATTTGGACAAACTAATTAGTAACAATGACTCACTTAAATAACCATAATATTATACCTAGCTTAATTCAGACAGAATGTCCCAAATAGGGATTTCATAATTTTTATTTTTATTTAATTATCCCTCTCGGGAAAGGCACAGGAAATATTGGTCCATACAGTCAAACTATTGTTAGTATTTAGTTAGCGTTATTCATTTGATAGGAAGTTGGATGAACAGTGATTGATCATATTTTGGTTGACTGTACTAATCACGGAGGGATAATTATGATGAATGATCATTATTTATGTATTTGTTTTGAAACAACTTTCGGCCAAGTTTCTCATGGAGCATTCTTTTTGGTAATGGTCTTTCCAAATTCGCTTGTTTGTTTCAAAAAGACGAAAAGAGCCTAAAGTTTTTCATTTATGTTTTTTTTAGGTTATGGCAATGAATAGTCCCAAAACGGGTTTTAAGAGCTCATTTATGCAACTAGGTTTCAACAAATAACAACTTTGAAATCGACCCAAGGTGTGTAAGTGTTGTCTGTAACCTTAGGTTTGATTCTTACAGGTTTATGCAAATACTAGCTGTTGCCCACTACTTCCTCTGCATAGAATTCGTTTATCGCTATCCCGCAGGAATTACACAATTTTCCGGGACAAAAAGTAGCCTATGTGTTATTCCAGACTATAATCTATCTATGTTCCAAATTTCATCCAGATCTGTCCAGCCGTTCTGGCATGTAAGAGTAACATGATCCATCTATACTTACAAACTTTTGTGTTTATAATATTAGTAGGATGCTAAAGAGTTGATTTAGTACTGGTTAGTGAATAAAACATTTCCCTACCAAATTACCAAGTAAACTAAACATTATGGAGCACTGCTAAAGTAGATTATAATTACTGTTCCCAGGAAATTACATTAGATTCGCCATCATACAAATCAAATATATCACATTAATTTCTTTAATTACTGTTTTAACTTCCTAGTAACAAGTATTAAAAAAAAAACAAAATTTTCAAGTATAATTTTGTATTGTTACTTCAAACTAATAGATAAACCTATAAAAACAAACCAAAATAACAAATTCGCCATTACGCGCGCAATTATCAGCTCCATAAACAAACATTTGTATTTGTTTTAAACCAGATAACTTGCAAGGCACAGGCAAAAGGCAAAACAACAATGAAAAAAAAAGTGAGTCATAGGTCATACCTTGAATAATTCCTTGAAATAGGGGCTGCAAACTGACAAAATGAGTTTGTGAGCGTGCACATACTGCCCTCCTGCTGCCAATGTCACGTCCACCAGGTCTTCTCCCTCCAGCAAAGCGTGGAAAGACTGTGATAAGTTCGAGTGGAAGTCATTCCATCGCAACGAAAACTGCTCTGGCATCGCCATCGCCTGAAAACCACGTTCACGTAAACACTCACGCCCTTATAACTGTAAACGTAATGACTCGGCCGCTTTCAGCGTACTATGTACGCGTCCACAAACAACTCACTGAAACGGATGCCCACGTAAACCTGCGCTGCGCTATCGATCCGCGTTATATACACGCACTAAATCTAAATATACATGTTTGTGACTTTATAACTAATTAAAACAAAGCTACCCGCTTGCCACGATCTTTTATGATCTGAGACAAATACTGTTGTCTGGCATGGCAATACACGGAAAAAAATACCAAAATGTCGCTTGCTTCGATTGTCTGACAACGCTGACAACAGTCGGATCGGAATGCGAGCGACGTGCGTATGAAAAAAAATGTTTTGCAATTTGATGTCGATGTATTTTCGATTTAGTCATTAAACTAATTGTGGGTTTTTTATACAATTATGATGTATAATTAAAATCGGTTTTTTTACTTTTAAAAATGAAATTATACTAAATGATTGCCGTTGTTATGTTGGCTAATACGTCTAATGCTAAGGATTTCATTCGTATTCTGGTAGGGAATCTTTATAACACTTTCCATTACAGGTTAGATTCAACAAAGGTTACTCGTATACTAGTAAAAAATTCACGGTTTATTTTATACTTTTCAAAATTATCTGCATTTCGTGAAAAAAAATGCCAACGTGTCAAATGACCACATGAGATTAATTTTCTGTCGCGTCTGTGGCAGCGCAGCAGGGGCGCCATGAGGGCGCTACTCTCCCCAATACTCAAAATTCGAAGTTCAATAGTGCCGTCTCTCTTACTCTTCGCTCAGTAACTGTTAGTGTGAGCGAAATGCCATAAATTCGAATGAACTTCGAATTTTTAACTTCGAAGTGGAATTAAGGATTTCCATGAAAACTGTAAATCCTGCTTAAATCAACACAATATCATACCGCGCACCTTTGCAGAAACACAACATATTTCTTGCTGTCTTTAATTTTTTTTTAAGTATAGCAACACCGTTTCTTTGTGTCACGTCAAAAAGCAAATGAAATGTCATAAATGTATACGTACTTAGAGACACACACGGACGGCCGTGAATTCGTATACAAGGTTTTATTTTATTTGTCTTCATAACAGAGTCGTGGCCATGAGAGCGGCTCGCGCGTTTACCGGCCAGCTATGACCAGAGTCGTGACTATCGGTAAGCGTTTATGACGTAGCGTAATCAATGAGTTAAACGTAAGTTAGTTGATCATTATAAATCGCCGCACGATGTCGGGTCACGGGGCTCAGGACGAGGCAGACACGGACCGGGCGCAGCTTGTCAAGCGAGCGCTAAGCGCCGCGTTCTACGCTTTAGCATCATTTATGATCACCGTGGTCAACAAAACAGTATTGACGACCTACGCGTTCCCGTCTTATCAGTTCCTAGGTCTGGGACAGATGATAGCCACAATAGCTGTCTTATGGATCGGCCGGCGAGTCCGTCTGGTGCAGTTCCCGCCGCTGGACATGAGCGTAGCTCGCCGCATCTGGCCTCTCCCTCTGATCTACCTCGGGAACATGGCCACGGGTCTCGGAGGCACGAAGGAGCTCAGCCTGCCCATGTTCACAGCCCTACGGCGCTTCAGCATCCTCATGACGATGATTGGGGAGAGATTCGTTCTTGGAGTCAGAGCGTCTTGGCCCGTACAAGGCAGCGTGTTAGCCATGGTGTTCGGGGCATTACTGGCTGCTGCAGACGATGTTACATTCTCCTGGCCGGGTTACACGCTCGTATTGTTAAACGACGGCTTCACAGCCGCCAATGGTGTCTTCATGAAGAAGAAGTTAGACTCCAAAGAGCTTGGAAAGTACGGGCTTATGTATTACAATGCATTGTTTATGATCGTGCCAGCAGCTCTCGTCGCTTGGCACATGGGTGACATAGAAGCTTCAATCAACTACCCGCTGTGGGGCGACACACTATTCTTAATCCAGTTCCTAATGTCGTGTGTGATGGGCTTCGTTCTCTCGTACAGTGTGATGCTGTGCACTCAGTACAACAGTGCCTTAACAACGACTATTATCGGTTGCCTTAAAAACATATTGGTGACGTACCTCGGGATGGTTATTGGCGGTGATTATGTGTTTTCGTGGCTGAACTTCGTAGGCTTGAATATAAGTGTGTTGGCGAGTCTTCTTTACACGTACGTAACATTCAAACGTAAACCGCAGGCTTATAGCAAGATTGCTGAAGCAAACGCCAGAGTTGATACCGTATAGCAATACTAAAAGCGTAACCGTTTACTCGTATAGTATTGTAAACCAAAGAACTGGAGTGGTTTGATGTATAATCTCAAATATTTGAAATTGTTGAACAAAATTCTATGTCATAGTAAATTAATTGGTTTTGTGGGTGTTTTGACGAAACAGTGCCATGATGGTAAAACATCAGACAATCAATACATTGCATTTAACGTATAAGATATACATGTAACTCTGAATTAGTATAAACGAACCAATTTATCTGTCTGGTCAAAATTAAATCGACATACGTATAGTGTGTTAAGGTAATTAATTAGTTCCTGAATTAATGAGCGACCGCACCGCCGCGTATGCGCAGTGACGTGTCTTACCGTTTTTTCATACATTTTGTTGCGTAAACCGTCAACGTGTCAACGTCTTTTACGCACCGGTGTACCTTTATTTAATTAAATATAAAATGGAAAAACATTGTATAGACAAACTATACGGTCACCCTATATTCCTGATAGGCGGTGACAACAATTTCGGTTTAAAATTAAATCCTAAAGAAAGCATTCTTGACATCATGTCTGTTTTACGAACTTCTAAATAAAATTTAATTTAAAATAATGTAAGTAAGAAAAAATGGTTTGTATGTACTAATTCAAATTCATTGTGTGTTTATATTTATGTATCTACAAACGCAGTGGCGTGCACAGTTTTGAGACAGGTCAGACAAAAAAAAAAACAACTGCCTAACTTCCCAAAACTGCTGCTTGTTTGTTGTCAAGTCGGTTAATCATGACGTATCTGATTAACCATCTCAAATATCCGAAAACGGATGGCAATTACAGCAAGATATACAAGGTGACGGCACCAGTAATGGACATGGAACCCAATAAGAATGAAGTGTCCATTACTGGTGCTAGTCAGTCACCCTGTCTTTTTGTCTTGAAGGGCACGCGACTGTAGGGGAGACCGAGGCAAGTTGAGACAGAGGTGAGTTGATACAAAGCCGATTTCTCTGAACTGTGACAGTTTATCGGGCTGGTAACTTCGCTAATTCGTTGCTCTTTCTACACTCCACAGTTTGTGTGAAGTTGTGACCTCGCTAACTGTCATAGGTGCAGAGTAAAAGGCTTTGTATCAACTCACCTCTGTCTCAACTTGCCTCGGTCTCCCCTACAAGTGTAAAAGCATCATGTGTAATTACAGGCTGTTTTTTTTATTATCGAGATAATTATGGTGCCTAGTGCATTGTACAATTTTAGTGTAATAGTTAATTTGATATCAATTATTTTCCATTCCTCATGTTGAGATGAGCCTATGGCCAGAAGTGAAACCAGTGGCGTAACTATAACGTCTGGGGCCCGTGGCAAATTCGTCAGGGCTCCTTCCTCAAAATAAAGAAGTGCATCAGCGTCCCTTCCAGTGGCGTAACTATACCATCTGGGGACCGTGGCAAATTCTTTTGATGGGGCCCTATCAGTAAAAATCGTCACGTTGTACTCAGTTTAATTTTAATATTTTTGAGCTCGCGGCCTCTTGGGCTGGGGCCATAGGCTGGGGCCCTCTTGGGTCGGGGGACCCTGGCATTTTGCCAGTCCTGCCACCCTATTGTTACGCCACTGGTCCCTTCTGTGCTTTAAATCAAGCCAGTTGGGGGCCCCTTAGAGCTAGGGGCCCCTGGCATTTTGCCACCCCTGCCACCCTATAGTTACGCCACTGAGTGGCAAAGCCGGGTTCATTTGCTAGCTGTAACCGTAACTGGCATGTTACAGTTCGATTCAATTTTTGGGTGTATGGCTCCATCAAATTTATGATGATTCTGCCAATGTCGGGGTTGGATGAGAGACGGCCAATAGACTTAAGCCCTTTTGGGCGGTAGCGCTGCTAGTTCTAGGTAGGGTGTCAGCCAGAATCCATGACCACAGGCCACGTTTAGCAGGACACCGAGGGCGTAGAGGTGGATAGTGGAATCAAGATAGTGATGGGTTGCTAGCCGCATCGCCTATAACATGATTCCTATGATTTTCGCCCATTCCCTCAATGGGTTTTTACCATTTGCGCGGGAAGAGAAGCAACTGGTACATTCTATGTTTTTTCTTTGCTCCCAGACCAGCGTAGAAGCAACAACAACCTCTACGATGTATTTATCCAAAACTGTTTTAAAATACATTGTAAAAACTACAAGGAGGAATGGGACAGGCATAATTTGCTATTTATTAGAATTTTGCACGGATTATATTTTATTTAAATTTAATGTGAAATTGAAATATCTACAATGTTTAATTTTCTAAATTCTTAAAACAGCGTTAAGTTTAGGTCCGAAAGAGTTAATTAAGATACTTTAAAAAAAAGCAATTTTAAGTATAATTAAATAACCAGCAAAGAAAATGGCGTGGTTTTACAATTATCAACTTAAAAAAATTGCATTTGCAAAAAGAAACTCAGAAAGCCTTGAACAGAAAAGATGCACTTTGTTCCCTCTCGACAGGGAGCAAAGCTTACTTTTCTGCATAAAAGGTGTGGAAAAATTATTTGACCCTTCTGTAGAAACGTCAGCTGCCAAATTGGACCTCCCGATAACGGGGTCTTATTTCCAATTTTCTTGCCAGTTAAAATAAATCGGCTATTTGATTTGTTTAAACTTCAAAGTGGAATTCGGTTACATCATATTCAGTACCACAAGAAAAAAATAGTGATGGACGTAGTACATGCGCTGCGGGGCACTCGATAAAATAAAATTATCGATATTTCATTACTATACTGTGTCTCGAAACGAATCCGAAATACTTTAGTAGGTTATCGGGTTAAGTATTATTGAGCGTCGCTGTGAATGTTTTTTAGGATTTTTTGTCTGACAAATGTTTCCTTACGTTGATATTCAAACGCAAAGAGTACGGCGTCAAGGACTGGACTAAATCCAAAATCACGATAAAATATACCTTTACTGTAAATTCCATGTTTCTTCTGTGCTGGTCAAGAAAAAACTTAGAATTTACCAGTTGCTTCTCTTCCCGCGCAGGTAAAAGCCCGTCGTCAATGGGCGAAAGTCTTAGGAATCATGTTATTGGCGATGCGGCTAGCAACCAATCACTATTTCGATTTCCCTTTCCACCTATACGCCCTTAATCATTCTAAACGTGGCCTTAAGGTTTTGTTACCTTAGGCCTTGTCTACCCCGTAAGAGATAAATGCGTCACATATGTATGTATGTATGTATGTTACAGTAATATTCAATAATAGTAGCCCAACCTGCTGAAATATTTCAGGATAGAATGAAACATCTTGTAAAGAGGTTCAATATCGAGCCTCTCAACATAATAGAGATAGCGGTATGATGTTGTTTCAATCAAAATAAGACAGTTTTCTGTCAGTGCCATTCCGCAGAAACCGTTTCGAAAAAAAAATACACGTTTGATTTGTTTATTGTTTTAACGTTCGATTTTTATGAAATTTGGTATGCAGGTTTCGGGAACGATAAATCGATCTAGGTAGGTATAATTTTTAGGAAACGTACCAAAAAACAGTCATCCGGGTACTTATAAAACGAAACGAGTAAATAAAATTTACTTGTGTTGAATATCATCTAGATTAATCTAGATGACAGTATATCTATAAAATTTTTGGTAATAAATAATTTTGCTACGTCACTTATTATTACTATCGATATATTTATCGATAATCTCCGTAAAAAGGTCACTTGTGTTCATCTCTATAAAATTGTTGCGAAAAAAATGTGTGTGCCGCACTGGCCTTAAGGTCTTCCGCAAAAGAAACTGGATGGATCGTTCTCTGCTTAAGACACGCTGTTGAACGATAAAATGAACAAAAACCCTAGTCTGGTGCGCAGGATCGCGAGATATCCACGGAGTATTTGGTTACTGTAACGTGTAGCAGTTACTGTTACAGCTAGCAGATGAGTCGCTTAATCGCTTTTAATTAGTGTCCAACCGAAATATGTTTTTTGCCGAAACCGTATCCGAAATTTTGGTTTCAACCGAAACCGAAACTATTAAAAATGCGATTAAAAAGTTGAATAAAATGTCAATGAGCCGCTCTTTCCAGATAATTTATGAATAATTAACCTTCTCGCTGGTCCAATATTACAATATTACGTTTCCCTTTTCTTTGATTGAGATTTCATCATTAACATAGTGATGCTGGGTCTAAATTAATATATCCTAAATTGGGTAAAATTTAACACGAATGTGCGTTTGTATTGTAAGTTTCGGCCGAAAGGTCCGCTTTTATTTGGCCGAAACCGAACCTTTGGCCGAAACTTACCGAAACCGAAACTAGCTTTTAATAATCGTGAGTTAAACCGATTAAATTTAGTTTTTTATAAATCACTGCTCACGCGTTTGAATCATACTGAAATGAACGTTATAAAAATAGATTTGATGTATTGAAATAGATTCCATTGTAACATTGTTAATATTAGTTTGATAAGTACAGAGTTGTTGATAATTGGCAGTTCTGAAATTACTAGAAGCCAATTTAGAATTATGGTATAAACTTAGGGATAAAAATATTTAAATTAATTTACTCGATAATTTGACTTCAGGTGACATGAAGACACTGAACCAGGCTGTCTTTGACATTTGTCAGTTTTTTACCTTAAAAGCATAAATTCTATGTAGCGAAGTATGCGTAACTTTTTATATTAGTATAATTAATTTGCAGCATTTAATTTTTCGTATAGTATTTTATCTTTCACGCATTTCGCCGCGGTCGATGTTTTTTTGTTTGAGATTGACTAATTTGACAAGCTAATTGGCGTTGGTAATAAAATTCTGTAATACACGATCGAGGTGAAATGCGACTAAAACTTATACCCCCTTATTCATAAACGCTCTATAGACTTCTGCTAACTTAGCAATCGTTTGTCCTTATCTGTGAAGGGTAAATGTCAAAGTGACAGACAAGGACAAAACGATTGCTAAGTTAGCAGAAGCCTACAGCGCGATGAATAAGGGGGTAAGTGACTAAATAAATAAACGATTGCGACAAAATGCGATATACTTTTGAGTTAAAGGACTAACGAATCGTTGAGGTTATCGATATCGATATGTACCGAAGACATCGATAAAATGTCCCACATCACTATGTGTGAGTAACGAGTGAATGATATTGGCCGTCTGGTATTTTTAGATAGCCCTATTTATAGCGTTAGCGGTTTTTATGTAAGAGTTAAAAGGATCTTAGGACTTGAATTTGTATAGCCAAAGAGGCGACTAGTGTTGGTGCGATGTCGATAACTGTAATTGTTAGTGATGTGACACAACACGATACGATATGATGCCATGTGACGGATTTGTATTAATTTTAAGACATTGTACAGTAAGCGTACGCTTCTATTGATGCGGAGCGGAGGGCATTTTCGACTTAAAAATCGCTTTACTTGTAATCCCCTTGTAATGTGTCATTGCGCTAAACAAGTGAAGGTTTTTCTCGTAACATCTCATACACGTTGGTGTAAATGCCTCAATTAGGTACTTTGTGTGAATTGGCAGCGCCACTAGCGACACAATGGCAAACTATAGACCGTAAATGAGTCCTCGCCCGCGCGGGTACGGGGGCACAGGGTAGGACGACAAAGGGGACCGAGAGCGGTGCGGGCGGGTAGTGCGCCTGCCGCCCGCAGCTCTCGACCTGCGGTCGTCCCACCCCGCGCCCCTGTACCGCTCGGGCGAGGACTGGACTCATTTAAGCGGTCGCTCTATGGTATTCGAGTGACACTTCAACGCGAATGCGTTCGAGACGATTCTTGCAACCACAAAACCGCTAAAAGAAGGATGTTATAAACTTGACATCTATGTCTGTGTGTGTCTGTCTGGCATCCTGGCTCTCAGACGGATGGACCGATTTCGATGCGGTTTTTTCATTCGAAAGCCAGTATTGCGGTGGTTCTTAGTCGTGTTTGGTAAATATCGGTCCAGCAGTTTCAAGTGTCAGCTCTTTACCAAAATTATGTAAGGCGTTTTTGGAATAAAAATTAGTTATTTTGCTACCGTAAGATGAGAGAGCTATGAGATGGTTAGTTGCTGCTAAGTGTCGCTAGTGGCGCTGCTTTTCTAATTCATTGAGACTTTCGCAAACGCGTTTGAGATGTTTGTACTATCAAATGAATCAAGAATTTTTACTTCTTGATTTTTTATGTTTACTTTTACGGTTTTACCGTTAGAAATTGAATTTCTAAACGACTGAAAATTAGAACACAGAAAAAATCCAAAAAGTAAAGCTATGGCCGGGACTCGAACCCGGATCCTAGTCGTTCCGTGACGCGTGCTATACCCCTACACCACCCATAGCAGGTGGGTAAGCCTTTGTGACCATGTTTTTTATGTTTACTTTTACGATTTTACCGTTAGAAATTAAATTTCTAAACGACTCAAAATTAGAACACAGAAAAATCCGAAAAGTAAAGCTATGGCCGGGAATCGGGGGGTGATTTTTGTGTCATAAATTAGTTATTGACTTAGGCTGCGGCTCCACTGAGGCGGAGACGAGCGGAGCGGAGAGGAGACGTGTGGGGATCGACCAATCATATTACAGATAGGAGACGAGATGTGGATTTCATGTAATATGAATTTAATATGATTGGTCGATCCCCACACGTCTTCTCTCCGCTCCGCTCGTCTCCGCCTCAGTGGAGCCGCACCCTTACACTGGCTGTGCAAGACTCCGCTCGCCTCCGCATATGGAAGTCCATCCTAAGGCTAGATACGTGTTTGTATGTGAGTATGTCACGCCAATTATAACTTAAGTAATATTGTATGTTGTGTTACAAATATACAATTCCAGTGTTTTAAGATTTTTTTGACATGTTTTTAATGTTTAAGAGATTAATTGAATTGTGTATAATGAGCAATATTTTATTATTGACTAAGTGTACATAGCGGATTTATGTTTTATTATAAAATATACTTACGAGCAAAAATAATGGGATGCTCTCCATACAAATTTGTATGGAAACCGACCGTTTTTGCGCCAGTGTAATTGCCTTGCTTAATCAGTTTTACATGTGTATTATTTTATTGTGAATATATCCATTATGCCACCCATAGTTTGTTTTTTAATTTAACCTCTGTTACTTGGTCGTGCAATGCATGCAAAGAATACTAGTTATTTCTTATCTTCAAAGTAACATATGCTATAATATAGTGTACCACGCAGCGACTAAGCCTTTTTGGGGAGTGACACAATAGAGTGATCTCTCTCCATGCAGTTATGCCTGGGGACCGAAGTCCGAAGGAAGAGAGTCGAGAGTTGTATTTACGCAGCCGCATTGAGAAACTTCGTTAGCTGCATGTGGAACGATGTGACAGCTGTCATTAGAACTGGCGTGAGCTCGTGCGTCGTAGTAATGTAGAGGCCAACTAGATGGCGCTAGGGTCGCTACACCTTAATCGATATCGATAGTAATATATGCTTGCCCAACTCTAGTATCCTTTGTAACCCCCGTCGCAAAGGGGTGTTGTAAGTTTGACGTTGACATCTGTCTGTCTGTCTGTCTGTCTGTGTGTCTGTGGCATCATAACTCTCAAGCCGATGAACCGATTTCGAAGATACCTAACTAACCTAACCTACTTAACTATTTTTGTATTATAATATTACAATACAATACAAATACTCTTTATTGAACACCACAAAACAATACAGAAACAAAGAAAAAAAGTAGACAATAGGCGGTCTTATCGCTTGATAGCGATCTCTTCCAGACAACCAATGATAGAAATAAGTTGGAGACAGTTTAAGTAGGTGGCAGAAACAAATAGACAGGATAAACGCAGGGATAACAAAAACAACAATATCAACATAAATAGCATAAATATAATACATAGCTAAATAAATAAAATAAAATAATACATACATATACACATAACATAATACCTAAGATAAAATAAATGTGAGAAGCAATGAAAAATAAGAAGGCCATACAACAGAAAAGGATTTGATCAGAAGCAAAAAGAAAAGATAAGGTACTAAAGATAGCGAGTGGATTAAATTAGTGATAAATAGTGAGATTTGAGTTGGTTTTTAAAAATAGGTAGAGTTTTAGCTCGTAGGTCTACAGGAAGGGAATTCCACAGACGGATAGAGGTCATAGTAAAGGAGTCATGATAGAACTTAGAGGAAGAAGCAGGAACAGCAAGGAGGAGATTTTGCGCAGACCGGAGAGATGTCAGGAATTTAAAACGCTCTTGGATATTATTGAATAATCCAAAATAATGTTAGCATTTTTTCCGAATACGACAAATGAGTAGGACCACAGGCAATAGATTGTTTTTTTAATTCGAAAGCCAGTTTCCATGCGGTAGCGTTGGTTTGGGAATTTAAGTGACATTTGCAAATTCTGACAAGTTTGTTGCGTAAATATGTAAGTGAAGACACAACAGAATATTAGGAACATGTAGTTTTTAAGGTTTTGTAAAAACGGAACCCTATTACTAAGACCTCGCTGTCCGCCACTAGGCTGTACCTCATGAACCGTGATATAGACGGTTGAAATTTTCCCTTCGGAGCAAAATGTACATACACGCAAAATGTAACCAATAGCAAAATGTACAATTTGCAGTTCTTCCACGCTGGTCTGGGAGTAAAGAAAAAACATAGAATGTACCAGTTGCTTCTCTTCCCGCGCAGGTACAAGCCCATCGAGGGAATGGGCGAGTCTTAGGAATCATGTTATGGGCAATGCTAGCAACCCTTTGCAGCTCTACGCCCTTAATCATGCTGAACGCGGCCTTAAGGTTTTGTTATCTTTGACTGTACTAGCGACCCGCCCCGGCTTCGCACGGTATATTATGCATGTATTATACATGTAAACCTTCCTCTTGAATCACTCTATCTATTAAAAAAGTTTTACGTGACGACGACTTTGAGTGGTAAAATAATTTTAATGTGAATATTCATTCGTATAGTAGGAAGAAGCGCAAGACATGAACCGGTGTGTATGCCTATCTCTCTCACTCTCTCTCTCTCGCTCTGTCTCTCTCGCTCTTAGGCGGGCTAACTGTGCTCGAGTGGAAGGGACGCGTGCCTTGCACTTTTTATGTCTGTCTCTCTCGCTCTTAGGCGGGCTAACCATGCCTCTCACTCGCTCTCATTGTGAGCGCATAACGTGAGCGGAGCGTAACGCAGTTTCTTGAAGTGTCACCCGGCAAACCAATTTATAAGACGTTGTCACGTCAAAAAACGGCATGAAAATCCATTGTGTAGTTTTGAAGATATAAGCATCGGGACATGAGGACAGAAAAAGCGACTTTATTTTATACTATGTAGTGATAATCCGTAAGGAATAACGACGTGATGTATGTATACCTATTCAGGGGTGTTACGAATATTCGCATTCGCATCCGTTGGCTAAGTAAAGTTTTTGGAAGAGGTGCAAATTATATTTTTTTTCGACAGTCGACGTCTTAATAATCGAGGAACTGCAACTCTTTTATTTTTATTTCCTATCATTAATTAGAAATAATTTTTTAAATGCTCGATATGACATTTGTGAGATTTAACGGCCGATAAGCTCTGTTGCCTAGAACTAGCTTGTAATAAAAAAAAACTACGTCAACTGTCACGTTTGACATTGTCAAAAAATAATACCGCGGACACCGCGGTTCTGTTTATTTGCATTTGCGTGTAATCAGTGTTAGCAGTGTGTTTTTAATAATATTTCAACGACCTCAGCACAACCTCCTGCCTTTCGATATTGCCGCACTTCTCTTCGACCTTTGCACGATATTTGGACTACGATTTCAGCTACTATCGACGACTTAGGCACTTCTTCTTGGACAACGTTTTTCTGCTTTACGGCGACCCCCGCCTTGACTGTTGGACTGATTTTTTTAATACTGAGGCTTCGCTATTGATCACAAAATGAGCGAATTTGTACGAGCGGATTCAAGAAACTTGCCACACATGGATATGTTCATGATATTGGAATATTTCTACACAAACGATAAGCACAATGTTGCTGAAATAAGAGGTGTGAAGACACTCATGTACGTACTGACGAATTTCACAAACATTCTGATGCATATAATAATCATGATTACAAATATTTAACACATACATACATAGTGTATTGTTGTACATCAAATTAAATCAAAATCATTTAAATTTGGTTACAAATAAGCCTGTGCCCAGCAGTGGGACATAAATAGGCAGATGATGATGATGAAAGATCTTGTGTTATAATGTTTTCCATTGCATTTTAGGTCATCAAGAGGTGGTTATGTTGATAACGCAGTAGGTTATGTGGAAATTAAAAGAGGGAACACTGAATGCTTTGTCAGGGCCAAAGTTGTTCCGGAGCACAAAATAAGGATGAAATATTATCTTGTGACTATTCATTTAGAAGAGGCGAATAGTAATATAATTGATGCAACATGTGATGTTTGTCCTGCATCAGCTGGTAAATACTTACACTATAGAGTAAATATTTATGGTTATTGAAGATTATATTTTCATTGATTTGTTTTACTTTCAGGTGGATGTAAACACACATTGGTGGTGTTATATTGGTTACAAAAAAAATCTACAGAACCATAGCTAGTGAGGGAACACAGCCAATATCCTCCAAGGATATTTTTCCACCCAAGAAAAGAGGAATAGAACTAGGACCAAGAGATCCGGAGAAACTCAATGCATTTTATGAAAAATGTAAAAAAAGAAAAATTGGGGACTTTGATTTTGTCATTTTTACCGGATCATGATAATGGTTTAACAAAATGGTGTACATTTGACATGATACTTGATTTTACAACTAAAACTAATAATCACAGTTTTGAAAATTTTAAAAGCAATGTGTCTGTGACCCAATTTGTGATGGTGATTTTTTTCATAATCTATCACATCAGGTATCGTTGGATAGGTCTTTCAGAAATATTTTTGTTAACAAGTGTATATTTATAAAAATAAGGACTAATTTGTACATTTTAAAATAAAACAAACAAAAATTATTGTATTTTTATTATGTCACCTTGCAAATTGACTAAAGCACATTATAACTGCTTCGTCCACATATCAACCAAAAATATGTTTTAGGAAGACCAAGATACATTTTGAAGTTTCCTTAATAATTCTTAAGATATGTGTACGTCCTGACATATTATTCCCTTCCTTTTGTCTCCTTTGTTGAGCTTGACGATGAGGGGCTCTGGGTTCATATCACGTCGGTGTTGATGAACGACTTGCAGTTGAAGATGACAGCTTGCTTGGCATGATTTTTTCAGTAATATTAGCTGAACAGGCTACACATTTTACTGATGGTTTCACCAAAATCATATATTCAAACAAAGCCATTGTTTGAATATATGATTTGGGTCCGAGTCGAAAAATCACACTGGAAAAAAAGAATCAAATTAATTTTACAAACCAGTCCTTTATAATAACTACTAGCTATTATATTGTTTTACACTAACAATTTTGTCAAAATTTTTACTATTTTGGGTTTTTGGTTCCTACCATAGAAAAATTGTTATCACTCAATCTGTCACTTAATTTTTCTTTTTATACAGGTACATAATTTTACCTCTGAATCTGGCACGGTCCCAGGGTAGGGGTATGTTGCAGTAACTGCTTTGAGTCAGATCTTTTGTGTTAGGCTGCTTTCATCATTCAACATTTCCTAAAAATAAGCACATAACGAAGTACATATCAGCGTCCAATTTACACTTAATTTTTTGCCTTAAGAAGACAGGAGAGGATTCACCAAAGAAAACAATAGGCGTAGCAATGAACTAAGGTGAATAAATTGTTCACATCTTTTTGTAGTTAACTGTACAATAATGGCAAGGGATAAATATCCTGTGTTTACATTCATAATAACACATTGAACATTTAAATAACCTTGTTAATTAATATAATGAAGAAAAATTACAAATCATAAAATAAGACACCTAGCTGACACTTACAATCTCATGGTATGCTTTGGTTAATATCAAGTTTGCAGTATTTTTTAGGTGTAATTAGCCAGATTTACTTTGGTAGCAATCTTCCTCAATCTGTAAATATAATAAAAGCATTTTACTAGATTCAATAATCTTAATTTCTTACAACAACATTAACTGCAATATACTCACATTGATATGTTCCTCACAGACATACGACTATATGAGTTCCGTTTCGGACAGTTCATTTCTAGAGCTTGGCACCAAGTCGCTTGTAATGCCTTTGTTAAGCTCAAATATTTGGAAAATCCCGTCTATACTTCTTATATGACGGTACAAAGCATTGGAGTACATCCCTGTAATACTTAATTTCCTCTGCAGTGCTTTGGGGATCGTCCAAATCCATTACACTCGTGTGGAAGTACAAAAGTCCAAGAAGCAGTGCCTAAGTCGTGGAAAGTAGCTGAAATCGTAGTCCAAAATATCGTGCAAAGGTCGAAGAGAAGTGCGGCAATATCGAAAGGCCGGAGGTTGTGCTGAGGTCGTTGAAATATTATTAAAAACACACTGCTAACACTGATTACACGCAAACGCAAATAAACAGAACCGCGGTATTATTTTTTGACAATGTCAAACAGTTGACGTAGTTTTTTTTTTATTACAAGCTAGTTCTAGCCAACAGAGCTTATCGGCCGTTAAATCTCACAAATGTCATATCGAGCATTTAAAAAATTATTTCTAATTAATGATAGGGAATAAAAATAAAAGAGCTGCAGTTCCTCGATTATTAAGACGTCGACTGTCGAAAAAAAATATAATTTGCACCTCGTCCAAAAACTTTACTTAGCCAATTCAGACATCTGCGTCCGCATTCACATCCGCATCAATCAATGCGGAGTTTTTACGGACATTCACATCAACAAGACTCGACAAGTAACTACATGTTAAGAAAGTGGGCGGAGCCAGAGTGGCACGCGCTTCGCGTTTGTTTACATAAATACTATTATGCACTAATAAGTATTATTATGCATTTAAAATTTAAATAATTATCCTTTTAAAATCCCAAAATCCGCATCCGCGGATGTGAACTTCTAATAATCCGCATCCGCATCTGCATCCGCGGATGTCAAAATTTTTGCATCCGTAACAACCCTGACCTATATATACAATTTGCACTAAAATACATTCGCAAAATGTACACATCGCAAAATGCACATTAGGCGAAACTTGCAATATGCAAATAGCCGCACTCGCAAAACGCACAAAAATCGAGAAACGCGTGAGACATTTTCCATAAGTCGTCTGAACTTTGTTTCGTATAATTTGTTTAGTTTAGGCATTTTGCTCCGAAGGGGAAATTTTCACAGATGTACCTACTGTTGCCGCTATAACAGCAAATATTAAAAACAGAATATTTTTATATGTTGGTCTGTTGTAATTAACCAATATAAAATGATCTCGCACTGCATACGTTTTGTTTAGGAGCACGGCTCTGCTAGCACTGGATTATATTAAATTCGCGAATCTGTACGGGAACTTCAGTACACGAGTCCGACTTGCACTTGGCTGTTTTTTTTTTTGCTGTTTTTTAATACAAGGTCCCGAATAAAACGAACGCCGCTTTTGTATATTATTAATTATCAGGATGAGGTAAGGTTGAATTAAATCACAGAGGAATTAACATATAGAGTGGGGAATGTCATCGAATTTGCACTTCAACGATCAAGATCGATCTATTTTTGAACGCACGACACAAGGAACTGATTTATGATGTTACTAGCTGTTGCCCGCAACTTCGTCTGCATAGTTCGTTATCGCTATCCCGCAGGAATTGCTATGTGTTATTCCAGACTATAATCTATCTATGTTCCAAATTTCATCCAGATCTGTCCAGCCGTTCTGGCGTGAAAGAGTAACAGACACCCATCCACACTTACAAACTTTCGCGTTTATAATATTAGTGTAGGATGTGAAAGATACATTGGATGGTACAGCTGAACTGATTTGGATGAAATTTTGTACAGATTTAGATTATAGTAAGGATCAGCATATATACTTTTTATCCCGAAAGTACACACGGGAATAAACGAATTTTTCGCTTAGTCGCGGGCAACAGCCAGTAGGCTTTATTACCTAACTCGCTCGCAATCGCCATCGTGTTCATTTTGACAGTTCACGTATGGGCTGACAATTGGCATCGGAATCAGCTAGCTGTCACATTCATATAAGAACTATCAAAATGAACACGATGGCGATTGCGAGCGAGTTAGACAATAAGCCTACGTCTTGTTACCTTTGACTGTCTACCCCGTAAGGTATACAGACGTGATATGCGTATGTATATGTTACTGTACTTTACATAATTGGCTTTGCACCTAGTACATACGTAAATTACGTCTTTATCTAGGGGGTGGACAGAGCCTAGAGGCCATGATTATCACTCTATATGTTAACTTATCCATGGATTAAGGCTACGCTGACGCCATCTCTATTTGATCATGCGTTTGAATAAGCGAGGTCGGCAGCGAGAGTTTTAAACAAATTCCTTTACGCAATTCTGATTGTCATTGAAATGTACGAATAGAAGGTGAGTACCAGTTTTTTTTTAATGTATATGTATTTCAATCCAAAACATAGAATGTAGTTACTTCTCTTCCCGCGCAGGTAAAAGCCCATCGAGGGAAAATGGAGTGAGCGAAAATCTCGCGAATCATGTTATAGGCGATGCTAGCAACCCATCACTATTTTGGTTCCCCTTTCCACCTATACGCCCACAATCATGCTAACAAACACACACACACACAAATCACGTCTTTATCCCTTACGGGGTAGACAGAGCCCAAGGCAACCTAAAGGCCACGATGAACATGATTGTGGGAGTATAGGTGGAAAGGGGAATCAAAATAGTGATGGTTCCTAAGATAAGGGAACATACCCAAACTACGTGACCGATTTAGGGGGGGGGAGGGGGGTCTTCAAAGTACCACTCATGGTCACCGGGGGGAGGGGGGGGGGTTTGGTTTCTTGTCACGTAGTCAATAATTTTTTTTTAAGAACGCCACGTTTTTATTACCCCATCAATAAAACTTGTCCAGTTTCTGATTTTATTTCTTTCCCCGCAAATGTGATGAAAATCATTATATGAAGAGAAACGGGATGGCAGACTCGAGCCAATGAACTTAACAAAATTACATTTGTAAGTACTCGATCGTAATTCTTTTTTAACGGCCCGTACATATACATTGTGCAATGTACTATTTTTTCTTGATATATTTTTTACTAAACACAATTACAACCGTATGCAATTATAGGTACGCATTCTCAAAGTACGCACTTTTAGGGGCCGTATAAGAAAATACAAACAAAAGCCATTATTTTGTAACTTTACGCAAAAAATATTGATAAAATATACTACGTGAAAACTAGGGGGGGGGGGAGGGGGTCTGGGCATATACTACGCTTGGTCACCGAGGGGGGGGGAGGGGGTCAAAAAACACGAAAAAAAGGGTCACGTAGTTTGGGTATGTTCCCTAACATGATTCCTAAGATTTTCGCCTGGAAAAACGCAACTGGTACATTCTGTTGTTTCTGGACCAGCGTATAATCTAACGTGCCAGTAATGTCACTGGCTGTCATCGGTACGCTGGAACACGGCGCCAGCACTGCGGGGTTAGCGAGACGAGGTCCTTCCCGCGTGTTAAGCGCAAAGAAAATGGAATGCCACGTCACATGCCATTATGTCACCAGCTGTCATCTCCACGCCTGAACACAGCCAAGCTTTTATAATGGAGCAAGATGACGACTAAAGTAAGTTGACATTGACGAAATCATCGTATCGATCGATGGGGCCATATTTAAAAAAGAAGATACATATATCACGTCTTTATACCTTACGGGGTACACTGAGCCTAAGATAACAAAACCTTAAGGCCACGTTCAGCATGAAAGGCTTGTATTTAGATATGCACGCTCTATTGTGGCTTTCACTATCTGGAATTTTAAACTCACACTGTCGTTCCCTCGTTTAATGCTCATCTACTCAAAGGTTGACTGGTAGAACCCTTATTATTTTTGTGTGTTTTTTTTTGTTAGAGAGGCCAGACAAACGAACTAGTGGGTCACCTGATGGTAAATGATCACCACTGTCCATACACCCGCAGCGCTTTACGCGATGCTAGTGCGTTGTCCGCCCTTGCATTGCATTGGTTGTTCGCATGCATTATAACAAGCTTTTATGTTATAGTAATAAGCCTACAGACTAGCGGAGGATCTTTAGTTTCTACGTAGTTAAAGGATTATTACTATCTATTTGTGCCAAGTCCAGCAAGATATGGCTAATTTACAAACCGTGTAGCGTGAAACATTCGCCGATTGTTTCTTATCGCCGACAAATTATCTTCGGATTAGTCTTATGAACAAATCCTCGTTCTAATTGTTACGGTAGTGCTTGACGAGACCAATTATGCTAAGAACTAATATATTGCCCGCACTGGTGATTCTAACCATTATTACAATAATAGACTACAAGCAGACGCGTTCATCCCTTACAGGCATATAAGCAGTGCTTGTAAGCATACGTAAATGTGCCCGACACGCTTCGTACCAATACGGGTTTTGTTGGCAATACGCCTACCCTTTGTCAAAATCCACTGCACGCCCCTGACTACAAGCCCATGGACAAAAAAAACATGTGAAATGAACCAGCGTCAATGAAGCTTAGAAGGCTGTTAGAATCGATAGATTTTGCATAGACTTTTTTTTTTGGGAAACGCTCAGTTCAGTGGCGTAACAATAGGGTGGCAGGACTGGCAAAATGCCAGGGGCCCCGACCCAAGAGGCCGCGAGCTCAAAGATATTAAAATTAAACTGAGTACAACCTGCTCAGATTTGTTCTGTTCTCCAGTCCATTATGGTTGCCTGGTAGAGATCGCTCTGTAGCGATAAGGCCGCCTATTGTGACCTTGTAATATTCTGTATACCTTTTTTCTGTTTTGGTTGTTATATGTGTGTTCAATAAAGAGTTATTGTATTGTATTGTACAACGTGACGATTTTTACTGATAGGGCCCCATCAAAAGAATTTGCCACGGGCCCCAGATGGTATAGTTACGGCACTGGCTCAGTTACGCCGCATTGGTTACGGCTAGTGTTATTTCTAAAGTAACTTAGTTAAATTAACACTTGGTTTCGTAAATAACTTCTACACTCGATGCAGAATCATACATACATTTCATTTCCCATACGTACTTCACGAAACGCTGATAGCTGCTATTTCTTATCGCGAAGCTCGTTAATTATGTACCTATGTTTAACGACCGACTTAGTACTTAACTACTCTATTACAAGCAAATGAACTATGTATTACAAATTTCATACATCACGACTGTATCCCTTGCGGGGTTGACGGAGCCTAAGGTGAACGAAATATATTTACCTTGCTACTCCGCTACTCACGTGCAAGATAACCAAGCCTGTGTGAAATATATACTAGGTACAGTTGAGGGCATAAATATCTATACAGTCAAATGTCAAATATATGTGTCCCCGACCTTATTGTCTGTGGCATAAAGGTGTATAGATGTTTTTAACGTCTTGGTTACGTACAGTCGAGGGCATAAATATCTATACAGTCAAATGTCAAATATATGTGTCCCCGACCTTATTGTCTGTGGCATAAAGGTGTATAGATGTTTTTGACGTCTTGGTTACGCACAGTCGAGGGCATAAATATTTATACAGTCAAGTGTCAAATATATGTGTCCCCGACCTTAGTCTGTGGCATAAAGGTGTATAGATGTTTTTAACGCCTTGGTTACGTGCGTCAAGTGCAAAAATATGTATCGATAGGAACTTCTCAAAAATATGTCCCATGACCTTATTACGCTGGTGTAAGAGCGTATGGTACTTATTTTTTAAACTTTTAGATACATATTATTACACTTTTCCACAGATTATGACTGTATACATATATACTGCATATTTTCTGCAGGGCCGACAACGCACTGGCATCGCGTAAAGCGCTGCGGGTGTCTATGGACAGTGGTGATCATTTACCATCAGGTGACCCACTAGTTCGTTTGTCTGGCCTCTCTAACATAAAAAAAAATACTAAAAATCTATATTGCGTGCTGAATAATTTTGTATGGTTTTTTTCGTCTTCTTTTTTACTAAGTCTCTTTCAGACATAAATTAACGCTGTTTTAAGATTATCACTTTTACATTCACTCGATTAAATGGCGCAATTCGTGTGTAATGCGACAAAACGTAATCATATAAGCATTTAGATGATAATAAATATTGAAATAGCTGACCACGTCCGATTTAGATAACAGAGCGCCAACTCGCTTATCATAACTATGTCGGAACTAATCGAGATAAAACTATGCATATTAATCATTCTCTTAAACGAGGTAAAATAATATGTAGTACATTACAACAGAGGCTGGGAAGTAAGGAGTTGTCAGCTGAAGGCATCATAATATTTGAGGCTGGCAGCCCTTTTTCCCGCCGAGGTATGTAGTGCTTTTCTCAAACATGCATAGGTAAACTAAAATGCGCGAAATATAACGAACCTCGTTTATAGTTTTTTTTTTAATAAAGGTAGTGACTGTTGTAACGCCAGAAAGCAATTGCTTAGTTTTTTTTTAATGGCTGAATGCCAAGATGCTGCGCCGCAAAAGTGGAACGGAAATTAAAAGAGCACATTGCCTTGGTCTGCAATGTTGTATGAGATCCCATTAAATACCTTTCCTGTTGAAAGCGATGCGGCAAGTCTAAAAAATTTCTACGCTTTTGATAGGAAGTTGCATTTGGACAGCTACGTGAAAAATCAAATAAAAACTAGTAGACTACAGGCCCACGTACAAAAAATGTGGGTCATATGAACCACCAGGTGACGTATATAGGACGATATAAGAGCATAAAATAATAAGATTCAGCACCCAGTTGGACAGCTTACAAGTGACGGCATAGTGCTGAATCTTATTATTTTATGCTCTTATATCGTCCTATATACGTCACCTGGTGGTTCATATGACCCACATTTTTTGTACGTGGGCCTGTAGTCTATAGTTACGTAAACCGTCACCTCAATTGTTGATTGATACTTAGTGACATCTATCGGGCGCTTTTGTAGGTAGTAAGTTCGCGACGTCGCGCTTATGGCGATTAACGGTCCTATTTCGTCGATGGTTGAACTAATTCAACTGTACTCGGCAGCAAACAAACCGGGTCATGTTTCATACAACTTTCTACAGCAAGCAACCAGTTTCTTGCTCCCAAGTATAGTTGCCGTACACCGGATTTTAAAAACAGTAGGATTCAGGGCCATTGTCATTAAATAAAAAGGCAGTGCTTATAAGTATCAATAGTTTATTACATAAATTATAGCCAAGCTTACATTTTCATCACCTAACACAGCCTTTCCCAAACTTTCGCCTCGCCACCCCCAGGGGCCCGCGGACTCGTTGGAGAAACACTGTCCTAACCAATCGTATTTAAAGATTTAAAAACTGTCTAAGTAATTATATACTCCTCTGCTGCGGTCTATATTTTCCGTTTGTCACTAGATGTCGCTAGGTGGATCAACATTTCTTGTCTATGTTCCTTCAGCAACTGTATTACGTGTAGACTTAGAACTAACACAAAAATGCTGGCAAATATTAATCCTACAAACCTAAGTCTTAAAGAACAACTCAGTAGAACATAACGAGTAAAAAGCTGATCCACCTCACCAAGACTTTAGCCGCGTAGTTACTAGCGACATCTAGCGGATAAATCTGAAAACGCATTGTAAATAGATCACGATATAAGATTGTGTAAAACGGCATTACTCGAAAACCTTTCAATAATCCAAATATAATAACCGACAAAACATATTCAACCTTATATTATCGCGGACACTTATTCAGTGTAAGATTAAAATCTCCAGACAGCGCTCTATAAAAAATCTTATTAAATAATACTAACATCACTATGTTAATTTATAATAGGCTATGATTGGTGTTTCTACATTGCTATATCAACTTACTATAAGCTTAAGCGATGACAAATTAATCTTATGGCTTAAACTTTATCACATGTGAGACAGAGACCTAAACTTGTTCTATCGGCGTCGTGTTACATACATGTACCCAGAGATGGCGCTGTAGTATGACATAGAGGGCGCTACTGTCTAAATAAAAAAATATTAACAGAATTGACACCAAAACACTGAAACAGTTGACTTCACAAAACAATTGTTTACGGAACCGATTTAATCGAGACAGAGCTAAATGTATACTCAAAAATTATAGAATTTTACAAAAAAGTGACAGTCGTATAACACCCTCTTATTTCAAATTTAGCGTCGTACAGTCGCGTACAAGCATAGTAATACATTTTTGTACCTTTACTCATTAATATCTTTGTAATCGACTATAGTCATGAACATGGGTCAAAGTTTAATGAAATCCTTCACAATAATTCGACTTGGATGCTTCAAACTATATTACAACTAAGTTCAATTCTTATTGAACTATATTCCTGCTGTTACCTCGCTTGTGCATTATCATAGTCTAGCCTAGCATATCGAGGAACTCGAGGTAGGCCCCTGTCTCATTCCCTAGCAGCATAACACTTGCTATATTTGCCCCAGGGGTCTATCTCGCAGCTATCGACAAGTAAGGTACCCAAAACAGAGCGTCAAGTTTCTAAGCAAAACGTATCGACCGCACTTGCGGTAGTGCCAAATACTATGAGAACTGTTGCCGCTTTGATCCGCAAGTGGCGCTGCCAAATATTCTATTGTAAATGAGACGTTAACGCAAACGCGTTTGATACTTATTTCCTGTCTAAAACTTACGCCAGACGCTTTGAGCTTCTAGGTGTAAGTCTTAAAGCTACAAAACGTGTTTTACCGTTTTAATTACTATGGCGGAGGCAGCGCCACTAGCGGCATAAATCGGCAACTAAATAAATTCATAGTTTTTGACACTTCAACGCTAACTCGTTGGAGACTTCACCTATAGTTTTGAGCACCTTACGCATGGCGACTGTATATTCCGCTTTCATACAATTTTATCACATAAAAAGAACACACTCCATTGTGTTAGGTAGTAAAATATACACTTTAAAAATCTAAATCTTTTCACTTCACAAATTAATTATGAAATAACAATGTAATTTCTTACGATTTAGATTTTTAACCCTTAATTTAACATACTTAAAAAATTCACGGTTCAAGCCTCTGTAATTTTAGTCCCAAAAAACCGAGTAAAAAAAAACACAAAAGGTATTTTTAGAATTTGTCCAATAAACTGTAAACTGTCAAATTGAGGGTAGTGTATATTTTAATAAAAAGACACAAGATTGTTTACCTTTAGTAAAGTACCTACCCACAGCCTTCTCTATTCTCTCCTACAAGCCGTGCAGATCTGGCAGTCGCATTTTTATGCTTAGGTTCACAAGCGCCGTTGCCAAACCGCTACGGACATGGCGTAGCTGTTTGGCAACGTCCCTTGTGAACCTAAGCGAAAATGCGACGTTGCCAAACCTAATAGCACGGCTTGTTGTCTTCAATAGAGAAGGCTATGACCTACCTAAACCAATGGAGTATAGCTGATCTAACGCATATAAACTTTGCGCTATGCCTGTTCCCCACTTACTCTTACACATTACAGACCGTAGACTTAGAAAGCCCTTCAGGTATCTTTCTGTCTCACTCACTCTTATAGCCTTGATACTTGAATCGGCGGCCGATGATACCCGAAGCGGAAAACCGAATGGCGTTCTAAGAAATCACGGACTGTACTGGAATATGGACTAACCCCCTTTCATAAACGGGTCTGTAGGCATCGGCTAACTTAGCAATCGTTTGTCCTTATCTGTCACTTTGAGATTTACCTTTTACTGATAAGGACAAACGATTGCTAAGTTAGCAGAAGCCTACAGAGCGTTTATGAATAAGGGGGCAGTTTAGCCTTCGCTGTATATTTTCCGTTGCAACCATAAAAGAACCAATCGGTAACGAAAGAGACAGAACGATATAATATATGTATGTTAGGGGGAGATTGACGAATCAGAGCCTAAGTTTTCACACGTTTTAAACCGGCTCACGTGACGTCTCATTTACTATGGAAAAATTAGCAGCGCCACTTGCGGATCGAAACGGAAACTGTTCTCGTAGTATTTGACTTAACGCCAACGCATGGGAGGCTTGTTTTGAGACCGAAGGCTTACACTAAGCTGTCCAATTTTCTGGTCTCGCCGCAGCTATTTAAGCCCCGAACTAATCTAACGGCAGTTAGTAATAATAATAAATATACTACATCTGCACTTCTCGAACGCGTTTGCGTTAGCGTCAAGCACTACGAGAATAGTTGAAGACCCACGACAACAGATGGCGCTGCTAATTCACCCAGTAATAAAGACGTGTACGCGACGTCTCTACTGTCAAAAACTTAGGCTAGAGCCGCTCATGTGCCAGGGCTATTCTGAAATTAATTCACAGTTCGCATCACAGTCCTTGTCACTCTAATAATAAACACTGTTAGTGTGAGCGAAACGGCGCTATACGAAGTTCGAATCTGTACCATCATAAGGCCTGAGCGTTAAACCGGTACAATATACATTCTTACGTTACATTACAGCCATAATATACACAACATTTATAAGCGGATGTTGGAACGTGGTTGCCATTTTTGTGCAATTCAAATTAAAAAAAAATTTTTCGACAGCTTTACAATGGTGTTTGAAGCTCAATAGCACTGGACCTGCGTGGGAAGTATAAGCCCAAGCTCTTTTTTGGAGAAGCATTGCCCAGAATTGGGACATGAACTGGAGAGTACGTTCTACGGGACAGCGATATTACTTTAAAGAGCACCCAATTTTTCGACACAGTTGCACCATGATCACGGGTAGACTTAATTGTTAATATTTAAAAAAAAAAAAAAAAATCTATGAATCAAAAACCATTTCCAGAGACACACTTATATACTTATTTTTTTTTAAATGAGCAAATTATGCAAAAAGGGAAATGACGCCGTACAGCTGGTCCAACTTTTTGTATATGGCAACCGGCTATAAAAAAAACTATAACTCCCGGGTACCCGTTTGTCATTTACGACATTGACGTTTTACATTTTGTTTTAAGTTTTTAACGTTCATTATTCAATTTTTTAAGTGTACGAAACCCTATGTGATGTCATTTCGGCGACACTTGACGTTTGTAACATACGCCCTTTTTGCTTGAGCAACGATTTCAATTAATTTTTCACAAATATAAAAAACAGGGGTGTCTTAAAATTGTGCACTCTTTCGAACCAAACAATAAAAAATAGCACTCGATTTTTTTTATATTGTCATCCAATTGGTAACGTGCAAGAATGAGGGTAGACACAACTCGGGTACACAGCTTTAACGTCACAATTCTTCTAAATACTTAGACCTCGTTAAAGGTCATTCCGTAGATTTTTGAATTTAATCAAATCTTCATGCAGCATGAAAATTTTCACTCAATAATTTTCATTGTTTTTGTGTTACGAAACTATCATAAAAGATCGTAAAATGCAAAAAGAGCAACCCCGGACCAACGCCCGCCAAACCATCCTACCGGCATCACAAAAATAGACAGTTCCGATTAAAAATGAAACAAATATATGGACATTAAATTTACAGCTAAATATCTTACAGTTCCATCCGTCCAATGTATCAAAAATCTTAACGTATATATTTTTTTTTTCAATTTAATCTACCTATTTAAAAATATCGGATCATAAATAACATGTTTGTGACCCTCTAACATATAACTATGTCTAGACATGATTGCGTTTTATTGGTGTCATGAAATGGAGTACTATGATACTACCTAAAGGTACTTTATGGTGTTTTGTGGATTGTGATTACATCGGAATTAAATCCTAAATTCTGTAATATTGCTTTAAAAGTCTGATATAATCATATATTTGAACCACAGAGCACTGTGATAAAGCCTTTAACCTTTTCGCCACCACGTCAAATACATGACGTCACCGATACGACAGACTTTTGTTGCGATGCCTTAAATTGAACCTAAACCCAACGTTGCTTGCTTCTGCATTGAAGTAATGGACGTATAAATAGGTCGTTAGCGTCGAAAAGGTTAAACTATATTCGCACTTTGCAGTGCATCACACTAAAGGTTTTGACACAGAACGTCTCGAAACTGTCGCGTTGACGTCTCAATAACTATGTATAAATCGGCAGCGCCTCTAGCGGCTTCAGAGCAAACTAATCCCGTAGTATTTTATACTTCTACGCGAACGCGTTCGGGACTTTTGTTGAGATAAAAACTAGCGTAAGGCCTGTGTCTTGTTACTCGCAGCGCACTCTGGACGCTCACATACACTCGCTTGTGTTTAATATGATCCCAGACCGTACGCTTACTATAAGCGCTCAACCACATTATATATATAAGCTAAAGCAGTAAGGAAACTACGAACAAATCGGTTGAAACGAAACACGCACACAGGCGCGCGCTTTACACGGCCCCTAAGCGGACCTGAGCCTGAGCGGAGTGGACGAGGTCCGCTTAGGGGCCGTGTAAAGCGCGCGCCTGTGTGCGTGCTTCGTTTCAACCGATTTGTTCGTAGTTTCCTTACTGCTTTAGCTTATATATATACTGTGGCTCAACGTTGTTAAATCGAAATGAATTCTGTTAACGTTTTTAGTTACTCTTGATCGGAATCGGAAGCCTATTTATTCATTATGGCATTGCAGCAAAAAATTAAACCTGTTTGTCGTCCTTGTCTAGTCTTAGCTTCTTTTAGTAAAATTTCTAAGCGACACTGAAAATTAGAACAGAAAAATCCGAAAAGTAAAGCTAGGGCCGGGAATCGACCCGGATCCTCGTCATTCCGTGACGCGTGCTATACCCCTACACCCATAGCAGGTGGGTAAGCCTTCGAATTTTTCTATCTGTTACTAGCTGTTACGTGACCTTGTTTCTATGCGAATTTTGTCGCCACAATGTCTGTACGACACAATTACACTCTAGTAGTTCCAAACTCTTTTAGTGTCAAAATAACGATCATTGTAATGTGTTTCCTCAAACATGCAGTGAAATATTTATGTTGTGTTCCTTATAATAGCCCGCGAGTCTGTAATGGAATTTCATACAAAATTGCCGTCCTAGGACAATGTGCTCTTTTTAATATCTGTCGGACACATTTTTGTGACACAGCATCCTGTCATTTAGCCATTTAAAAAAATGTTTGTTCTCTGGCGTCATGACAATCTGTCACTACCTTCATTAAAAAATAACAATAAACGAGGTTCGTTATATTTTACAGTTTTATATCGCCTAATTTACTTTCAGTTTTTAATTTATTTCATTGCATTTTTGAGAAAAGCACTCAGCCTTGCCCACGAACAGGGATTGTCGGCCTCGTATCTCTAGATGGCCTCGTTAACACTCCGCCATCTATAACTAGTCGGCCGGCAATCCCCTACTTTACGGCCGCTACAGTAATGTACTATTATTCATTGCATAGCTTCACTTAGTTTGGGACTAGGTAGTATTCTGATAGGCCGTATGCCTAGCAGTGGGACGTACAAGATCTAAGTCTCACTTAAACCAGATTTAATTTTATGCTGCCATTGCAATGAAAATAATAAATAATTGTAAAACCTTCAGTGGAATATAATATATGTTTTAAAAGCATCAATCGAAGTGGAAGACAAAAATTAGAGGTTAATATACAAAACTTTAATGTATGGCATAATATATGTTAAAAATTCTAGTATCGAGAGGATTGGATACACAAAATTTTACATACAATAAATCGAGGGGAGAAAACAATTATTTCCGTCAGTATAAAATTCAAGTTGCCAGCACACATCACATCGCATACTAATAGCACTGTCAAAACTAGCTTATTTTATTCAAGGTTTCATGACACTGTTTATAATAACAAAAAATTGTACTCCTTGAACAAGGTCTAGACCAAGACCGAAACTGGTCGGTCCCGTCCTGGCATTATGTTCGTAAGATGAGCCGCTAATTTACGTTACACGAGCTTTGATAATATTTCATTCTCCAGAAATTATTTTATAATTATAAGTCAATAATTAAGTTACATTGCAATAAATAATCGAGCACCCCCATGTGCTGTAAGTGCAAACGTTTTAAATAAAAAAAAATGAAAACTCCAAGTCTTCATTTTGGTTTATAATTTACATAAGACTAGCTTCTGCCCGCGACTTTTGCGTATTAAACATTTAAAAAAACCGCATCAAAATCCTTTGCCTAGTTTTAAAGATCTAAGCATACATAGGGACAGACAGACAGCGGAAAGCGATGTTTTATACTATGTAGTGTTACTTATGACAGACGAACCGACATCTACGCAACGCGTATACCGACAACTTGATTGTTCATACAAACAATTTTATCATGTATGAAATACGTATCAAAACAGTGATTGTAAATTTAAAATTACAATAATGTATAATGCACGTGATTGTAAATATGTGTGTTTGACAGTGGATTTAGTACTTTATGATTAAAATTACAAATGTAAACTACTCACAGATAATGCCAGAATGCACACAAAACTGTGTAAGGTCTACTTAAATTGGTTATCACACTGGGCTACTCATGAACACCATTATAGTGAGATCCGTTTCAGGGAGATCACACTAAAACGGTTATGCTTGGAACTTCGATAAAGTCGACCAAGTAATGTAGACCCCAAGCCTATTAAGCGAATACATTGTGCATTTGTAGAATTATCTGTGAATAGATTTTCACATTATTACTTTATGATAGGTTTATTTTAACTATTTATTGCTATATTCATTGTATCATATGTATAAGAGTGTTTTCCAAAAAAAGTCCACATGTAATTATTTTAGAATTTAAATATTTCGGCTTTCTCTTACTCAGTATCGTTTACCCTATCGATTCTCATACAAGAAAAAATGTGTCCCAGATTTTACTATAGATTTTTCCTGTTCGTCACGTTCCATACGTCTACATGAAAAAAAGTGAGGAACTGGAATGGTAATTTTGGGACACTTTCGTGTATAAGGAACGATAGGGTAAGAAAAACCAAAAGTACCTAGTTAAATTCTGAAAAAAATATCATGTGACTTTTTTTTGGAAATCGCTCAAAATCGGTTTTGAGACACATACAAAACAATACACGACACGCAGAAGCATTACTAGGTACATATTAAATATAATATAAAAAAAATGTAAATGTCTTAAATTAAATGAAAAATGCTAAAAGAATCACAAAGCGTTACATTGTACAAGTATAACCTAGTGATAAAATTAGTCTTTTATAACAGCGGCAGTCTTACACCAAGTCGACACATATATTATGTATTGAAGCAAAACATTATGAATTCTGAACACAATAAATTCTGATCTGAACAGTATACATATAAAAAGGTCTTACAATTGTTCTAGAATATACCGTGCTTGTTTACAAAATGTATCCATACATTGATTGTTCAAAATGAAGCGCGCGAAGGACAAAATTTTGAAGAAAAAAATTAAATTAAACTTTGTAGGTGCGTTCAGTAGAAATATTCGGGAAAATCTGAGACGTAGACACTATTAGTTCGGGCACTGGCCACTGGCGGCGCTAGTGTCTCAAATTAAGTAGAAAAAGTTACATAAAAAATAAATCTTGACTTTAGCTGCCTTTAGTAATTCGAACCATCAGTCTCAGGTGAAAAAAAAAATTAGTTTGAGCTGCAGTTTGTTTGATTTTATTAAAAATGGAACTGGGCCTTAGCTAATCTAGTTTGCATCTGCAATAAAGCCAAAGGGTCGGAATCCCGTACAAGGTTTCCAGTTAAAATTTCGAATTACAATTATATTTTAACTTAATTTGCCTTTGATAAAAGAGTAGATTAAAAAAAATTGCATAGTGTGGGGATTTAATTAAAACAAAGACTAACCGATTCCTTTGTGTAACGACGTTTCTCGGTTACACAAGGGAATAAATCAGTTCTTGTTGTAATTAAGCTCTCAATTATGTATTTTTTAAACTATTTTATAGTATTTATTTCAAGTTGATACCTTTCTGAGTGGGTAAGAGTGACAGACAGATGGTCAACGAAAGGAACCTTTAAGTATTAATTTTTTTATTTCGAAATAGTTAGGAACCTTTAAAAAATTAACCATAAAAAAATGCAACTCTTAATAGTAGTGTCAAACCTTTTTTAAATTGCATCACTGGCTGGTTGCCCAAAATGAAGGCTGTATACGAAAAAAAAAACTAGAACAGCTAAGACCACAGATTATATTTTAAATTCGCAATGCATCGTAAGCACACAGCAATAATTCGCGGCAGCTCGAACTAGATGGAGGTAGCATCGCATATAGTAAACAAAAATTAAGTAAAAGATCCGGTAAGTAATCTATTAAGTTACATTAATAACAACGAATAAAATTAAGTGATTTACTTTCATTCTGTTTACTATCTGTGTCAAACCTATCTGCGTTTGCATATAAACAGAAAGGAAAGAGGAGCAAAGAAAAAACATAGAATGTACCAGTTGCTTATATTCCCGATTTTTGAAAGCACATGTGTGAAAATACTACTCGAGAATGGGGAAAAATTGTGATGAATTTGAAATACGAGTAGCATAGAAGACAATCACAGCTCTCATTAATCTTGTGAACTAGTCAAAACTTTGATTAGAGCTGTAGTTTTGGAGATATAAGCTGATTACACTTTCGAGTGATGTGCTTTCAAAAATCGGGCTCGTCGAGGGAATCGGCGAAAATCATAGGAATGTTAAAGGCGATGCTGACCCATCACTATTTTGATTCCCCTTTCCACCTGTACGACCACAATCAAGCGAAACGTGACCTTTAGATCTTGCTTTAGGCACTGTCTACCCCGTAGGATAAAGACGTGATATATGTGTGTATTTATCTTAAACAAATATATTAATAATAATGGCTCGTTGCTAATAAAGCGAGGTTGTATATATCGTTGACATGTAGTACTATTGTCTAAAAAGCTTGCATTTCTTAAAACAAACACAAACGCAAATGTGTTTTTTGCTAGAATCTGCTGCATTTAAACAGAAAAAAATGTAATAAAGCATCTTTAAATATTACAGGCATGATTTCCGAAACGTTCCTTTGATCCAAAAAAAAAGTCTTAAAACTCTCGTGTCTATCAACAACCATGATTAAAAAAAAACGATATTTTTAAAAATAAAAAAAAAGTCATATTTCCATGTTTTTTTTTAATGGCAATATGACAAAGAAAATTTAGCTGCCCATTTTACCTATCGCGAAGCGGATGGTTATGAGTTAGCTACAAATAAGCCTTAGTCTAGTTGGCAGTATTATTCTATCACTAATAATTATATACATCTGATATTTTCGGGTATAACGGGGAAGACCAAAGAATAAAAACTACATTGTGTGATTTTTCAACGATTCTGACAACAGATTAGCAATTTCTTTGTCAATTTTATAAGAGAAACACTGAGAAACGATCAAGACTATGCCAAGCAATCCTACACAGCATTGTTTTAAGATTCCCTTACGTCAACTTTATCTGTGAGTAAAAAAAAATTGGCAGTCAGTTTTTTTTTAATATCAGAAGAACATCCGAGTCTTACCCGTTTGACCATAAAGACAGTAACCCACGAGCTGACTCAAACACGAAACGTAATCTGCCTGTAAACAAACCAAGGATGCATTTTTTTTAAATATAAATTTAATATTTTTCCTTTGCATTAAAAAAAATAAGCCCGGCGAAATCCTGCTAGACTGAGTCTCATTTGGACTATCGAAATTATTCGAAACATACATTGAATCCCATTAAATCTCCAAACATTTTTATTTCGGATATCCGATATTTTCTGACAGCTCATAACATCCCTGGGACAAACAGAGAGCGAATTCGTGTGTGAACCGATAAAAAATTGGAAAATCCTTTCAAGATCACTACGGCTTGTGCCGGACAAACAGAGTAGGACGTAACTATGCATCAGAAAGAGACAGGTTCATTCCATTTCAAAAACATAACTAGATCTTTTTGATTCGACAATTCAGGCGTTAGCACAGTTTTAGACGCCATCTAGGCAAAGAAATTTTCGATATATCTGATCCAGTTTCAAAAAAAGAACCGATACACCAAACGGCTAAAAAGGCGGACTTACACATTCATTTAGAATTTGCGCTTATATAAAAAATATTTACAATAAAATAAATGCATTTACGTGGCAAGTTAAGTACTTCAGTTTGATCACATAATATAAGAAATATAACATATTATTATAATCTACTACAGGGTCAGAACGATTACACTACTTACACATAACACCATGTATTACTATGTTTCGATATCAAAAACCATGAATATACATATACAAACATCGAAATGAGTACCGTCAATTTGCTACCTACAATTATAAAGTACAGTAAATATCATTTTGAAAAAAAAAAACGCAAAATCTATTGCCTTCTTGTTCCTTGTACTTAGCTATTCGTAAATAAATCTATATTATTAATACACAATTAATTACATGTTAAAATAAACTAAATAAACGATCACAAAGATGTAAAAGTTCAGTCAATATATTTGAGTCGAGTCTTGTGGTAAATACTTCGTTATCAACATAAAATATGGCTCCTCATTCGTTGTTGTGTTCAGACGGACAATAGCAACGACGGGTTCAAAATAGGCCTTTCGCGTAAAAAAGACAAAACGAAATAAATACGAACAGCAAAATAGACAAATTTCCTTAGCTTAATTACCCTAAGCTAAACGCTAAGACAGTTTTTAGAAAAATATACAAAATGCATTTCGAACCATATAGGAGATCGTCACTTCACTTCGATTCACACGAGGAAGCCGTAAGGGCCACTGACGCGGATTTGAGCTCGCATACTTTGGACACTGTTCATTATCTTCTTCTGGTGGCCCACTAGGGTAACGCCAAGGGAAGCGAGCTGATGCACGGTCAGATCCACGACGGCATCCATGTCCGTGATGCCCGCTGCACGGAACTTCTCTATATACCGCGACATCTTGATACACTCGAGCCATTCTTCGACAGACGTGAACTGGATCATATCTGGCGTGTCTCCTGCGAGGGGGTCCGCCGAACGATTCTGAGCGATCTTCCTCAGCGTGTCCGGATTACGAATGAGTTTGTCGAGCGTCTTGACAATGCTGGAGAACGTCGGCCGATGCGTACGCTCCTTCTGCCAGCAATCCAGCATTAGCTGATACACCGCTTCAGGACAATCCATGGGGGCCGGGAGACGGTAACCTTTCTCTATCGACTTTATCACATCCTGATTGCTCCAGTTCCAGTACGGACGCTCACCAAAGCTCATGACCTCCCAGCAGACGATGCCCATGGACCAAACGTCGCTGGCTGATGTGAATTTTCTAAAAGCGATCGCCTCTGGCGCGGTCCATCGCACAGGGATTTTACCACCTCTCGTGGTGTACGCTCCATCGGCTGTCGACTCTATCTCCCGCGACAGACCGAAGTCCGCGATCTTGCAGACCAGCTGCGAGTTTACCAGCACGTTGCGAGCGGCGAGATCGCGATGGATGTAGTTCATCTCGGACAGGTACTGCATGCCGGTTGCTATGCCGCGGAGCATGCCTACAAGCTGGAGCACGCGGAACTTCCCGTCGTTCGCCCGGAGGAAAGTGTCCAGAGAGCCGTTCTCCATGAATTCCGTGATGATCATTATCGGGTTGCATTTAGTCACGACACCCTGAAGGAATATCACGTTAGGGTGTTCGAATTGCCCCATGATAGACGCCTCAGCGAGGAAATCCCTCCTCGCTCTCTCGGTCGATCCTGGTTTAAGAGTTTTGATGGCTACATCGATTTCCTGTCCACAGGTGGCCGGTAGCTTCAGTTTTCCGCGGCAGACGTCCCCGAACTCTCCGCCCCCGATGATGGCTTCTATCGTGATGCAGGAAGCATCTATTTCTCGTGCGAACTCTCTGACTGCCTGGTTGGGGTCTTCATAAGTATGCGGGTCTATGTAGGTTCGGGAACCGGTGCCAGCAAACAGCGGAGTGGTCGCGTTGCTGCTGGTCTTGGCTGGCCGCTCGGGGCCGGTGTAAACTTCTCCGTTGCGATAGTTCAGGGCGTTGCAGTCGTTCGGTTGTTTTTTGTCGCACTCGTCGTCAGCGCGGGAGCGGAGGAAGAGAACTGTTGCTATTATGGCTATCACGGATAACACGACCACCGCTACCATGACACCAGCCACTAGTCGGACTTGGGCACCTTCCTCTTCACCAACGAAGCTGGTCTCTGGCATGCCTGTGCGTGAGTACACTATGCCACTGAACTCCCCCCACCCCCTCTTCATTTTGGCTCTAACTCGAATCCCATACTCAGTGTCTCTCCTCAGTCCTGTGATGATGACATGAGGCTCTTTCGTGATTGTCAGGGTTGTGTTGACTCCTCTCTCAGTATTATCTTTAGGGAAACATTTCACTTCAAAACTCTCTATAGAATCATCAGGGTCTGAAGTGTCCAATGGAGGTGGATTCCAAGCAATAGACAGTTTGTCACTCTCAGCACTCAGGACTCTCAGTTTAGTCACAACACTGACCACGGAGGCCTCTGTGACAGCAGTGATTTCAATTTTCTTAGGTGGTTCACCGGTGAGCTCGGTCACACCGTTTTCAGCAAAAACTTGGAATTTATATTCTGTAACCGGTTCTAGATTACTGATGGACACTTTAGTAGAGTTGAGACCGGAAGCTGCTGGACGGTACTCCACATTGTGCCCACAATTGGTACAGTGGACTCTGTAGGTTATGTCATCCCGTCCACCGTTCTTGTGTGGTGGTTTCCAAGCAAGAGATATAGAGAACTGGTCTGCAAATGTGACTGTTAGATTATCAGGAGCCGATGGTGGTTGAGTGCATGAAATATTTTTAGGATCCTTCTTCGCTCTGTAAAATCCGGGCACACATTTGCATTCAACGGAAGCATAAGCCGTGGACTCTGAGTAGTCCGGGCAAGGTATACATTGTTCATCGCCGGTGTGTGATTTGAATTTACCAGGAGCACATTCATTACAGACCTGGTTGTGATGGTCCGGCTCAAAGCCAGCCCGGCACTTACAGGTGCCACTGGGGAGTGTCCACTTGCCGTCTCCCTTGCATAGGTATACAGGTGCTGCCTCCCCTGGTGCAGTGTCCGCATTCTCAACACAGGTGCCGTTAGCTTGCTCTATTACAGTTACTTCTCTCCCTGTTGGAGTAGCGGGGAATCTGGCAAAGTTCACCGTGATTTCCGGGCAAGTAATGTAGTACACTTTGACGGCGAGTAGAGAAATACAAGCGCCTTTGTCTCTAAAGGCGAAGTATACGCCTCTTTTCGTCACAGCTATGCTTTTTACTTCTGTGTTTATATCTACCTCAGAGTTAGTGTTGAATCTTCCTTCTCCGGCAGCAATGGGCCCGACTAGTTTATAGCTCTCTGGCTCCCAAGGAGGCTGCTCTCTGGTTGCCACATCGAACTCATAGTACAGTAGACTGAAGGTCTCCTTGCAGCTCAATGCGTTGCCAGGGAACAGCGAGCAATCTCTTATAGTGAACTTAATCTCAATGTAAATACGGTTAGCGTTTCTCCGTTCGATGAAAGGCGTCCACAGCCAGTTATTCACGTTGTGATGAGCGACGTCGCAAACCACGTAGGAGCGCCAGTTGATTTGCTTCTCGAAGTTCGTGTAGGACTCCTCCAGCCACCCTGGGGTGCTCGCTTGCGGCCCGTACGGGAATCGAGTCCAAGACAACGTCGCCTCCGTTGTCGTGTCCAGGAGCATAACTTGCTCGCCGCGGGCGCCCCACGCCAGAAGTATCAGCCACAAACAGATCATCTTGACCGCATAATAGCACCAGACACGACCGTCCACAAAATGTACCGAAAACAGTCACTCACTACATAACTAAGGTGTCGACGTTCCAAAACTTCATCTAGATAAAGGTCCCGTCATTTCGCCTTTTCAATGGACGATTGCACTCGCGATAACAGCACGGCGGGGCGCGACGCGGGCGGAGGATTCACCGCGACGGCATCACGTTGGCGAACGATCACGAATTCCGTTGTTTTAAGTTAGGATTCCGCATTTTTAATTTATATTGATCCTGAGTTACACTACTCTTGACATGGATGGACGCGCAGTAGACGCCCGTGTTGCCTGTCCACTGCATTTCACTGTCCACAGACCTAGAGTTGCCATTTCTACGAAAATCCAGAGCACAGATAGCGCTAACTACGACAAACTTGCGCAGTATGGAGATGCAATCTACGCATGTGCCGTGTGGTTGTTATGTTGGTGTACCTGAATTCTGCTTGATTTCATTATAATTTAAATGAAATATTTCGATTTGTGTTACGTCGTGAACTTCCGCAAGTGACATGAATCCTTTGTTCTCAGGGTAATGTTTTAAAATCTACTTTCACTTTGTGATCATTAGAGCTATTCTGTAGCTAGAGACAAACCAAATTTGATTTTACATACTGAGCTCCATGTTTCTATTTATATACTTTTAAGTTATATAGGTAAATCCTTCTGTACATATTCTCCCTCCTCAAATAACTTTTGATAATTTATTCGTGAGCGAATCCTAGAGAAATTTTATTTAAAATGTGGCAGGATACGTAGGTACCTAGTAATACATGCATTTAAGCCTCACAAAAAATTGAGAATTAAAAAAACTGGACAACCGTCCGTAGTCTTTTTTTTAATGAATCATTCTAATTATCTCTGACTTGAAGTGCTTTCTAAGAAAAAACTAACGCTTTTAGGCATACATTTAATTTTTATTTACCCTAATAAAAGATATCAATTAGATAGGCAATACGAGTGACTAAGAACGATATAACGATAACATACCAATAGGTAAAAAGTCTGTATAATTCCGTATAAAAACAGGTCATTGAATTCTTCGCAAAAATGTATTCACAGGAATAAACCCCGTATCTAGTAGGTAATTGTACTAGTACTCATTCTAAACACTCAAACACCTATCAATAATAACTACTAAAATAGTTCAAGGAAGCGTAAACATTTTCGCACATACGGCGTTTTCTTTCTCTGCTATTAAGTGCAAGCGGGACGACACTACACACTTCCAATTTCAAATTTCAGACGAGGCGTGACGTCATCGATACCATAAACACGTCTTTAAATAAAACAAGGTTTCATTTTATAGTTTATTAAACTGAACACGAGTATTGCAAACGATAACAGAAGTTTCAAATGCATAATTGACTATTATTCTTTTATTATTCAAACAACCATCGAAAGTCGATGCTTGGTTTTGACATTATTTATAAAATCGGCAGTATTCGATATTTTTAATTCCACAGGCACTCATCCACTTCTATTGCCTAGTCGGGTTTGTCGTGCCGTCTCGTTCGCTCTTGCGGGTTTGATACTTGAATCGGCTTAGAGGCAAACCCGAACAGCGTCCTAAGAGCTCAGCGTCCGCCATCGGTCGTGGTCCACCTGCCTTGTTCACCTCAAATTAATTCCATGATTATTTTAATATAAAAATAGGTAGGTTAGGTTACTTAGGTATCTTCATCAAAAAGAAAAAGGAGCTCCGCCCTTGGGCGGACCTCCGTCGAAAACCAGGTGGACAAACAGTAGGTGGGCTACTGGCAAGAAAGAGTGCCCGTGGTCCACCCAGGTGAACTAGGCAGGTGGACCACGACCGACGACTGCTCAGCGTCATACAGTTCCAAGCATCCAAGTCGGCTAAAAAGTTCGGTACACCATAAATGCAGTATGGCGTGCCGAACACTTTGTGCGCTCAGAACAGTACCACCGTAAAGGTCCGGCCACACCTGTGCGTAAAAGACGTCGACAGTGAAGATACGCAACGGTGTGATCGCTCCTTTAACGTATTCCTTAGCTAACATTTTTAATAATTCACTGTCCCTTCATACAAATCAGCGTTACAAGTTAAATAAAACCTTGTAAAAATGGTAATGCACTTTCTTGGACTACGGTCTATGGGACACGAAACGATAAAAAGTTGACGTTTTTTTACACATACATACATAAATCCCGTCTTTATCCCTTACGGGGTAGACAGAGCCCAAGGTAACAAGACCCAAAGGCCACGCTCAGCATAGGGCGTATAGGTGGCCGTGATGGGTTGCTAACATCGCCTATAACATTGATTCTTACGATTTTGGCCCATTCCCTCGAGGCTTTTACCATCTGCGCATTTTTTACACACTATCATAATCTATTGAGAAAATTGTAACAAAATCTACTGACTAAAAGCTTCAAACTTAACAGAAGAACTGATTTTAACTGTGCAATTGACATACAATTTTATTAACAATGATATTGATTCAAATGAATAAACTGAGGATTAGTAAAAGTCTAACTATTTGTGACTAAAATAATTCAAATAATTGAACGCTACAATTTTATACAACCATTCTTAACAACCTGATGTTACATTGCTGGTAAGTATTATTATCAATTCATTCAGATCAAAGACAATTTTCTTTTTTTTATTATCAGAGATTATTGGTCGTTAGTCCCGCATAGAAAACAGGCATACAGCCAGTTATATAATATATATTATCATATCACACACTTAAGTGCGTGAGGTGATGAAGTTTAATTACGATGAATGACCACTGAACGTGAACCCTTAATTTGTTAAGTGTTAAAAATTTTGTCAATAAAAAAGACAAAAAGGTCTTCCTAGGTCACGTGCGGTCAATACAATTGCCAAATTAAGGTTTCAGGGGTTAAAATATAAATTTTCAGCGCTTCATACACAATAAGCTTTGCACACAACCAAAATAACATAGTATAAAATTCGAAAATCATAATATATAGTTTGCTACATAAAGTTAATAGAGCTGCAGGGTTCCACATGAAGCACAGATAGACACAGCGAACGACATTAGTCTATAAGCATGTCAACTCTACACCTCACTTGCCCTGAACATACAAAAAAATCACACACCTTTAATTCCTAGATAAAACATTAATCATTGGTAGGGCAATTATTTCACAGTTTTAAAATATGTTGCCTCTAAGTAAAAAATAACAGTTACAAAAAAAATGGAACAGAACCTACTTTTCTAAGTCAGTTAAAATTTTACCAGTGTCACACAAAGTATACTTAAGCATAAGCATCTACTTCTTCTTCTTATTTGTGGCGTATCAAGTCGTTATAGCGACGACAATTTCGCCTATGTCAAAGTAACAAAAATATAATAAAAAATCTTGTGACACAAAATGTCGGCAACGTTGTACAGTAATGGTCAAAGACAACCCCCCCCCCTGTCGGGCTCTTAGGCAACGGTCAATAATATCCCTCAGAAACTGCCAGGAATCATTAGCCGATGCCCAGGGTGCACCGGACCACATAAGCATCTATGATATATTAATACATTTATTAATTGGAGCACTTTTAATATTTTTACTAAAACTTTAATTTTAAACAAACTTGGTAGTTGTACAGGTAATTTCATTACTTTCAAATTATATCTTAAATAAACTTTTAATCAAATTTATCGTTTACTATAATAAAATAAATTTTGAATTTTACAGCATTCAATACGGACACAAATCATTTAATTACACAGCCATTAAAGGAAATTTTTCACTAACTAGAATGAGATAAAACAATTTTGAACACCTACTTATTTTACTATTGACTACAACATTGATTTTTTTTCAAGATTTTTAGATTTCATAAAAAAACTGTCATACCTTTGTAGCACTCAAACATTTTTGTATTAAAATCTTAAATTATATATCATACTTTTTGTTGTAATCTAGAAAATTAACTTAGCAATAAACAGTTTTTGTTACTCCTTCATTAGTTCCTCCAGGAATTAACATAATCAAATAACTCAAGTTGTATTTGTCATGAAATGTATGTCTACATGTATGAAAGGTCTCAAAATGGTTTCAGAATATTTTGCAAAGGTTAGTCTTAAAATTTTTGATACAAAATTTTGTCTTGTCATTTAAAACAATCTGTGTATGTATTATTAGTTATTTTTAATATATCTTGTTTCACTTTGACCAGTAGACTATATACAACTCTACTATAGACTAATATAATTAAAGTTATCTGCTTAACTTGGGGATCTTATACTTCGTTTGAGTAGAATTATACATATAAACCTTCCTCTTGAATCACACTATCTATTAAAAGAAACCGCATCAAAATCCGTTGCAGTTTTAAAGATCTAAGCATACATAGGGACAGACAGACAGACAGACAGCGGAAAACGACTTTGTTTTATACTATGTGGTGACTCAGGTGACGGTTCTGGCTGAAAATCAGTGCTGCAGGTGTCAACACCTCAGCGTAATACTGAGCCAGCGACCGTTACTTATGCGAAGACACATCGCTGATGATCTATTTTTCATGTCGGTATTTTTTGTTTCTTTTCTATAAAATTGTGTGTATGCTCTTATATTCGTGTCTTGCAAAGACGAATAAATGTCTTCTTTCCTCGATTAAGTTTTTTTTTTTTATGTTAGAGAGGCCAGACAAACGAACTAGTGGGTCACCTGATGTTAAATGATCACCAATGTCCATGTAGCATTAGTTAAGTAGAATTTAATAATTGTAAATGCATTTTAATATGAAAAATAACTTTCTGCCAAGTCATGATGGTCTTTCCAAATGCACTGGTAGTTTAAAGAAAAGACATGTAGTTAAATGAGCCCTTGGCAGCCTATTTGCAAAAGAAAGTTTTGCATTTTGAAAACCACTCCAACCATCTGCTAAAATTATCCGGAACAATTTTAAGAAACCTTGCATAGACGTGACACAAATGGAACAAAATGTTCTAAGAAGTGTGTTACAGTTTTATGAATGAAAAGAAAATTCCGGACTATAGTAACGGTTACAGATTGGGCTGAAATTTGGTATGTCTCAAATAGGAAAATGAGTATCAGCTCTGTAACACCACGGGCATATTTCAGCACTCTGTTAAATTCCCGTTATCTTAAGTGTTAGTTATCTGTATTGACGTCTCGGTCTGTTTCCTAGTAATAGAGTTGGAATCAGATAACTGGAACTTAACAAAGAGTTGTGAAACAGGCCCTAAGACACAAATACCTGACATACTTCTATAAAGCTACAAATTCATTTGACACGAATCAAAATTTACTACGATAACACATTTAGTAATAAAGTATTGATATCAAGTAAAAACTATCGGGTATTTCATTACTTTTTGCACAACTGTGAAGCAATTCAATAGTGTGAAGATCCCAATCCTCACTCTCTCATTCAGAGAGGCTTGTGCCCAGGACCGAAACATTCATAGGCTAAAGTTGATTTTCTTCAGTATTTAAATTGGTGTTTGTTACTTAAACATTGAAAACATCTATACACTGTTATGCTGCAACCGATAAGGTTGGTGACACATGTTTTTGACGTGATGGCTGTATTGTAATTAAGCCCTCTAATGTACAGTTAGTGAATGAAATTGCATTAATACATTTTCAGGCTTTTCAAAAAAAGAAAAAGGCATAGTTACTCCTATAGGATTACTTCATTGTCTGTTGGTATGTCCAGTCAAGACCCTTTTTCTCAGGAAAACGTAGATATTGTACTAACATGCTTAATATATGACCAATTATAGAAGAGGCTTAAATGCACTGCAAAAATACATGTTTGGCAAATTTTAAGCCCGTAGACTTACGTATTAAAGTGTGAGCGAGGAGAATGTTACCATAGCAACGAGTGGCAAGAAAAAGTTGATCCTCCCAGATGTATAAAATTGAAACTATTGCACGACTAATTATTTAAAATTAGATCTATTAAGTGGATTTTCAGCCAACATTTACTTTATTACTAAACATGTTTTGCCTATGTTCCTATATTACTTAAAACTAGTTGCGGATCAGTGCGTAAACTTGTCCTTTTGAAGGGCCAAGTTTAGCGCATCTATATCCTTGAACACATGCTCACAGGCTGGTGGCGTCTCAGTTAAATCCTTGTTGACAAGCACGGAATGCCATCCCGCTGCCTTAGCTCCCTCGTAGTCCTTCTGAACATCATCTCCGATGTGAAGACACTCTGATGGTAACACGGACCCTTTACACTTTTGAATAGCATAATCAAATATGCGTTTATCTGGCTTTGTGATGCCAACATCATAAGATGTTATGACAAAATCAAAATGGCTACCTAAACTAATGTTGCTCAGTACATCGTGCAATCGTGGATCGTAGTTAGAAATTACTCCGATTGAGATGCCTTTTTCGTGTAGTAGGGAAAGTAGTTTTTCGCTGCCGTTCGCTTTGAACCAACATTTCGTGGTTTTGAACTCTTTGATGAGGCGATCAGCAATGGCGTCAACGTCCGCGGTAGCTGGTAGGATCCCTGCGAATGATGACCTGACTATTTTTCGCCACCATTCCTCCCAAAGGATGGTATCTCTGCCGAAATTGGGGTGTTTCTCGCCTATGGTTTTGAAGCTACTTAGTAATTGAGTTTTCACCTGTTGCGCATCGACTGGAAAGCCGAAATCTTGAGCGACGACTGCGTAGTGCTGCCACGGGGGAACGCGGAATTTTAATATAGTATTCGTTGCGTCTAATGTAACCAATTTTATTCTTCGTAAGCTCATTTTTAATTCATAGTAGGTAACTGTCAACGTTAGCGTTTTTTAATAAAGTAATCTTTTATCTCTTCATTTTCACTGAAAACATCCCGGTCTTCTAAATTTGAAACGACATTTTTATATAAAAGAAAAGAGGAGTATTTTAAGAACAGCACGGTACAAAAATAAATATAAATATATTTTTTGTTCATTTTATCTTTATCATTTTGTTTTTTTTTTTTTGTCGTGTCAGTTTTAGTTTACATTTTGATGGACTAAGGTTTAACCATATAAGCCCGTAATTGCCATAGGTAAAATAAATATAAGTTTTTAGGTCGTCATTGTACATGCTTTACAAATAGTCTCAAAGTTTGTTAAAGTAAATGTGGAAAAACCGCAATAAAATAAAACATAATTGCATTTGATTTTTCTGTTAAATTAAAAGAAATCATAATTGATTAAGTGATAATGACGCCATTCAAGATCATTCCGCTCCAACATGCTGGCTATCCTGTCAAGATATCTGACAGATCGTCTGGTTGTGTGTCATAACTTAAATTAAATAACATCACGATACGTAATCTCGATCTCACCAATACCAATCTGACTTAGTTACTCGAACTTGGGCATTAGTACACTAATAATTTTATTTGTACCGTATCATAACAATTGTGTTTCTACAGTTTTTCCAAATTGGGCGTCTACTACAACAAACATGCCGTATGTGGATAAAGGTAAGTTTCATTTAGTTGAAATATTTACAAAGTCTAAGTAGGCCACGTCAGTTTTTAAGCATTTTTATCTCGAAACTTCCCCACAACTATGACCTGTTTGTAACTAATGACATCTTAAATATAATGTTAACGTATCAAGCAAGTTAATTTCAAAATTCATATTGCTACTTGTGTGATAAAATTGATAAAACATTGTTATTCTGGCATATTTTAATATTGTGCTGTGCTGGAAATATAGTAGCACAGGAAACAATGATAAAAAAGTAAGGTCATGATGCTTAAGTAGTCAATACCAAACCAAGCCACGAATTGTTTCATAAACCCTTAGTCTTTAGAATGCATGATTAAAAAAAAAACTTGAGTTTCAAATAGTGATGAAATAATTTGCTACATCACATCACACATCACCATTATTTTTGATGGTTGGGATTCCTGAGAGCTTTATATAGCGTTATTTTGTAAATAAACAGTAAAAGATGACATGTTTGTATAGAGATTTTAATAGGAGTGACAAAGTGTAAGTCAGGCTGTCTGATAAAATGTAGAAATAAAAAGATTTTTTCATAGAAGATACTTCTGGACGTTTTACTTAAGGGAAGCTGCACTATTCCCGATTATCATTTTCAATCCCGTGGGATACAGTCAAAAGTTGAAGCAATAATAATACAATAATCAATTAATTTGTCGGCCCCTCTGTTTGCCACATTTGGTTAAGGCCTCCCCCAGCTGTCTCCACTTCTCTCTATCATTGGCTACTTGTGTCCAAGAGTTCCCCGCATTGACCCCAATGTCATCAATCCACCATCTACTTGCTCTGCCTTCCTTCCTTTTCATGGTACTGCTACTGCTGGTAAAAAATATGCCAATGCTGTAATAACTGCTACTGAATGTATTTAGGTTAACTATATTTTTTTCACATTACAGATGGAGTTCTGGTGCAAAAAACTCCATTCACAATCTATGGTCTATTCTGGACAATAGTCAACTTTTTTTATCTATGGTAAGTGTTATTTTTTACATTCATCTTGATTTCAGTGACTATGGAATCAATGTTAAAATGATGAGCCACTGCATACTGAAACCATCACAGATGCAAAACACATACATACAAACAGAGCTATGCAAAATGGTTGAAGCCGTGGTTATTATTATTTAAAATAATACACAATAGACCGACCACTTAAATGAGTCCTCGCCCGCGCGGTGCAGGGGCGCGGGGTAGGCGACAAGGGGGGCCGAGAGAGGTGCGGGCGGCAGGCGCACTACCCAAATGTATGTAAATAGTTATTTGGCATAAACGAGGGGTTCCTACAGATTCACTTCAACCTATTCGAGGATTTGTGCATTGCCATTCTGTCTGTCTGTCTGTTTAGGGGCCGTCCATTAATCACGTGAGGCTAAAAAGGGGGGGGAGGGGTTTGACAAAAATCACGAAATGTCACAAGGGGGGAGGGGGGGTGTAGTAAGATATCACGTGTATTTATTTTTTCAAACGCGCGATTTTTAAATTACAGTTACATGTATTATAGTAAAATGACACAACAATATATCATGACATATACGATACCAAATTAATATATAAATTCAACGCGCGCGCAAGACAATTCTAGTTCAAAAAAATTTAAGATTTTTTGTAGATACGAAAAATACACGTGATGTTGGATGGGGGGTGGGGGGGTAGTCTTAAACCTCACCATTATTTATTTATTTATTTATTTAAACCATGTATCACCAAGGGGGAGGGGGGGTTAAAAAATGCTTAAAAAAAGATCACGTGATTAATGGACGGCCCCCTATATGTCTGTCTGTCTTGCATAGTTCCTGCGGGATAGCGACGTGCGAATTCTGCGCAGGCGGAGTCGTGGGCAACATCTATATTGATATAATGGATCCCTCACGTGTCTAAGCAGTGTGCTCATCATGTTTCATGTTTTAATGTTGAAATTTATTTAGATAATGGAATAAATTGACAATAATGGTACCGTTTTGTGTATTTGCAGGTACCAAACTTTGATTGATGCTGATTTCAATAAATATGGCGACAAGTATACATCGAGGACCTTAAGCAAGCCTGGTGGCGGCGGGTAAGAATACTTCTTGTTTGGTTACCATTTGAGGAAATAAAGAGATGGAGTTACTTTATTTAAAATGAGTTTTTAATCTCAAAATGTATGTGCTTAACTGCAAGCTTAAAAAGCAAAGTGACTAGAGAGCTGTTTCCGTACATACTGTACACTTACTATAGACCGATTGCTTAAATGAGTGCCGGGGGCCGAAAGCCTGAGCATACTTGGAACGTTGTCATAGTGATATGATTACTTGTTAGTGGTTAAAACATGTCAGCGCCTTCTCTCGCCCCTGGTGAGCAGTCTGTTCCACGGGAATTTGTCAGTGTCTTAGAGACGAAACATCGCACAGTAACAAGGTCACGTGACAGCTGGTACAGATAGAAAAATTAGAAGGCTAAACACCTGCTATGGATGGTGTAGTATAGCAGGCATCACGGAATGATGAGGATCCGGGTTCAATTCCCGGCTTTGTTTAGAATTTAAAAACATGCTGCAAAAGTTAGACAGCGTTCCATATTGGGCTCAACAGTTAAAGTTGTTGACTGTACCAATTTTACTAATTTTAGTAACTGTAAGGTTCGCGGATTGACCCTTTAATATTACTGTATGTGTCCTCCAGACCTCCGAGGCCGCCGTCGCGCAAGATGGGGGGCTTCAGCAGTGGCTCGAGCCCCGGCCCGTCGCCCGCCGGCGGCGGCGGCTGCGGCTGCGGCGGCTAAAACGCCCCTAGAGCCGGCCTCACTTGGACGTTATGGCGACGTCGCGCAATCATATCCAGGGTAGCTTAACCTCTTCCCCGCCCTAGTCATCTAGCGACCAATGGAATCACACGCCATGTCCAACGTTCAACTCGAAATTAATCAAGCTGCAGTGGAATCAGAAATCATGCTTGTCGTTTGTTTTTCCCGTGGCGTAGTGTGTCACTGTCACTGTGTGCCGGCGAAGAGGTTAAATTTGTTCTGGATTGTTCCAGCTAGTGTTTGGGTTTGACTAAATAATCCCTCGTATATTCGCATAGTAACAAGGTCACGTGACAGCTAGTAACAGAAAAATTCGAAGGCTTACCCACCTGCTATGGGTGGTGTAGGGTTATAGCACGCGTCACGGAATGACGAGGTTCGTGTTCGATCCCCGGCCATAGCTTTTACTTTTCGGATTTTTCTGTGTTCTTTCTTGAATCATTGTTGACAAATGTTTTCATTCGAAGAGAATTGCGTCAAAACGGAACTAAATTTTGTATCAAAATTTTAATTAATTTTTTTGTAGGGGTGTAATTGAACCAACTGAATTCTGATCCACTGAACCTTGTCACAGTAAATGTCGTGGTGACGTTACATTGAATTGACAAGGAGAATCATGTGACGTTTACTGTAAAAACGTTCTACTTCGGTCAGGAATCAACTTGTCCGTCGAACTATCCCAAACATCTGCTGGAATATTCCGGAAAAATTGTGAGAAGCCTTGTGTAAATCACGTCGCTGAAACGTCGCCAAGCGAGTAACAGCATACTATTCTATATGATCTGGGGCCTTACCGTGACGTCTTGATGCGATTCAATTCCGACTCAGTTCAGGTTTTAGCTGGTATTTTTAATATAGATCTGACAGCGAGCGAACCTTAACTGAATTGAGTCGTAAGACGTCATGGTAAGGCCCCTGTCGTAGCTGGCGACGTCGCCACGACGTCCCAGTGAGGCAGGCCTGTTAAACTCCAAATTCGAAGTTTGTTTTGTGACGTCCCGCTCACACTTATCGTAATTAATATGAGAGTGAGCAAGTTAGCATGATACGAGGTCTCCGACTACTCACAATCACATATAAGCCTTCATCCTCAAATGAATACATTGGTAGGACAGTCAGGGTTGAGAATCTGTATATAACATTGACTTTTTGCTAGAGTAATAAAGGTGTATACACATGTAGTAATTTATGGTGTATACATATTGGTGACCTTGACTGTACTATCCACCATCATGGATTCGAAAGCTTGACGTTTGTATGAAAAATTTTAGTTCCTTTTTTGATAATTTTTCAGTGTACAGATACCACATTTGTTGTGATTATTAGACGTCATAATAATTAACTCCTACAAATAATTTAACCATTATTATTCCTTAAATGCATTTTATGTTAGTAACCGTTAGTACATAATAAAAATAATGAATCAATTAATTGATATTTGCGTTCACGCCATTAACTAAATGATATCATTTTTAGTTGTGATGAAAGGAAATCAGTTTTTTTATTTGTAGTCCTGACTTGTGTATTAAAGGATAAAGTTTGACAGTGAATGGGAACCTTTTGGCTATATATTTTTTTAAATTAAAAAGTATAATCTAAAATATCTAAACTAATAGCTTGAATGAATGCTTAATAATATTAATATTCTGTTTAGTTTACAAATAAAGATCTATGTAAATAATTTTAGTATAGGTACTTAAGCAATAAAATTTTAAATCTTAAATGTGTTTTTAATGAATATGGAAAAGGCTGTTCAAATTACCGTATCAATAAAACATTGAAAATAAAATTATTTCTTTATTCATAGTACATATTCCACTTAATTTTGACACATTAGAGTCGGACAATTTTTCACCCAATCAACGTCTTGTAAACGTCTCAATTACTATTGGCAAGTTGGCAACAAACAGAGCCCTTACCGTGACGTCTTAATTCGATTCAATTCCGATTCAGTTTAGGTTCGCTCGCTGTCAGATCCATACTAATGACAGCTAAAACCTGAAGATACGATTGAATCGTGTTAAGACGTACCATGAGGTAAGGCCCCAGTCAGTGGCGTAACTATAGGGTGGCAGGGCTGGCAAAATGCCAGGGGCCCCTAGCTCTACGGGGCCCCGAACTGGCTTGGTTTGGAGCACAGAAGGGACGCTTATGCACTTCTTTATATTGAGGAAGGAGCCCCATCTGACGAATTTGCCGCGGGCCCCAGACGTTATAGTTACGCCACTGGCCCCAGTCCTCATCGTATTTGACACTTCAACGACGTGTTCGAGACGTTTGTTCTGACGGAAACCTTACACCGAATCCCCAGTGTTTGTTCCGATGTTTATAGCGACTACTCCGTTTAACTTCTAAAATATCTTATTTAAATTATATTTGACTTAATTTCTACACGGTGATCTTAAATTAGTATAACATCATTTTTTCAAATTTAACTATGCGAGATAAAGTAATTAAGTCATTCCTCAATTATTAAATATAAAAAAGTGATAATACACAATGTAGTGTACACTAATTGTGTAGTCACCCTACATTTCTTGAGTTGCATACGTCAGTTACTGTCAGTTAAGTAGGGTGACAATAATATCGGTTTAAAGCGAAACATTTGTTTTACGAATTTCTAATAAAAATGTAATTGCCATTGATTATAGAGTAAGAAAAAATGATTACTGCAACTAATTCAAAGTCATCGTGTACCTATTTGTAGGTATTCATTATTCTGGTAAGTGTGTAACAAAAATATATCTAATAAAATATTAACTATTAAATGATTGATAGTGATTAAAAAAAATATATTACCTACTTTAAAAGATGTAATGATAACATTTCCATCATATTTTATTTATCATGGACGGATAATACTTAGTAATTTATAAACGTTATTATCACATTTATCATATCTTATTTTATTTTATTTTGTTTATTGGGAAAAAAACAGATGGGTACCTACGGACACAATTTAAATAAAATATTAAGAACGTAGTGCAGTAAACATAGCCTGCGCCCATTATCATTATCATATTAGTAGTAACTATTGTAATTTGCCTATGAACTCTTTATAATACATACATACAAATCACTCTTTATAATTAACCATTAAAACCCCCTTTCGGTTTCAGGGTATTTTCGTAACTCCTATATTCTGCTAAAACTATGCTTTGCTTTCAATAAATTAATAGTAACCATACAAGTATTTGATATTGCATAAATTCGCGAATCACTGCAACTTTGCCATCTGGTCCCAACATTGCCCACATTTTTTTAGGCAATGGATTAAATAACCTGAAAAAATAATAATAACTTTATGACATAAGTCATCTATCCTTGCCAGTAACGTTTTACTGTTCAAATAGTAATATCATTCATGTAATTCGATCTTGGCCCTAAAACCAACACAGCTGAAAGTTAAGTCATTAAATAGCTCTTAAAATCTACTTTATTTCGTTCTATGGGCACAAGATTGAGTTCACCGTGAATATTCATAGTTTGTTGGATTTAAGCCCATTTTGACGCATGGTCCTTTGAAATTTGATTGTTCAGCTGTTTGGGCAATGTTGAGACCAGGTGGCAAAGTTGCAGTCGCATACACAAATTTAGAACAGGTCGTTGAGTTGTGTGAACCGCATAGGCAGCACGGCGACAGGCTCGGAGCTGTTCGACTTATCGATGTAGACACTCCACGAACGCTTGTCCAGGTCGAATATGCCTGCGTAAAAACAAGAACTTAGCGACATTGTTGGTCTTAAATTTATTTTGGAATATCAGCAGGTGGTTGGATTGGTGTGATTGAACAGCATGGCAAAGGTTTAACGAGTACACTACAAAGGTTTCAAAATTAAGTGATATCTTTGACGCCGTGCCCTGGAACATCCAATATATCGAAAAATTTTGTCGAGCGCAATGAAAAATACCTACAAAATATTTACAGTGGTCTTAAGTTTTAGTGAAACTAACTCAACCAGTAAACGAACGAATCCGGTAGATAAGACGCAAGTGTATTGTTTCTAAATTTTTACATAAGAAATTTTGAATGAAATTAGGCCGTCTTAGGCTTTGGTGACGCGACCTCGAAATATATCTCATAATGACTACACCACGTCGTATCTATGAACGTGGCATAGACGTGGCATCTACAATATGTGTAAATCTATTGTGCATAAAACATGAAAATGATAAATACAGGACAACACAAATGGATAAAGGTGAACTTATCCCCAAAAGGGATTTCTTTAAGTTAACGTTTGAACGATTGACAGGACATATTAAGCGAGATAGTGCTTATGTCTGCCATAAGCGTGGCTTGGTATTTACGTTATACCACAACACTGACCTGTGGCGATGGTCTTGATAATCGTGTCGGGGCGGCCTTGCCACACAGTGAACGTCTTGCCACTAGTGTCGGATAGTATGTCTGCCACGTCGCGCCTATTCGTAGGCGGCGCGTGGTGATGTATCGCAGACAGTCGCGCCACGCTGCTGTCTATTATGGGGCCGATCACTTCAGTCACGTTCAGGCGTTGGTAGCTGGAATTTTTGAAACAGGTTTAAAATGTTGTCTACTGAGAATAGAATTTACCAGTCTTAACTAGACTTGAGGTCCCGTGCTCTATCCCCAATCGGAGCAGATATTATTGTTCTCGGGTCTTGGATGTTTGAAATGTATTTATGGGAATCTTTTAATTTGCCCAAAATTCATTGTGCTGTAGTGTAATGTTTGCAATCCTGTAAAAGGAGGAATTTCAAAGATTATGTTAGTTTAAGTTAGACAGACAGCCATTATCGAGTTTTAGTGAGACAAACAAACATCAATTCAAAATTGGTATAGTAGATCCAAAAATTACCCCCTACGACCTCACATCCTCACAAACTCAAAAACTCGCAAAGTTAACCTTTTGAAGTCGGTTAAAAATAGGGAACCATTGTTTCGGTATTATCTGTAACTCACATGTTGCAATGCACGAGCGAGTCCTTGTCGTATTTGTGGACGTTGAGCACGCTCTTGTCGCTCTTGTCGTTGTTGTCGGGCGCCACCTCCACGTTGTAAAGCTGCCGCCCGCCCCACACGTCCGACCAGATCATGTTTATAGAGAATCCTGACACAAATAATAAAGATCAGGTCAAGAATACCCTAAACCGACGAGCATGAAGGCATGATCGATATCAATGTGAGTGGGGAAGGCCTAGATTAAACGTACGTTCCGTGACCAAATTGGGGACGTACTGACAAAGGTCAGGTCAAGAGAACCGTGAAGCGACGAGCATGTATGAAGAGACTGATGAATGTTGATGAAGCGAAAGAGGTACGACAGGATCGTAGCAAGTGGAACAAAGTAGTCTCTGCCTACCCCTATGGGAAAGGGGCGTGACGGTATGTATACAGGTGCAGCAGGGCAATCTAGACTGCGGGAAGTTGTTATGTGTGTTTGTTTGGTAATAAACGAAAATAAATCTCGCTGGGTAAAATAATACTTCTATTTTATCCAAAGGCCTTTTGCCAACAAAATAAGAGTTAACGAAATCATTTACTAGCTTATGTTTGTGTCCCACTGTTGAGAAAACAAAACACCATGTAATTAAAAACATAGGAACTCAGAATTGCTTCCACAGCAGCAAAATATCAGCCATCGGTGTAAATTATTAAAAACTACTCATTTTAATTTCTTTAAAAGTATACCACTTGTCATCTATTTTCTGCAACTTTGCCCCGTATCTATAGGTGTATCGGTAACTTTGCCACGATATCTATAAAATTTGGTGGCAACTTTGCCCGCTTACCATTGCCGGCACCCAGGCCTTCGTCCCGCAAGACCTTCTCGGCCTCCGCAAAGCTCTTGGAAGCCAGAAGAGCTCTCGTTACAAATGTGCGAGCTGAAAATAAATGACAATATAAAACATAGCTTGTAAAGCCAACAACAATAGCTCTGTGTGTCATACGGGTAGACAGAGCCTAAGGTAACAAAACCTTAAGGCCACGTTTAGCATGATTAAGGGCGTATAGCTGTAAAGGGAAATCAAAATAGTGATGGGTTGCTAGCATCGCCTATAACATGATTTCTAAGACTCGCCCATTCCCTCGATGGGCTTTTACCTGCGCGGGAAGAGAAGCAACTGGTACATTCTATGTTTTTTCACTCCCAGACCAGGGTGGAAGTTACTTCGTCGGCTGGAATCTCCGGGATCCCACAGCGCCTTCCCAAACCTGGCAAGCGGGCTTTGCCGGAGAGAGTCCCACATAACCATCCGGGCCTCCCCGGACCCGGTGGTACTCGTAAAGAGTTTCCACTCCGTTAAAAAAAAAAAGGGTGGAAGTTACTTGTAGTGTTATTTTTGCGTCGGGCTGAGAATCTGGTGTTACTCACGGGTGCCTCCTGGCTTGAGATGCAGTACGCTGAGGGTATTAATGGAGAAGACCAGGCCGTTCTCGTTGAAGCCCATGGTGTACCCTGGCAGCTGACCAGCGTAGCAGAGCGACGCGAAACGCTCCTCAACCGCCTGAGATTGTGAACATAACGCTTTATATAAATCAAAAACAAATTAAATGCCAAACTAAAAACTACACACATACTCATACATACTCAACTCACGTCTTTATCCCTTACGGGGTAGACAGAGCCTAAGGCAACAGGTACCTACAGGCCACATTTAGCAAGATTGTAGGCGCATAGGTGGAAAATGGAATCAAAATAGTGATGGGTTGCTAGCCTCATCGCCTAAACATGATTCCTATTATTTTCGCCCATTCCCTCGATGGGCTTTTACCATCTGCGCGGGTAGAGAAGCAACTGGTGCATGCTATGTTTTTTCTTTGCTCCCAGACCACCACAACTAAAACTAATCTTAAAATAATGAAAAGTTACAATACACAAATCACGTCTCTATCCCTTACGGGGTAGACAGAGCCTAACGTGACAAGACCTACAGACTGTAGCTCAGACTGTTTAGTTTTATTTACACTGATTAATTGTCAATGAAAAGGCCTTGTTAGACGTAAAATTATTTTTAACTAGCTTTTCCCCGCGACTTCGTCCGCGCACATAACGCCAGAGTGACGACACACCCCATACATCTACTCATGTCTCCAAGTATAAGGTTTTTATTGCCTATCCCGTGGGAAATTCGGAAAATCCCTTCTTAGAGCACCTACAGATCCTCTAGGAATATTATCTACTAATTATAGTCTTAATTATTTACTTTTATCCCGTGGGAAATTTGAAAAATTCCTTTGTAAGTGCATCTTTATACTAATCAAGGAATAATGTGTAGGCATGCTAAATTTAATGTCTGTAGCTTTATTAGTACAACATTTCGGAATTTTCCAATCCCGTGGGAAAATCAGGATAAAAAGTATCCTATGTCCGTCTCCTGGTTCTAAGCTACCTCCCCATCAATTTTCAGCCAAATCGGTTCAGCCGTTCTTGAGTTATAAATAGTGTAACTAACACGACTTTCTTTTATATGTAAGTATTGGGACCGTGCGCGACGACGGCGCCTCGTGACAGGCGGCCATTATGGACAATATTGTCACCGCTGTCAAACAAGAAATAAGTAAATATTGTGAAAAATATTAATGAAATATTGTGTTATTTTACTATATTACACAATTTTGGACAATGGTAGTCAGTAACATTATTGCCAATAACATTAAAATTGTTGTTTTCAGTGAAAATTTTAGAGGTTAGGTAACTTATTTTTTTTTTCTTACGGCAAATATCCACTTATTTCTTTGGTCTCGTTTCCACCATGGTCTTTGGAAATTGGTAAAATTTACAGTCGCTATTCTTCTTGGTATTATTACAATTCACAACAACACATCTTACCAGGACCATATTTTTATTTCAAAAACGATTAGAAAATGTTTACTGCAATATGGATTTGACAGCTCAAGTCAGCGACAAAAATGACAATTTTAGCCGTAGCGAGCGCTGTGATCGTTTAGGCTACCCCCTCCACCCGCTTTGCACTCTGCCAATATGTATATAGATTAGAAAGTGTACAGAGAGCAAGGTCACGGTAAAAGCAAAAAGAAGGAAGAGGGCGCTAGTGTTGCTGCTCTTACGTTTTGTTGGTGTTGCCAACACAGGCCAAGTTTAGCAAGATTGTGGGGCTAGGTATAGATGGAAAATGCAATCAAAATAGTGATGGGTTGCTAGCCTCATCGCCTATAACATGATTCCTATTATTTGCGCCCATTCCCTCAATGGGCTTTTACCATCTGCGCGGGTAGAGAGGCAACTGGTACATTCTATGTTTTTTCTTTGCTCCCAGACCAGCATGGAATTAATACATACATCACTTTGGAAAGTAGGTACCTGATATTCTTCAAACTGCTGTATACCATAAAATAAGCATCGAGCAAAACTGGTCATCCAGGTCTACTAATTTTGAAGATCGTAGCCTTTTAGGTCTTGTTGTCTCACGCTCTCTACCCCGTAAAGGTTAAAGACGTGATCTGTGTACGTATGTGTGTATATTGTGACATACCCCGTGTTGGATGTCCTCAGGGTTCGGTATGACATGAGCTGACACAATGTACCAATGATTCAGGGTGGCGCTGAAAGCATCCTCGTTGTGTCCCAGGATCGACTGGAAAAGAAAACATTTTATTTAAAGGCTGTAAAGGCCATGGCAGCCTAGTACTTTGATAAGAAAGTCGTTGGTAACCTAGTACTTTGAAAAAAACAAGCAGTGGTAACCTAGTGCTCCGATAAAAAAAGCTTTGGTAACTTTGAAAAAAAAGAACCTTTGTCACCCAGTACTTTGAAAAAATAGCTGTGGTAACCTAGTACTCTGTAAACAGAGCTGTGGTAATCCTAGTAGTATGAAAAAAGAGTCGTGGTAAGTTTAGTACTTTGAAAAAAACAGCCTTTGTCACATGGTACTTTGAAAAAAGAGCCTTTGTTGCCTAGTACTTTGAAAAAAGAGCCTTTGTTGCCTAGTACTTTGAAAAAAGAGCCTTTGTCATCTAGTACTTTGAAAAAAGAGCTTTTGTTACCCAGTACTTTGAAAAAAGAGCCTTTGTCACCTAGTACATACTTTGAAAAAAGAGCCTTTGTCACCTAGTACTTTGAAAAAAGAGCCTTTGTTACCTAGTACTTTGAAAAAAGAGCCGTGGTGACCCAGTACTTTGAAAAAAGAGCCTTTGTTACCTAGAACTTTGATAAAAGTGCCGTGGTAGCCTAAAACTTTGGAAAAAGAGGCAGGCAGCTGATCTCGGGTTCCTGACTCACCGCGTCAGGCGTGTTGATGCCGATGGAACTGCAACCTCCAGCGTCAGCCCGTGGCAGCTTCGGGTCGTTGATGGTGGCTATGATGTCGTCCAGATGGAGGAGGAACAGCTGGAAGAATCGTCATCATCATCGTTTGTCAACCCGATAGCCTACTCGTCAATGATTAAATTCTAAATGATTCACGTACGTTTTAAAATGAAACAGCAATAGAAGAAAAAATCATGTTTCGAGAAGAGGATGGTACTGTAAAGACTCCTTCTTTACTCTTTATCGAATTCGAATCTTAAATTTAAAAATTAAAAAATAAACTAGAATTCGAAACAAGAGTTATGAGAGAGTTGCTTGGGGCTTCCTTGGAAGCAGATGTATTGTTTTAAATAATCTAAAAAGCTAAATAAAATACCGATCCTATATTCAAAGTTTGTTTAATTAGATTTGTGAGCCATCTGAGCTACATCATCCCGTCGTGGAGTCAGTGCCTCATCAAGGCAGCTCCGTACCTATGCTGCTTTTTTGCTCGACTTGGCGGGGCCAGTACCGTGCCCCCAGATTACAGTGGCAATGTGTCAGGTTAATGTACTTGGTAGCAAAGAAATCGGGCTACCCATGCATTTTCTGCGTATATGCCGATGATGTTTGAGGTCGTGATAGCAGCATCAACGCAAAATTGCCCGTGACATGACATCTGTCATTCGGAAAATTGTGGATGAGACTGGCACGGGACCGGGCAAAGTGGCGTGATGATGGAGAGGTCTTTACTCAGCAGTAGGTGGATGTGGGCTGATTATATAGTGTCGGGAAGCAACCTCTTTCAAAGGTGGCAGGCTGGTAGACGGCCTGACGTGGCGCTAGACACATGTCAGACTCCTGCCAGCCTACGGCTCTGCATATAATTCGTTATTTGTTCCATTTTCTGTTAAATTGTACTAACCACTCATAAATTGAACTTGTATGCGTTGAATGATCTCAAGTCTTTCATTAGGAACCAGAGGTTCCTTATTATAAGATAGATAAAAATACAAATCAGCAATAAAATTGAACCAACGTTGCTGTCGCACATGTTTTTACGTTAAGTGTGTATAATCAGTTGTTAAAATATGTGCGTATGATATTTACACACTGTATACGAATTTTGATAAGTTACATCGGGAAGGAACAATGGCAATTTAACGCTTAGTCTGTTTCACCTTCGACTATATTTGGTAATATTGGAATTTAATTATCTAGAGGAGTATAGTATGTAGGTATGTATGTAAACTCTTTGTTGTGCAAAATAAACAAGACAAGTACAATTGACAAACACTGAGATACTTGCACAAAGGCGGACTTATCCCTTTGAGGGATCTCTTCCAGTCAACCTTTGAGTGGATGAAAGGAGTATCTATATATATAACACGCGAGGCCGATTTTTGTACAAGCCATCAGATCTACAGTTATGGACCGATTTTGATAAATTATATGTCATTAGATTCGTCTCATGCTGGAGAGTTGCAAACTGCTCTTCGTTTTTAGTTTTTTTTTACGAAAAACCACTAAAAAATGAATTTTAATGAACTACTGTGCGCTACCCGACCAGCCAGTATAATGTGACCCGTGTCATGTGTTTTGACTGAAACATGTTGTAAGTTGTTCAGCATGAGAAAATATCTGTTTTGAGTCGACCAGATTTTATCCGCAACACTTACGTATTAATATAATTATACAAAATACAAAAAATATTTTACGATTTCTTTGTTTACAATGAATGACTTGCGTCAACTTTTAATTTCTTTTTTATTGGGCTCTATTATGTCAAAATTGATTTGCCATGTTTGTTTATTTCAAAAAAGTATTTAATGTTTCAAAGTTTGATATACAAATACAGGAAGTTCTAATAATAACATGGACTTGGGGACATGGATCGAAAACGAAATGGAAATGGCATGAGTTTTGGCAACAGCAGTTAGGTATCTTAGTCACGGATGAGAAAAAAAAGTGGAATTCACAAATGTCTCGATTTCTAGGAATCCGTTTATTTCGCAACTAACGTTTGACAACCTGATTCACTTCACTTTTAAATATTTGGAATGAAGTTAAAGTCACATTAAATCTTCTATGTATAAATAAAAATGAATCTCCGAAATGTATGTACGCGCATTACTTCCAAACGACTGCACCGAATTGGATAACTCTTTTTTAGTTGTGTTTGTTACTGTTCGGACAGTTTGTATAAAATAAAATTTTGAAAAAAAAATGCAGCGGGGGCGAAGCCCCGGGCAACAGCTAGTTAGTATTATATTAGGGATGGACGAGTGAGTTTAAAAGTTGCAAACACTGAGAGCCACAATACATAACTTTACCGAATATAATACATAAACTTTTAAAACCTACCAGTCAATAAACTACTTTATACTACCTGTAATATCACTACATAGTATAAAACAAAGTCGCTTTCTCTGTCCCTATGTCCCTATATCCCTATGTCTCTATGTCCCTATGTATACTTATATCTTCAAAACTACATAACGGATTTTGATCCGGTTTTTTTTAATAGATAGAGTGATTCAAGAGGAAGGTTTTTATGCATAATTCTACGCAGACAAAGTCGCGGGCAGAAGCTAATATATCAATAAAATATACTAGGTACATAAAATAAATAAATAAAGAGCACAATAAACAAAGGAATATTTAACCATTTATTTAAGAAGATGGTGCCAGCCACATCTTCAAACCTTACCTGAACGACACTATGGAGGGAGATTGCCTGATGGAGGTTGGTAAGCGATTCCACAGCCTAGTCGAGTGTACAGTAAAGGATTTGGAATACCTTTTTTAAGAGGAAGAAGGACAGGCCAAAAGGAGTCGTATGTACCTTATAAAACGGCACGTTGGCACCATCGGCGATTCCCTGTATCTCTTTCACGTAGTACGGATACCTCCTCTTCATGTTACCCAGCGTCTTGTCGTACACAGCCTTCCCTTTCTCCGTGGCGTACTCCTTCTCCAAGTCCGGCATGTTCTCATAGGTGACAAGGAAGTTCTTGATGACCGACGAAAAGAGACGACCCTGGAATCATCAGTCATTTACAGACTAAAGACAATCTCTAGTTCCGCTGTAAAACCCATGGTTCTGGGACCGTACCACGACGGTTTTAGACGTAATTTTTAGTATGGCTCTGACAGCGAGCGAACCTAAAATCTCTATTCCAATCCCGTCAAGAGTGGCGTAACAATAGGGTGGCTAGGCTGGCACAATGCCAGGGGCCCCCGACCCAAGAGGGCCCCGGCCCAAGTGGCCGCGAGCTCAAAAATATTTAAATTAAACTGAGTACAACGTGACGATTTTTACTGATAGGGCTCCATCAAAAGAATTTGCCACGGGCCCCAGATGGTACAGTTACGCCACTGCGTCAAACGTCCAAGCGACTACAGTAGTCCCTAACTTTTTCGGGCGGGAGGCTTAAAGAGAGCGAGAAGCATATATAGCGAGTTGTCGCTGGCTCCTCCAAGGGAGGAAGACCTGGCCAGTGGCGTGAATGCATAATGCAGTCCCTAGGACATTTCCCGCCCGAAAAAGTTAGGGACTACTGTAGTCGCTTGGACGCTTGACGGGTTAAGATGTCATGGTGAGATTGTCCGAAGGTACTGACCGTATCGAACCCGATGTCATAGTGGCTTCCCCTCAGATAGACGACGGGCACAGTGTTCCGCCGTCCAAGCTGCTTCACCAGACCATCGGTACCTGAAAACAAGGTAATTATAAAGGGTAAGTCGATAGGGTAAAATCGGGAGCCTATTACTATGACGAGTAAGGTCAAGTCACAACAGCATTCTACAAGTGATAGCCGGCAGATTTGATTGCCCTATCCTTAAACATTGGAATGGGAAGATAAAAAGTGCGGCACATTTTGCTGTTAAATAGTACTTAAGTTTTTTTTTATAATGCTGTCTTTTATTTACTAACCATACATTTTTAAGTTTTAATGTAAATTACTAACAATTTCTATGGACAATTATTGGTCCGAAATAAAGATTTATTATTATTACTAGAGTTTCTTCCATGCCGGTCTGGGAGCAAAGAAAAAACACAGAATGTACGAGTTGCTTCTCTACGCGCTGGTAAAAGCCCATCGAGGGAATGGGCGAAAATAATAGGAATGTTATAGGCGATGAGACTAGCAACCCATCACTATTTTGATTCCATTTTCAACCTATACCACACAATCTTGCTAAATGTGGCCTGTAGGTACCTGTTACCTTAGGCTCTGTCTACCCCGTAGTGATTTGTGTGTGTGTGAGTGTGTGTGTGTGTGTGTGTGTGTGTGGTGTGAGTGTGTGTGTGTGTGTGTGTGTGTGTGTGTGTGTGTGTGTGTGTGTGTGTGTGTGTGTGTGTGTGTGTGTGTGTGTGTGTGTGTGTGTATTACTAGACTCCACTGTTCGTTTGTCTGTCGATCACCAGCCTGTATCTCATGAACCGCGATAGCTAGACAGTTGAAATTGTCAATTTGTCACAGATGATGTCACAGTAAGGGATAAAGACGTGATTACATATATTACGTCTTTATCCCTTACGGGGTAGACAGAGCCTAAGGTAACAAAACCTAAAGACCACGTTTAGCATGATTGTGGGCGTATGGATTGAAAGGGGAATCAAAACAGTGATGGGTTGCTAGCCACATCGCCTATATACAATACAATACAATACAATAACTCTTTATTGAACACCGCATATAACAACCAAAACAGAAAAAAAGTATACAGAACATTACAAGACACATGATCCCTATGATTTTCGTCCATTCCCTCGACGGGCTTTTACCAGCGCGGGAAGAGAAGCAACTGGTACATTCTATGTTTTTTCTTTGCTCCAAGGCCAGCATGGAAGATAAAGACGCGATTACATTATATCACGTCCTTGTTACCTTAGGCTCTGTCTATCCCGCAAGGGATAAATACGTGATTTGTGTGTGTGTGTGTGTGTAATCCCATTTCCATAACTTTAAGGTCCAACGCAAGTAATACAAATATGAATTCCGGACGAAACCGCGGGCAAAAGCTAGCATCTATTATAAATAGATATAGAAGAAAGAAAATACATTGATTTGACGCATAGGACAACAACAGCACCAACTAAAAATAAACAAAACAAAAAAAAAGGGAAAAATAACAATTAGTGTGTCGCTGTCTAACGTTAAAAAGAAAAAAATAAATAAAAATGGGTCTTCGAAATGTATGTATGCATAACTTCCAAACGACTGCATCCGATTCTGCACATAATTCTTTTTTAGTTGTGTTTGTTACTGTTTGGACAAGGTTGCATAAAATAAAAATTAATGGCAGCGTGGGCAAAGCCACGGGCAACAGCTAGTAGATTATATTTTTCATTAATTAGGTACCAATTAAAAAAAACTAGACAATTCTAAATCTATTCTTAATGTAAATCTGAGCTTTTAGACGTGTAAAAATTAAAAAAAAAGGCAGCGTGGGCGATGCCACGGGCAACAGCTAGTAGATTATTTCATTAATCAACATTTGCACTAAAAGTAGACTTAATTAGGTAGCAATTAAAAAATAAACTAGACAATTCTAAATCTGTTTTTAATGTAAATCTGTGCTTTTAGACATGTTTTGTGCTAAATAATGTAAATCACGTGATGTGGTGACGAAATCTGTTTTTGCATAGATTTTTCTCACGGCCTATGATCGAACGTACCTATATGTATAATTGTATATACGTATATGTTATGAACTAGCTTTTGCCCGCGGCTTCGGCCGCGCAGAACTAAATTTTGCGCTAAAACTTCCTCTATCCCATCGAAAATGTACAAAAACCAGCCAAATGAATTTCGTATTATTTAATACCTACCTTAACGAAATAAATCCATTTCTTGTAGGTATGGATACGCATTTTCATTATTTTTTATACTATCCTTTTTTTCTGTGGGAAATTCGAAAAATACAATCTATATTTTCTATACCGCCCTTTAATCCCGTGGGAAAATTGGAAAATCCCTTCGTAGTGCACCTCTTTATTATGTCTGTCACCTGTCACATACCAAGTAACTATAGATACACTATTAGCACTAAAAATCAGTTTTCTAATGTGATAATAATTAAATTTCTGATTTCCCGCGCAGGTAAAAGCCGGCAAAGGACGAAAATCATAGGAATCATGTTATAGGCGATGCGGCTAGCAACCCATCACTGTTTTGATCCCCCTTTCAATCCATACGCCCACAATCATGCTAAACGTGGTCTTTAGGTTTTGTTACCTTAGGCTATGTCTACCCCGTAAGGGATAAATACCAACGTGAAATACTGTGACATCATCTGTGACAAATTGTCAATTTCAACTTAGCTAGCAATGCGGCTAGCAACCCCTCACTATTTTGATTCCATTTTTTGCCATAGCTCTTGCCACCTTAGGCTCTGTCTACCCCGTAAGGGATAAAGACGTGACGTGTGTGTATGTGTAGGGATTCCATCAAAATAGGTTCAGTGGTTCAAGCGTGCAAAGGTGACAGACAGACAGTTACTTCCAAATTTTATATTAGTAGAGATTTGACGCGCGGTCAGTAGCTAGTATATATATTCATAATTACACGTGCCGTATTTATATGAGTATGTAATAATGCATAATTTGTTTACCTTGGCATTGACCGCCACGAACCTTCACAAAACAAATACAAAATACAAATACAAATAACTTCATTCATTTCGTTTGAAATATATGTGTTTTATTTAAGCTGACGAAAAGTACTTAAGACCGACGTCTATTGTTCAATTGTTAACTTCAAGTGGGGTTGTAAAACCATTAGCTTTCGGTCCCAGTATACCGTGAACAAACGATCTTGATAGTTTTGATGTTGTTGGCCGATGTTACACTAGACGACGTGCGTTTCTAAAATAATAATTATATACTGTGTCAATTCACTTTGTACAATTTTTTAATAGTAGGTATAAGACATTTTTACCTGAGTGTTAGCCGCACTGTAATTGTATTTGGTAAACAAGAGGTGTTACTAGTGGAGACTTTATACATCTCTACTATCTATCTTCTTCTAAATATATATAACTCAAAGGTGACTGACTGACTGACATAGTGATCTATCAACGCACACCCCAAACCACTGGACGGATCGGGCTGAAATTTGGCACGCAGGTAGATGTTATGACGTAGGCATCAGCTAAGAAAGGATTTTGATCAATTCTACCCCCAAGAGGATAAAATAGGGGATGAAAGTTTGTATGAAACTTTGTCAATTTTAAACCGATCGGGCTGAGACTTTGCACGCATAAAGCTACTATGACGTAGGCATCCTCTAAGAACGGATTGCGTGATTTCTGCGGGATAGCGATAAACGAATTCTATGCAGACGAAGTTGCGGGCAACAGCTAGTAGACTATTATAATTTAAGGCTCGAAGTGGCGTAACTATAACGTCTGGGGCCCGCGGAAAATTCGTCAGATGGGGTTCCTTCCTAAATATAAAGAAGTGCATCAGCGTCCCTTCTGTGCTCTAAACCAAGCCAGCTCGGGGCCCCGTAGAGCTAGGGGCCCCTGGCGTTTTGCCCCCCTGCCACCCTATAGTTACGCCACTCTCGGGGACCTTATACATCCCTTTTATAAATGTATTTAATTTTAAGTATTGTAGTAGCTTAGTGTATTTTATTTAGAAAAAATGACTTTCTACCAAGTTTCTTGCGGCGCATTTTTGGCAATGATGGTATTTCCGAATGCGCTGGTAGTTTCAAAAAAGACATGTATAAAAAGCCCTTGGCGGCCAATTTGCGAAAATAAAATTTTGATTTTGTGTTTTGTTAAAATACGATGTCACAGCTTACAACTAAAAATTGTTTTAACGATTCGCTTGTTAACTAGTTAACAACAGCCCGCGACTTTGCCCGCTTTGTGTTTAATTATATTTTAATTCCCCTTTCCACCGGCCCACAGTCACGCTAAGCGAATCCTTTAGCTCTCGTTACCCTAGGCTCTGTCAACCCCGTAAGGGATAAAAACGTGATCGGTATGTATGTACGTTTGTATTCAACTATCGCTACACCCCGGTAACTAAGTAAATAAGATAAGTAATTAAGCTAAATTTTTACAGGAAATCTTTAAAAAAATGCCAAGTTCCGTACAAGCTTCAATATATCTAAGCTAAAATAATTCCGTTAATATTTGTAGCATACATTTCGTGGCAGATTATCCGAGGAAGGTCAAAAACTAAATAAAAATTTTATATGGCCATAAAATACATTAAACCATCCACAAATACATAAATGTGTAAATAAATACTATATCACATTCCACGTGCTATGTCCGACCTTAATATGCTTGCCGGAAGCATTATTGACCATTGGCCAAGTGCGAGTCGGCCTAGGTACGGATACCGTTTTAAAAATGGCGGTAAATACCGGTTTGTTTCGTTTTTACTCCAAACCATCGTAAGAACGCTTAGCTTTAAGAACTTTGTCCGCTTCGAATTAGCAATTGCCATTAGTGATGTGCCGGACCGTTAAAAATGTATATTCGCTGATACGGATCTGATTACGGATATTTAGTGTCAAGATCCGCGGATACGGATACTGATCTTTATTTTTTTATTCGATTGGTGTCGGCGCTCGCGCGACCTTGAAGCGATAGTTGACGTCACCATTGATCTCACTATAATTATAAAAAAAGTTTTAAGTTATAGTTATTTCATTGTCATAAAAGTGATGTTGTAACTTGCTATAATATTGATCTCATTATAAAGATTCCTTCAAATACGTAGTATTGGTATGGTAACTTACTGCGATAAACGGTTGCAATATAAAGGTGCCAAATATTTGATTTTAAGAAATAAAAATACTCTGAATGGAATTTTATAGTTATTTTGATTCTACCTAATCACCTGTAAAAGATCCGTAAACGATCCGCGTGAAAAGTAACGGACACGGATATGGATTTTTCTTTTCCCACGGATATCCGGAACATCACTAATTGCCATGTTTATCGCTGTCCCCCGGGAACTATGCAATTTTCTGGGATAAACAGTAGCCTAGCCGAGGATTTTGAGAGAGACAGACAAAGAGTTCTAAAAACTGTCGGAGCGTGTTCTGTTACCGATTTTTAGTACCCGCAGCCATTTTTTTTATCTTCCGTGTACTTTCGACCCTCTTCAGTTTTATTCTAATTATGTATAGACTAAAGAAACCGGTTTATTCGACGAACGACGAGCCTTTTATCACTGTAGTGCTTTGTCGTAGTGAAGTATCCATTCCTTTTTTTTTATGATGTGGAAAATGCGCCTATGCATCCGCCCGGTACGGGGCTACCGGGGCGTGGGGCTCTCCCGCGACGGCAGGCATACCCACTAAAAACCACACGGATTCCCTATTCGGTCGTATGTGAGATTCATTACCTACCATTGCACGGTCTCATTGTCTAAGGGAAGACGGGCCCAGCGCACAGGCCCTCTTGACGCGGTCCTGGCGGAACCCGAGCCCGGGGGGACGTTTGTGAAACCCTAGTGGCATCCCACTGCATCCCCATCACACCGGATTGAGGCAACGCTGGAGAGTTTTTAGTTTGGGTATACACCTTCGGGGGGAGGCCCACATAAGCCTAGGCATCCCCGTACCTAGGGCATCCATAAAGATTTCCTCTCTGTTAAAATAGAGACGAAAACGACTGTTTTATTCTATGTTTTATTCTTTTGACATGTCTATTATGAATAAATGATACTTACTGTCAAGTAAGCCTACGTTTTTAACAGTGCTCACCGTAAAACGTTGCCGACATTTTGTCACAAGATTTATGAACACTGTATTATTACATTGGCGAAATCATCGCATCGATCGATGGGGCCATGTTATCCCAAAAATTGAATTTAAATTAGATGAAATTGTCTACGCCCACCGACCTTCCTTTGTCCCTTTCTTTAGCATACAAGTGCATTAGAGAGAACGCTATTAAGTCGCTATCTTGGACAGAGTGCGGAATCATAAAATTAGGAGTTAACGCATAGTCTGGCCTGGCCTGTCAAACACCAGAAATTGATTAGCCACATACGCTATTTCCTAGATCTAGTCACCTAATACGCAAGTATGATAGCGATCTATGCTTTCACGCAGCGACCTTGGAAATTAAATGAGCTATAAATAAATATGATCTTGTCTCAATAAACTATACAGTGCGTGTCAAAACTACTGATAGTCTAAGATACGAATAACGTCGACCTGCACCGAGATAATAGAATGAAACATATTTTATAATAAATTCAGTATTAGAAAATATAATAAAAATGGGTTGGCTAAAAAAATCCTGGACAGATTATACCTATATGTATAATTTTAGGAATCATGTTACAGGCAATGCCACCATTCCTTTATAATAAGTTAAATGCAATTTCGTCCATTTATCCTCACAATTACAATAAATGCAAGAAAATTCTCCTGGAATCACTTCAAACTATGTCATACGAAGATACAGAGAATTTATTATTAGTTGTGAAGTAGATTATCTTTGTAACCTTTCTTTTTATTGGCTTTTAATTTTTAAGATTTTATAAGATAATACCTAATCATAGTTTTAATTTATTTATTTCTTTATATTTTTGTCATGTCATCATTTTTCCCTGGTGATTGTTTAATTATTTAATAGCAATTTTGTTTAGCTCTTATAGCCTGAAACACAGGATTTCCTAGTTCAGGCGTATGAGTTGTTAACTTAGATTTATAAGGAAATTTTGTTCTTAGTTATAAATTTGTAAAACATTTATGAATAAATTATCTTTTATCTTTTATCTTTATCTTTTTTTTAAATGCTAGCTAGCAACCCATCGATGTTTCAATTCCAATTTCATACGCCCACATGACAAACTTGGCCTTTAGCGCTGACCTTGGGCTCTGTCTCCACCGTAAGGAATAGACATAATTTATGTATGTATTAAAACTGGAACAAACATTGATCACAGAACTCATGAAAACATTGAACTAATGGAAATTACCTGCTTAATGGCAATGCGATGCTTCAGTCGGCCTTCATAACTATTGACATGCCAAGTAAAGGATGAAGAACGTGGCTAAATCTTAAATAGGTAACTTTAAAACGTCAAGTTGGTTTTCACCATATATATAATACGCACACTGACAAAACGACCAAATACACATAGACTACAGGCCCATGACCAAAAAATGTGGGTCATATGAACCACCAGGTGACGTATATAGGACGATATAAGAGCATAAAATAATAAGATTCAGCACTATGCCGTCACTTGTAAGCTGTCCAACTGAGTGCTGGTGAGAATTCAAAAGTGCAACCCTCGATTTTTTCCCCTTGTCGCATGATTTTTGTACGGCGTTGCGGAATAATGGATTAGAAGCTGTATTGAAACCGTAATTGATGCCGTACAAATGGTGCGCCACAAAGTCGGTAATTTTTTTTGATTTTCTGACAATTTCCAGGGTAAATTTGGTCATTTCATTCTGTAGGTACGGCATCAGTTTCATACTCCTACAAAAAGCTGTCATCCTCAACACATGCCGTATAGTAAGAAAATTCTTGTCCATGTCATAAATTTGCATAAAAAAAAATGAAAGCACTTGGCTTAGGTCCGTGCGAAGTATTTCCTCCTAGGGAGAGCTTTAGTTAAAAATAAGAATAATATCTTGGGACAATTGACACAAATTGACCTAGCCCCAAACTAAGCAAAGCTTGTAATATGGGCACTAGACAACGGATAAACATACTTATATAGATAAATACATACTTAAATACATATTAAACATCCAAGACTCGAGAACAAACATTCGTATTTTTCATACAAATATCTGCCCCGACCCGGGACCTCAAGGTTCTCTAACCACTGGGCCATCTGGTCGTCAATATACTAAGTTATACTTCCATGCTGGTCTGGTGAAGAGAAAACATAGAATTTACCAGTTGCTTCTCTTCACGCGCAGATGTTAGGCCCATCGAGGGAATGGGAAGTCTTAGGAATCGTGTTATGAGCGATGCTAGCAACCCATCACTATTTTATTTCCCTTTCCAGCTATACGCCCTTAGTCATGCTAAACTTGGCCTTAAGGTTTTCTACCCCGTAAGGGATAAAGACGTGATAGATATATATATGTGGGAATCTATCTTGCCTCAATAAAACAACTTCGTTTAAACACTGGTTTTATTATATTATCTCCAAATACTATTTTATTACAATTTTACACCCGCAGATCTTACTTTTCCGTTCGCCGTTCAAACCGTTCTCCCCGTCTCTCTCACACCTCTCTCCATCCTTCACTCACAAATACATCCCGTTTCACTTAATCACCTTACGTTCCAATCCTACATATATTGTCGGGAAGCAACCTCTTTCAAAGATGGCTGACGGGTAGACGGTCTGACGTGGCGTAGCTGCCATGTGTCAGACTCCTGCCCGCCTACGGCTCTGCATATAATCCGTTATTTGTTCCATTTTCTGTTAAATTGTACTAATACCACTCATAAATTGTACTTGTATGCGTTGAATGATCTCAAGTCTTTCATTAGGAACCAGAGGTTCCTTATTGTATGTTTACTAAGTTAGGTGCTATCAAATGAATCAAGAATTCTTACATCTTGATTTTTTATGTTTTACTTCTACGGTTTTACCGGTTAAAAAATAATTTCTAAAAACCACTGAAAATTTGAACACAGAAAAATCCGAAAAGTAAAGCTATGGCCGGCAATCGAACCCGGATGCTCGTCAACAGCGCCCTGGTGAGCAGTAGATGTTCGACAGGAGTTTGCAATTGTGTCGTACAGACACATCATTCAAACATGACGCTTGGCGGCAAAAAATCGCATAGTAACAAGGTCACGTGACAGCTAGTAACAGATAGAAAGGCTTACCCACCTGCTATGGGTGGTGTAGGGGTATTGCACTACACAATTCACGTCTTTATACCTTACGAAGTAGACAGAGCCTAAGGTAACGAGCTAAAGGCCACGTTTAGCAAGATTGTGGGTAGATGGAAAATGAAATCAAAATAGTGATGGGTCGCATCACCTATAACATGATTCCTATGATTTTCGCCTTCCTCGACAGGCTTTTGCCATCTGCGCGGGAAGAGAAGCAACTGGTGTATTCTATGATTTTTCCTTGCTCCCAGACCACCATGGAAGTGATAATAATAGAAGTATTTGATTATATCAGTTTCGTCTACAATAAATACAAAAAAAACATACAAAGGATGTGTTTGTAAAAGGAAAGGCTTGTCTCAAATGATCCAGTATCCGGGCACATTAAAAAAAAAGTTCACAAACAACAAAAAAAACGCACAGCATGAAAAAAACGCTTAAAAAACTCACCGCTAAACTCCGGCATTTCGTTACGTGACGCGTTACGTTCACAAAAACTTGGGTTACAGGCTGTTAACAAAAAAAATTTTTTTTAAGTTACAAATTAGCAAAGGGTTTACGATACTGTGTCCATTGATCTCGGTATCGCTGGACGCATGCGCGCTGTCAGAGCAAACTCGCAGGTCACACTGAGAGATCACGGCGCCCTGCACGATACTATATAAGCTGCTAGAAAATTAAGCCCCGTATTCATGGTTTTACATCAACATGTAAATTTTTTCCGGAATTTAACTATTTTGGATTTTACTCAGAATCGTTTACCCTATCGACGCTTATACAAGAAAAAATGTGTCCCAAAATTTTCATTCCAGTTCGTCACTTTTTTATTTTTATGCATGGAACGTGACGAATAGGAAAAATATCAATAGTAAAATCACTCAAAAACGCTCAAACGTGGTCTTATGTCTTGTTATTACCACGACGGGCAAGGGATAAAGACATGATTTATGTGTGTTTGTATGTATCTAGTACTGAAAAAAGCTGAAGCAGCGCCGTTATATCCGAGAAGCTATTAATCTATATCTATACTAATATTATAAAGACGAAAGATTTGATTGTTTGTTTGTTTGAACTGAATAGGCTCCGAAACTACTGGACCGATTTCAAAAATTCTTTTGCCGTTAGAAAGCTACATTATCACTGAGTGACATAGGCTACTTTTTACCGCGGGAAAATACCTTTTCCTACGGGAAAATTAATTTATCGCGGGCGAAGCTGCGGACGGAAGGCTAGTGTTTTTATAAAATTAATTGCCGTGATAACTTATAGTTTTTCAAATAATAAATATGTAAAAAACAAAGTTCTTAAGTTCCATTAATGACACTATAAAAACTACAAATGCTTAAATATCTTTTGCTAAATTTAAACTTGACAATCGCTGTATAAAACAATTTATCAAAAAACTGCATTTACAACTGCATATATTTATTCAAAAGGCGCAGTTAAAAGAATTAACATGTTGGTTTATTTTTACATGCATAGAATGTACCAGTAGCTCCTCCTTCCATCAACATATGATGTTATCTTATATTTGTGTCTTGCAAAAAGGAATAAATGTCTTCTTTCTTTCTTACATTCACTTCTCAATGGTTTTGGCGGGCTTCGTGACATAAATTATAAGTGTGATCTCCATCTCCTCCGTGAAATTATCGCAAATATCGATTGTTAGGCGATGAATGTGAACGCTTTGAAAGCGGAATTAAGAAAAAGAGGCGCAAAAATAAACGGCCTCAAAGAGCAGCTAATTCAGTTTGTTTGTTTACTGTTTACAAACTTATTTTTTGCCAAAAGCATGCTTGCTTGCTATGTTTTTTCTTGCTATACCTGTGGACCTTAGTCAACAGTGGCGCCAACTGGTGAGCAAAGAAACGATAGTCCCCATAGAGATGCATTAAAACGTCATGGTTGCCTAGATTCTTGCTTGGATTCCTGAAGATGTTGTTCTTGGGGTGCGAGTCGGGTTACCTCCGCGTGTGGTTAGCTGCGGTTCGTTTTGGATCCGTCCGGGGGGAAGAGCAGTGCTTGGTCCGGACCCTGGGCATCGGTTAGTGATTTCAGCAGATTCTGAGGGTCATTATCCGTTGGCTAAGAGCCAGGGGGAGGGGTTGGTTTCCCGTGTTCTACCGTACAACGTTGCCGACATTTTTGTCACAAGACTTTTGAATACTGTGTTTATTACTTTGACATTGGCGAAATCATCGCATCGATCGATGGAGCCATATTGAAAAAAGAGGAGGATGATGTTCTTCCCCGAATTTTCAAATGCGAATTCGGCTAAAAAGCGACTAACGGAAAATAAAATGCTGAATATATTTTACATCATTCAAACAGATGACGCTTGGCGACAAAAAATCGCATAGTAACAAGGTCACGTGACAGTTAGTAACGGATAGAAAAATTCGAAGGCTTGCCCACCTGCTATGTGTGGTGTAGGGGTATAACACGCGTCACGGAATGACGAACCGGGTTCGATTCCCGGCCATAGCTTTACTTTTCGGATTTTATGTGTTCTAATTTTCATTATCGTTTAGAATTTTTTTTAAATATATTTTGGTGACTGTACCATACTTGTCATCCAATATACATATCAATATCACATTTCGACTAATCCGACCGGGCCGAGAGCGTGTGAAATTTGACCTAAAGAATTTGAAACGAACAATTTTATTTTTATCACACCTGCTTATAAAAGGTTTACACAAAGGAATATACATTCCCTTAAAATTGTGCCGGATTATTTGTAGCTGATCGATTTAGACAGGGGGTTAATCTATACACCAAAGTTAGTCTATGTAACAAAGATAATTCATTTAAAAGTTCGTCTAGGTCTTCCCCTCCAAACGCACCATTCACACTTCCCCTATAGATCTGTTTAGTTAGTCTACTTTCGTCCATCCGCTCTACATGACCAAGCTTGAGCATTTTTCTATCCTAGTCACTATATCCTCTTTCACACCCGCAGATTCCCTTATCACACAATTCCTTATTCTATCTTTCAGTGTTTCTTCCATGCTGGTCTGAGTTAAAGAAAAAACAGAATTTACCAGCACGTCTAGCACGAGAGCGCACAAGAGTCGCGTCGCGCGCGAGATAGATTGCTCGTCCTTTTCTTACTGTACCAACAAGAAAGATACGGGTAGTCCAACTCTCGCGCGGCGCGACTTTCGTGCGCTCTTGTGCTAGCGGGACAGTTGCTTCTCTTCCCGCGCATGTAAAAGCCCATGGGCGAAAGTGTTAGGAATCATGTTATAGGCGACTATCGCTTCAAGGTCGCGGGCGCCGACAACAATCGAATAAAAAAATAACGATCCGTATCGAATTTACGTGCGAAAATTACATTTGAAATTTGCCACGAGCTTTTTGAAGGAAAACATCGTGAGGAAACCTTGCACACATCTGCGAAGAAATTCAATGGTGTGTGTTAAGTTCCCAATCCGCGCTGGGCGCGCGTGGAAACTATAGCCCAAACCCTCCAATACACGGAGGAGGCCTATGCTATGCCATGAGGCACGCCGAATTACGCGACAATCACTAGGTACATAGTATAAAACAAAGTCGCTTTCTCTGTCCCTATGTCCCTTTGTATGCTTATATCTTCAAAACTACACAACGGATTTTGATGCGGTTTTTTCTAATAGATAGAGTGATTCAAGAGGAAGGTTTTTATGTATAATTCTACGCAGACGAAGTCGCGGGCCGAAGCTAGTTTAATAATAAAACAATAACAACAACAACAACAAAAAAATGAAATTGTAGCGGATTCGGAATAAATAGGCTATAATTATTATTATTATATCCGTATCCGTATCCGCGGATCTTGACACTAAACATCCGTAATCAGACCCGTATCCGCGGATATACATTTTACGATTCGGCACATCGCTAGTGATAGGGTCGGAGACGGAAACGATTGTCATGTTAGTGTGTGAATATTGGCGACGGGAAAATGAAATCGAGAACTGCGCGTTTCTTCATTGTTAGTGGATCGATTAATTTTTTCTGGTCGTGTAAAAGTGCGACCACACTGCTGCGTGTACGCAATCAGGTGTCGCATGCGTCACGTTCTCTCACCGTTTTTCCATACATTTTGTTGCGTAAACGCACCGTCAACGTCTTTTACGTACCGGTGTGGTCGCAACTAAAGTGGAAAGTAAAAAAAGTACAATAAATCACGTCTTTATCCCTTGCATGGTAGACAGAGCCAAAGGTAACAAGACCTAAAGGCCACGCTTAGCAAGATTGTGGGCGTATAGGTGGGGGAATCAAATTACTGATGGGTCGCTAGCATCGCCTATAACATGATTCCTATTTTCGTCCATTCCCTCGATGGGCTTTTACGTGCGCGGTTAGAGAAGCAACTGGTACATTCTATGTTTTTTCTTTGCTCCCAGACCAGCATGGAAGGATATAATGATATACTAGCGACCCGCCCCGGCTTCGCACGGTATATTATGCATGTATTATACATATAAACCTTCCTCTTGAATCACTCTATCTATTAAAAAAAACCGCATCCAAATCCGTTGTGCGGTTTTGAAGATATAAGCATACAGGGACACGGGGACAGAAAAAGTGACTTTATTTTGTACTATGTATTGATGTATGATATATGTATGTACGAGTATGTATATATTAATAGGTTTATGCGTGGTGTGGGGGGTTTTTCAGTTTTTACTGTTCTGCATGCCAACATACGAGTAGGTATGCAAAACAATGAACTACGCACCCTTCGTGGAAGAAAGACGTAAGTCCTATTATGGCTCTACAGGACTTACGTCTTTCTTCCACGAAGGGTGCGTCTGTGCAACAACATAATAATTTAACAAGCCCACTGCAGACTGCAGTTTCGTTGCATTCTATTATCTCGTCTCAGTGCATCCGGCGTTAAATTGCATGTTATTCAAATACTTCCACGCTGTGGGAGCAAAGAAAAAACATGGAATGTACCAGTTCTCTTCCCGCGCAGGTAAAAGCCCATCGAGGGAATGGGCCAAAATCATAGGAACATGTTATAGGCGATGCTAGCAACCCGTCACTATTTTAATTCCACTTTCCACCTATACGATGTTATAGGCGATGCGGCTAGCAACCCATCACTATTTTAATTCCACTTTCCACCTATACGCTCTGAGTGTCTCGCTAAACGTGGCCTGTAGGTCTTGATACCATAGGCTCTGTCTACCCCGTAAGGGATGGGGACGTGATTTGTGTATGTATGTATGTATGTATTCAAATAAACGTCTCCTATTTGGTCTCGGAACGTCCGTTTACACACTCCCCCTATAGATCTGTTTAGTTAGCCTACTTTCATCCATCCGCTCTACGTGACCAAACCAACTAAGCATACTTTTTTTATCCTAAGTAGTCACAATATCTTTCACACCAGCACGCTCCCTTATCACACTTGCTTATTCTATCTTTCAGTGATACACCTTCCATACTTCTTAACGCTCTCATTTCTACTGCATTTATTCTACTTTCATTCTTCATTTGTCATACCCAAGTTTCGCTGCCGTACATTAATGTTGGAACAAGCACCCCTCTGTGTACAGCCAGACCCCTTCTTCGACATCTCACTACTCACAAAGGTGCACAGCGCCTATAAAAGGTCCATAATAGTCCCGTTTCTTCACTTTGAAGTACAGTCAAGAGCATAACGTACGTCAGCAAGGCGTCAAAAACATCTATACACCTTGTCACAAACACAGTGGCGTAACTATAGGGTGGCAGGGGAAGCGAAATGCCACGGGCCCCTCGCTCTACGGGGCCCCGAACTGGCTTGGTTTAGAGCGCAGAAGAGACGCTTGCACTTCTTTATATTGAGGAAGGAGCCATGACGAATTTGCCACGGGCCCCAGACGTTATATAGTTACGCCACTGCACAAACAATAAGGTAGGTGACACATATATCTGACATGATTGCTGTATATATTTGTGTATGTATATCGTTTATGGACTTAATTAATAATCACCCGGCAACTCAGTAATTCCGTCACGAGGCCGGACCTTTGCGCACACGCCTGCCCCATATTTCACGATCACTGATCTATGATCTATCTGCACCTTGTAGCTAGGGTTGTCAGAGCTGGCAAGTATAAAGTTGCACAAGAAAATTCCTTGCGCACCTTTTCAAACCCATTTGCAATATGGGTGTTTTTCAAAGAAAGTGTTTGGTTTTTTTTTACTATTTTATCGATACAAGATTCTTATAAGAGAGAATGTGTCCCAATACTTTCACTCTCGGGGACACAAGAATTTTCATTGTAAAATCGGGGACACGTTTTTTCTTCTATAACGATCTATCTATATCTTACACACTTACGGGATAGGCAGAGCCTAAGGTAACAAGACCTAAAGGCCACATTTAGCATGATTGTGGGCGTATAGGTGGAAAGGGGAATCAAAAATAGTGGTAGGTTGCTAGCCACATCGCCTATAACATGATTCCTAAGATTTTCGCCCATTCCCTCGATGGGCTTTTACCATCTGCGCGGGAAGAGAAGCAACTGGTACATTCTATGTTCTTTCTTTACTCCCAGACCAGCATGGAAGCAACACACAAGATGTGTTTTTCATATTTATAAATGCCAACTTGTACTCGTCACTAGGTACTACATAAATCGAGTCTATTCCTCACGGGGAAGACAGAGCCAACGGTAACAAGTCCTCAAAGCCACATTTAGCATGCTTGTGCAATTGGCATTGTTCATTTTTTTTAGTATGCTCCAATTCGAAAACCATTTCGAGGAAAACCATCAATTATCCGATTTATCTTGTCCGATTTCAAAAATACTTTATGATTGCAGATATTTTTGTAAAAGTACTTTGAACCTTTGTTTGACCGAACGACCGGGTTTTTAGACAGAATCCAGCATCGAAAGTTTGCCACAAAAATGAAAAAAAAAGTTTGGCTACGGCAACTGTCACGTGTCACTGTCAAATCTACAAAACCATAGACAAAGCCGTTTTTTTTATAGCCAGCCGAACGAAGGCGATTGGGATTCTGTCTAAATTCACGAATTATCAAACAGCGAAAAAATATTTATTATTAATTAACAAAGCTACGTAAAAGCATAATATTCAAATTAGTTGCTTGAAATAGTCCATTTTATCAAATAAAGGTGTTAAAAGCACAGCTTAAAAAAAATGAACAATGCCAATTGCTACCCGAATTGCCTATCTACGCGTAAGTATATGATTCTTAAAATTTTCGGTCGTATGTGAGGCGTTACGGGAGCACTCGGTGTCACCGCGCCCCACGACCACCCCGGGATGGGGTTCCCTCTTCGCGGCACCTGTGCAATGGTTTGGGAACTCATCCTCGGTGCCCCAGTCCGACTCGCTCTTGGCCGGTTTTAATAACGAATCCTCCGAATAACATCGATAGTGAGACAATGGACATTAGCATCATTATGATCGAATTATGCATTGATTCACTTATTAATTTCTAGCCGACATTTATCGAGGAAATGTGATTATTTTCACAGTCCTTCATAATTATAAATGTTAACGAGAAATGCTTATCTTGTTGACAATTAACTGTTTTCTTACCGTGGGATTCTCAACGGGCGAAAATCATAGGAATCATGTTCTTCTTCTTTTTTTAATATGGCCCCATCGCTCGATGCGATGATTTCGCCAATGTCAAAGTAATAAATACGGTACTCAAAAATCTTGTGACAAAAATGTCGGCAACGTTGTACGGCACACGGTGAAAAGACCCCTCACCTTAGCCAACGGTCAATGATATTATTAAGATTTTTGAATTATATATTTTACCGCACTGACATTGGCCCAAGCCTTACGGCCGCCATTAAGGAGAGAAGAAGAAGAAGAACATTTTATTAGAAAACATCTTTTAGGTGTATTGGTATAGTCGTGCGAAGCCGGGGCAGGCCACTAGTTCTAGATGAATTGTAAGTCACCTTGTACATTTAGTTTTTTATATGACAAACAGTAACTTATTTATACCACGAATCGAGCAGGATGATTCGAGTTATTTCTTTCAAATCATCCTCAAGGATACTCCCAAACTAAAATGTAAGTCATGATTCTAGATAATAAGATGTTTATTTGTTGTTTATAAGAAAAAACATAGATCATAGTTGCGTATCTTCCCGCGCGGTATAAGCCCGGCAAAGAAGTGGGGCGAAAATCGGAATCGTGCTATAGGCGATGCTAGCAACCCATCACTGTTTTAAGTATTTATTTATTTGTTCATTGTCAAGTCATGTACATACATATGAAGATAGTAACATTGTTCTAAGTCAGTCCATGACGCCCTGTGCACACAATAGTAGTTAATATCTAAATCTTAGGATTGTAATATCATGTCAAAAACATGCCATGAAATTAATTAAGTACATCATCACTACATAGTATAAAACAAAGTCGCTTTCTCTGTCCCTATGTCCCTATGTCCCTATGTATGCTTATATCTTCAAAACTACATAACGGATTTTGATGCGGTTTTTTTAATAGCTAGAGTGATTCAATAGGAAGGTTTTATTAAATTATTAAATTCTGAAGATATTATTAAATTCATTAATGTTATTCTATTCTAGACTAGCTTCTGCCCGCGACTTCGTCTGCGTAGAATTATACATAAAAACCTTCATCTTGAATCACTCTATTAAAAAAAACCGCATCAAAAATAATCAAAATCCGTTGTGTAGTTTTGAAGATATAAGCATACATAGGGACATAGGGACATAGGGACAGACAAAGCGATTTTATTTTATACTGTGTAGTGATAATTATCTATACTAATATTATAAAGAGGAAAAATTTGATTGTTTGTTTGTTTGTTTGCATTGAATAGGCTCCGAAACTACTGGACCGATTTCAAAAATTCTTTTGCCGTTAGGAAGCTACATTATCACTGAGTGATATAGGCTACTTTTTACCGCGGGAAAATACCTTTTGCTACGGGAAAATTAATTTATCGCGGGCGAAGCTGCGGACGGAAGGCCAGTTTGTTAATAAAATGAGATGATTTCAGTAAAATAGTAGGTATGTCAATGAAATCTAAGAAAAGAATCATTACAACAGTTCACTCTTTTGTTTCGCTTTTACCTAGATCTTTAGTTCCACAATCATGCTTAGCGTAGCCTTACGGCCTTGTCTCCAGGCTTCGTCTACTCCATATTACCTACCTGCATTGCACGGTCTCATTGTCTAAGGGAAAACGGGCCCAGAGTACGGGCCCTCCCCTTGGCGCAGTCCTGGCGCAAGCCGGGGCCCTGGGGGGCGTTTGTGGTTGAAACCCTAGTGGCATCCCACTGCGTCCCCATCACACCGGATTGAGGCAACGCCGGAGAGTTTTTAGTTCGGGTATACCCCTTCGGGGGGGAGTCCCACATAGCCCTAGGCATCCCCGTGCCTAGGGCAACCATAAAGATTTCCTCTCCGTTAAAAAAAACGGCCTCGTCTACTCCGTAAGACGTACATACATATATACATATATCACGTCTTTATCCTTTACGAGGTAGACAGAGCCTAAGGTAACAAAACATTAAGGCCACGTTTTGCATGATCCGTAAGACGTGACTTATGTATATTTTATGATTTATCTTTGTAGCTATTCTTCCACGCTGGTCTGGGAGCAAAGGAAAAACATAGAATGTACCAGTTGCTTCTCTACCCGCGCAGATGGTAAAAGCCCATCGAGGGATTGGGCGAAAATAATAGGAATCATGTTTAAGCGATGAGGCTAGCAACCCATCACTATTTTGATTCCATTTTCCACCTATACGCCCACAATCATGCTAAATGTGGCCTGTAGGTACCTGTTGCCTTAGGCTCTGTCTACCCCGTTAGGGATAAAGACGTGATTTGTGTATGTATGTATGTATGTATGTATGTATGTAGCTATTTCTCACTGGTAGTGTGGGAGCTCCTACCGCACCCCTAATGTAATGATGACGGTAATTATAGACAGATACCACAGATATTAAATATACCACAGATAACGCTTATATCACGACTTTAATTGAAACTAGTGATGTTCCGGATATTCGTATCCGTATCCGTGTCCGTTACTTTTCACGCGGATCTTTTACGGATCTTTTACAGGTGATTAGGTAGAGTTAAAATAACTATAAAATTCCATTCAGAGTATTTTTATTTCTTAAAATCAAATATTTGGCACCTTTATATTGCAAACATTTATCGCAGTAAGTTACCATACCAATCCTACTATCCTACTAATATTATAAATGTGAATGTTTGTATGTTTGGATGTTTGTTACTCTTTCACGCCAGAACGGCAGGACAGATCTGGATGAAACTTGGAACATACGTAGATTATAGTCTGGAATAACACATAGGCTACTTTTTATCCCGGAAAATTGCGGAATTCCTGCGGGATAGCGATAAACGAATTCTATGCAGACGAAGTTGCGGGCAACAGCTAGTACTACATAACTGAAAGAATCTTTCGTCAACTATCGCTTCAAGGTCGCGCCGACACCAATCGAATAAAAAAATAAAGATCCGTATCCGTATCCGCGGATCTTGACACTAAATATCCGTAATCAGATCCGTATCCGCGGATATAGGTACATTTTTAACGACCCGGAACATCACTAATTGAAACCAAGCGAGCCGACTTCATACCAACGCCACAGTCGAAATCTTGTGTTATTTTACTATATTACAATTCACCGTAACTTTTCAATTTAATACTTGTATTATAAATGATAACGTACTTTAAGTAAAGTTTTAGAGGTTAGGTAACTTACTTTTTTTTTCTTACGGCAAATATCCACTTATTTCTTTGGTCTCGTTTCCACCATGGTCTTGGAAATTGGTAAAATTTACAGTCGCTATTCTTCTTGGTGTTATTACAATTCACAACAACACATCTTACCAACGATTAGAAAATGTTTACTGCAATGCGGATTTGACAGCTCAAGTCAGCGACAAAAATGACAATTTTAGCCGTAGCGAGCGCTGTGATCGTTTAGGCTACCCCCTCCACCCGCTTTGCACTGTGCCAATATTACAAAAAATAAGTAGAACGAGCGCCTTCGAAGTGTCTTCGCGTTTCCCTAATGTCAGACGCGCGGAGTAAATACAAACTGTGACCTTATACGTAGAGTTATAATAGTCACAAGTCTGCGGTTTATATCTCTTGGTAATCGCCCACGGATATTTGCGTCGTGACACGACTCGCATCCTATTAACAATACTATCCTATTAACAACACTATCCTATTAACAATACTATGCTATTAACAACTAGATATGCATTGTTCGCCGTGTCAAACAATAGTTGAGAATGAATTATGTGTTGTCGGCTTGTCATAAAACCAATTTAATTATTTTTATGTTCGGTACTTTGTTAACGTTGAAATTCAAACAGAACACGGTACCGACGAATGGATTGTAAAACAAACTACCACTATGGTTTCTTGTTTTATCTGCTTTTCCCTTGTTCCTCGTAGCTATCAAACTTGGTTAGGTTTGCTTTGGTAACATGCTGGTTTGGGAGTAAAGAAAAAACAGAATTTACCAGTTGCTTCTCTTCTCGCGCAGAGAAAACCCCATCGAGGGAACGGGCGAAAGTATTAGGAATCATGTTATAGGCGATGCTAGCGACCCATCACTATTTTGATTCCCCTGTCCACCTGTTACGTCTACAATCATGCTAAACGTGGCTTTTAAGTCTTGTTACTTCAGACTCTGTCTACCCCGTGAGGAATAAAGACGTGGTTTGTGTATGCGTATGTACCTACAAAAGCATTCGAGATTATATTATAAATAAATAAATATCTTGGGACAAATTACACCAATTGACCCAGCCCCAAATTAAGCAAAGCTTGTACTATGGGTACCAGGCAACGGATAAACATACTTATATAATGTAGATAAATTTATACTTAAATACATACAACATCCATGACTCGGGCACAAGCATTCGTATTCATCACACAACTGTCTGCCCCTACCGGGATTCGAACCCAGGACCTCTAGCTTCATAGTTAGGGTCACTAACCACTAGGCTATCCGGTCGGTATATTAGACTTGATAACGGTTGTATTTACAACTAGTTGTTGCTCGCGACTTCGTCCGTGCAGAAATAAAAAATATAGCCAAATTTAATCGTGGATAATGTAGGATTCTAACGGTGAAAGAATTTTTCAAATCGGTCTAGTAGTTTCGGATCCCATTCAATGCAAACAAACAATCAAATCTTTCCTCTTTATAATATTAGTATGGATACATACATACATATATCAGGTCTTTATCCCTTACGGGGTAGACAGAACCAAAGGTAACAAAACCTTAAGGCCATGTTTGGCAAGATTGTGAGCGTATAGGTGGAAAATGGAATCAAAATAGTGATGGGTTGCTAGCATCGCCTATAACATGATTCCTAAGACTTTCCCATTCCCTCGATGTGCTTTCTGCGCGGGAAGAGAAGCAACTGGTTTCTTCGTTACTCCCAGACCAGCATGGAAGAATGGAATAAATATAGGGGTCTCAGCACCGAATACAACTTTGTCCCTTTCGGTGTTGAGACCCTTGGTCCGTGGGGTCCTAGCGCTATTAGCCTCTTCAAAGATATTTCGAAGAGGCTGTGGCGACTATACATAGCTACTTATTATTTTATTGGTTAGCTAGACTTTTTAGAGGAAACTGTTTTCATTGACAAAGCCGAGCGCTTCCGAGCGCCGGCCGAGGACTGCCGACCTCAATGGTCGAGTGCGCATGTGCGGTTTCAAACAGCAACTGTCACACATTTCTTGCCGTGTGTTCTGTCACCTTAACCACACGCATATTCCTTATTGTTTTCTAGTTTTCTCTATTCCTTGTATATCTAGCTGTTTCCTTCCTGTATATATTATTCTTCAGTGTTTCCTTCTTAATATACTGTTATATGTTTTATTGTGGAGTGCCTGGTTTCTTTGTAGCATCTGTAGCACCCCACAAGGCTAATAGACGCTACGGGTGACCGCAGAGCTGGCAGCTTCCTTGGACAGCGTGTTAGTATCGCTGTCCAAAGGGGGAATGCTGCCAGCGTCTGTGGAACTATGCCACGGGGGCCCCTCCTTTTTTAATTATTTTACTTTAAGATTAGTTTTAGTTTAGTTTATAATTCGTTTTTAATTTAATAGTTTAATTTGTATCAATTTCCATGTATGTAATTTTTATAGAATGGAATTAGTATGGATGGATATAATATATAAGTATAGGTATAGATAAAGATAAAAAGTGAAAGGACATATTTAATAACAGACAGTCTACTTAGGAAGCAGTATTTGAATTTCAATTACAAAATAGGCCTCCAGGCATGTGCGTAATTAATTGTCTACACTATGCCCAGTCTGGTCGCGAAAAAATGTCTAGGGGTCATACGCGGAACTAAAAGTATCAATTTTATAAAGTACTAGCCTTCCGTCCGCAGCTTCGCCCGCGGTAAATTAATTTTCCCGTAGGAAAAGGTATTTTCCCGCGGTAAATAGCCTATGTCACTCAGTGATAATGTAGCTTTCTAACGGCAAATGAATTTTTGAAATCGGTCCAGTAGTTTCGGAGCCTATTCAATGCAAACAAACAAACAATCAAATTTTTCCTCTTTATAATATTAGTATAGACTAGCCTTCCGTCCGCAGCTTCGCCCGCGATAAAATAATTTTCCCGTAGGAAATGGTATTTTCCCGCGGTAAAGAGTAGCCTATGTCACTCAGTGATAATGTAGCTTTCTAACGGCAAAAGAATTTTTGAAATCGGTCCAGTAGTTTCGGAGCCTATTCAATGCAAACAAACAAACAAACAAATGTTTCCTCTTTATAATATTAGTATAGACAAGTAACTGCGGCCCGCGCCTTCATCCAATACATACACATCATAAATCACGTCTTTATCCCTTACAGGGTAGACAGAGCTTAAGTTAACAAGACCCAGGCCACGTTTAGCATGATTGTGGGCGTATAGGTGGAAAGGGGAATTAAAATAGTGACAGGTGGACCACCGCATTGCCTATAACATGATTCCTAAGAATTTCCCCCATTCCCCGATGGCCTTTTACCATCTGCGGGATGACAAGCATCTGGTACACTATGTTTCTTTTGCATTGACAACCTAAATCCGGCCCTGTCGCCAACCCTTATAACGGATGCCTACTTCACAAAAACGTGACATATTTCAGCACAATTCGTCCAGTGCTTTGAGCTGTGCGTTGATTGATTAGTCAGCCAGTGGCGTAACAACGTCTGGGGACCGCGGCAAATTCGTCAGATGGGGCGGGGCTCCTTCCTCAATATAAAGAAGTGCATCAGCGTTCCTTCTGTGCTTTAAACCAAGCCAGTTCGGGGCCCCGTAGAGATAGGGGCCCCTGGCATTTTGCCACCCCTGCCACCCTATAGTTACGCCACTGTAGTCAGTCAGTCAGTATCTGCTTTTGTATACCTAACATACGAGCGGCTGCCTGCGAATTCATCCACATAGAACTCAAATTTGTAGCTTAGTTCCATAGTCCACCTCAATCCAGCCCTTTACAAAAACCTAATTTATTACAGAGATATAGATAAACTAGCTTATGCCTGCGACTTCGTCCGCGTAGATAAATCCGTTTTTTTCCTTATCCCGTGGGAATTTCCAAAAATCCTGAAATTAGTTTCTTAGTTTTGTAATCACTTACTTTTGTATCAAATTTGAAGTCTAGTTATTATAGTTACTGAGATAGCGTCACTCGGAATCGAATGTATAATTCCCGTTTTTTCCTTATCCCGTGGGAATTTCCAAAAATCCTTCCTTAGTGGATGCCTACATTGTATAAGGTATCTATGTGCAAAATTTCAAGTCTCTAAGTCCAGTGGTTTGGGCTGTGCTATCCCGCGGGAACTATGCAATTTTCCGGGATAAAAACTATCCTATGTCCTTTCCCGGGACTCAAACTATCTGTATACCAAATTTCAACTAAATTGGCCCAGCGGTTTAAGCGTGAAAAGGTAACAGGCAGACAGACAGACAGAGTTACTTTCCCATTTATAATATTAGTAAGGATAGTAAGGATAAGGATAGATAAGTCCAAGTCTAAACCACATAATCTGACAAACATGCATATATCACGCCTTTAACCCTTACGTAGACAGAGCCTAAGGTAACAAAACCCTAAGGCCACGTTTAGCATGATTAAAGCTATAGCTGGAAAGGGCAATCAAAATAGCGATGGGTTGCTAGCTGCACGCCTGATGATTCCTAATTTATTTTTCATGGATCTATCGATGGTAAAAATGCCGGGTTAGGTTCGTAAGTACTAGATTGCATAACGACTCTATAAGCAAAACGTCTTAGTTGCATAAGGTCTTGGTAAGCACAATGTCTTTTTTGCAGAATGCCCTAGTGAGTAGAATGTCTTAGTTGTTCGATCGACAACTATAGCATAACGCCCGAAGTTGCAAAATGACTAATAGAGTTTACGTCCAAGTTATCAATAAGTCTTGATTGTAAAACGACGCATAAGGAAAAGTGTCTGGATAGCATATGGTCTTGGTAGCCAAACGTCATGATTGCATACCGGCATAAAGTTTCTTTATCAAAGAGTTCATTCACAAACTACGTTTGAGTTTTTCTTGTCATTCAACCATCTAGTCGTTATGCCATTTAGACGTTATTAATGTTTGACGATATGCCTACCTAGTCGTTTTGCTATTACAACATTTTGATATTAGGGCGTTATACAAACAAGACGTAATAGAACTAAGTCCAATCTTAAACCCGGGCATTCTACTATTAAGACGTTTGTACAATTAGACATTTAGCTACCAAGACCTTATGTAACTAAGACGTTTTGCTTATAAAGTCGTTATGTAATCTAGTCCTTACGAACCTAACCCAAAATGCCGTACAAAAACATATGACCAAAATGTATGTATGTATGTATGTATGTAAACTCTTTATTGTGCAAAATAAACAAGACAAATACAATTGACAAACACTGAGATACATGCACAAAGGCGGACTTATCCCTACCTCACAGCAGTGCAGGTACTCACTCTACCTGCACTTTTGAATTCTCACCAGCACCCAGTTGGACAGCTTACAAGTGACGGCATAGTGCTGAATCTTATTATTTTATGCTCTTATATCGTCCTATATACGTCACCTGGTGTTTCATTTGACCCACATTTTTTGTACGTGGGCCTGTAGTCTATAAGACTTTCGCCTATTTCCCTCGATGGGCTTTTACCAGCGCGGGAAGAGAAGCAACTTGGTAAATTCTATGTTTTTTCTTTATTAGACCAGCATGGAAGAAACTGACAAGAAGATATAATAGCACGGATAAGCGAGCCGTTTGTGTCATTGTCTAAGTAAACGACCATTATTTCACTTATTTTCCCAGCTCTGCCTATTATAGTCATATCGAAGATAATAGTTAAAAAAAAATGGGAATCGCAGAGATTGTGGTCCAAAATCATAGGCACCATGTTATAAGCGATGCGACTTGCAACCCATCATTTATTTGGTTCCATTTTCTATCTTGCCACACGATCTTGTTAAACGTGGCTACAGTTTCTGTTACGTTAGGCTCTGTCTACCCCTTAAGGGATAGAAACGTGGTTTGTGTGTGTACTGCTGTAATTAGGTAAGTGCGACATTGAGCGTTTAAAAAAAGTCTACATGAACATCTCTTTTCCAGAATTTAGGTTTTCTTACTCGGAATCGATTCTTATACAAGAAAGAATGTGTCCGAAAACTTCCATTCCGGTTCGTCACTTTTGGAACGTGACGAACAGGAAAAAACAGTAAAATTTGGGACACACTTTTCCTTGTGAGAATCGATAGGGTAAACGATTCAGAGCAAGAAAAACCCAAAATAGGTATATTCTGGAAAGAAATATACATATAAAAAAAGAAAGCAAAGAAACGGAGCCACCCATGCGATTTGCAATTGATGCCAATATCACTTATTACCTCAAAATCATCGGCAACAACGCAATTACATTAGCTTTTAATGAAAGCCATGAAAACAACACACGCACACTCATGCAAAAAAAAACTAAAAAAGTGCACAACGCACTTAAAAAAATAAGAAAAAAACTTTTTCTACACGAGATTTGAACCACGGTCACCGGAGCGAAAGCACTGTTATTCCACACCTTATACCAGGGGTGTTACGAATATTCGCATCCGCATCCGTAAATGCGGAATATTCGCATTTATTCAGACATCTGCGTCCGCATTCACATCCGCATCAATCAATGCGGAGTTTTTACGGATGCAGATTCACATCAACAAGACTCGACAAGTGACTACATGTTTAGAAAGTGGGCGGAGCCAGAGTGGCACGTGCTTCGCGTTAGTTTACATAAATACTATTATGCACTAGTAAAGTATTATTACGCATTTAAAATTTAAATAATTATCCTTTTAAAATCCCAAAATCCGCATCCGCATCCGCGTCACATCCGCATCAAATCCGCATCTACGGATGTGAACTTCTAATAATCCGCATCCGCATCTGCATCCGCGGATGTCTAAATTTTTGCATCCGTAACAACCCTGCCTTATACCACAAGCCCCCACGCAGCTTACGAGGGAGTGACGAAATCAACGTACGTATTAATGACCCTGTAGCAACCACCGTCTTACGGTCACGTGATCTTGACGATCAGCACGTCTAGCACGAGAGCGCACAAGAGTCGCGTCGCGCGCGAGATAGATTGCCCGTCCTTTTCTTACTGTACCAACAAGAAAGATGGGTAGTCCAACTCGCGCGCGACGCGACTTTCGTGCGCTCTCGTGCTAGCGGGGTTGACGCGAGTAACATTTTTTACCCTTAAGTGCTCAAGGCCGAGAAGTTTTCACTTCCAAAGTCGCGGCTGTTCCCCATTGAAAACATTTGGAAGCCCGACAATGCCGAGAGACATTAAGAATATACTTATAACTTACGAATAAACAAAAAACCTCGACAAAAAGCGACATTATTATATTTAAAAGCAAATATAAACGGTGGCATCTAATCCTCTTATAACTTCTTCAGTGTCTTCAAAATACTCCCGAATGTTTCACTAGACGCTTTTTTCAGTTGAATGAACATCCCCATGAATGTTTTTAAGTTGCTGTCCAGGACAAGACGTAAAATTGTGTTCACACCTCGGGCGGCGATAAAGGAAGCCTCAGGTCGCATGTTTATCACCCTCGCCTGTGGCTCGTGCGACAAATTCCTGCGATCTGATGCGTTCTTCATTTCACCACCCTTGGAATGTAATATACTTCCTACTCAGGACTTAATTGTAGTCGACAAATGTTTCCAATCGACGTTCAAAGTGTACAGTGAAGGGCATAAATTTGTAGTGCCTCGGGTATGTTTGCGGAGGCGCACACAGCCGGCTTTGCGGCAATAATGCGGAGTAGATGTGCCTCTCTGCTACACCGACTCCGCGGTAGCCCCAACCGCATCATGAACGTCATGACAGACCGCTGGGACTCCTCTATTCTCGCCCGTTGGATAAGACTGCATAAAGTCAAGTAACAGCGGGCGGCATACTTGTTTGTTTTGTAAATTTACTACTAACCTCTTAGTTTTATAAGAATTAATTAATATTTACAATAGTTTAAACATAAATCCGCATAAAAGACCGACCGTGCACCGACAATTTAGAAACAAGTGACAGCCGCCTTATGGTTTTTCTTTATTCGGTGCCGCGGCGCGTGGCAACGGACTAGCGCCAGCCGGCCACCAACAACCAAAAAGTTTGAAACCCTAAAAAATGATTATTATTTAAAATACTTGCATATTGGTAAAGGAATTTCTGGGTCAACTATACCACAGATTATGTAATGGTTGCTGGTAGTCCGCTCGTGACTTGTGCCGGCGGTCTCTGTACAAGTAACCTTGGTCACGGTCTCGGACATTCGCTTATATAATAACTAGAAGAACCATTCACAATATTCGTATTTGCTCTTTTGTATTTACTTTTGCTTTTTGGACTTCCATGCTGGCATGGGAGCATAGACAAAAAATAGAATTTACCAGTTGCTTCTCTTCCCGCGCAGATGGTAAAAGCCCATAGAGGGAATGGGCGAAAATCTTAAGGATCATGTTATATAGGCGATGCTAGCAACCCATCACTATTTTGATTTCCCTTTTCACCTATACGCCCTTAATCATGCTAAACGTGGCCTTAAGGTTTTGTTGCCTTGGGCTCTGTCTACCCTGTAAGGGATAAAGACGTGGTATATGTATATTTCCTATTAAGTTAGTGTAGACCTGTAGGCTTATTACCTAACTCGCTCGCAATCGCTATCGTGTTCATTTTGACAGTTCATGTATGGGCTGACAATTGGCATCGGAATCGGCTAGCTGTCACATTCATACGTGAACTGTCAAAATGAACACGATGGCGATTGCGAGCGAGTTAGGTAATAAGCCTACAGGTTACAACCCTCACAAGCTTACAGTATGTAGGTACGTATGTTAAATGAATGTCACTGCTAGCCGCTCTTTATCTTCGTAATAGGCTAAACCGGCCTATCTAAAATTGCTTTATGTGTTTCCTACTCGTATTTGCACGCAAATTACTATGGTACTTGACATAATAATGACAACTGCCTAATATATTTTTTTATAAGCCTCTATTGTATTTATGACGTATGTTTTGTTGGTTTGGGACAATGGGATTTCATTCGGACTCCGCTTCGTGTAAGTTTTCGGTCACAAAACACGTCTCGAACGCGTTTGCGTTGAAATGTCAAATACTATGAGAACAGTTTGCCGTTTCGATCCGCAAGTGGCGCTGCCTATTCCATGGTAACTGAGACGTTTACGTGATCGCGTTCGAGAAGTTTCTATATGCGAAAACTTACACTAGAGGCTCAGTTCAGGTTTTAGCTGCCGTTTTTAAGCGCCCCGTAAACGATCAAATTTGTTTGACAAACTTGCTTGTCAAACTTCACGTTTGCATCAAACATAAGCGTAAACGATCAAACCAAATATCAAAGAAATTTGTTACAGCGCCCCGCGCAAACGGTCAAACTTGTTTGTCAAACTTCTTCTACCGAGATCTTGTTTGACAAACACCGTCGTACACGTTCAAACCTGTTTGTCAAATTCGACATCAATCCAGATTTTCATCAAACGCATCAAACACGTAGATTGTTTGTCAAACGCCTAAAACACACACGTTCAAATTGTTTGACAAACACGTAAAGTTTGACAAACAATTTGATCGTTTACCGGGCGCTTTAGTGGATCTGACAGCGAGAGAACCTAAATTGAATAGCTTGTTTTATGTACGATAAAGAGTTATACATGCATACATACATACATAAATCATGTCTTTATCCCTTACGGGGTAGACAGAGCCAGTAACAAGACCTAAAGACCACGTTTAGCATGATTGTGGGCGTGTAGGTAGAAAGGGGAATCAAAATAGTGATGGTTTGCTAACATCGCCTATAATATGATCCCTAAGATTTTCGCCTAATCTCTCGATGGGCTTTTACCAGCGCGGGAAGAGAAGCAACTGGTACATTCTATGTTTTTTCTTTGCTGACAGACCAGCATGGAAGACATATAGTATCATACATACTTACATACAAAAAAAATGAATTTCCAAAAAGGTCTGACATCATTTTGGAAATGAGCTGATGTTCTTCAAACTGCTGGACCGATTTTGACCAAACATGGCTGAGAACCACCGCAAGGAAACTGGCTTTCGTATGGAAAAAACTGCATCCAAATCGGTGCATAGTTGAGAGATATAATGCCACAGAGAGACGCACAGACTTCGACGGCACACTAATAACACCCCTCGTATTGCATTGGAGGTTAAAAAAAGCTACGACCAATAATTGCCAAGATTTCAACGTATGAGTAAACTATCAATTTCTAAACGGCATTGAAAATTAGAAAGAAAAATCCAAAAAGTAAAGCTGTGGCCGGGAATCGAACCCGGTTCGTCATTCCGTGACGCGTGCTCCCCACACCACCCATAGCAGGTGGGTAGTCTTCGAATTTTTCTACCCGTTACTAGCTGTCACGTGACCTTGTTACTATGCGATTTTTTGCCGCCAACTATCTGTTTCAACATTATTGTTAATGGCAACCGGTAAAAAAAGTTAGAAAAGTCAAAGGGACCTGTCCCACGCAGCCTGCAGACTTCCGCGACCTAGACTCCGTTCACCTTGAGACGATTATCGAGATTTCTTCACAAATAACACCAATTAACCGGCCTCGTTCATTATCATACGAATTAACTCGGTAAATAGAGCTGTAATTGATAAGAGTTGATAAAAATAGGCTAAGGCCTAGCAGAGTTCTGTTTACAGCACTAACTGTCACGTGACTGACAGGTAGACTACGCCCAGTCGAAACTACTGGCGCTAGTTTTTGCGTGAATTGCTCTAAGTTACATACATACATACATACATATACATATACCGTCACGCCTCTTTCCCACAGGGGTAGGCAGAGACTACTTTATTCCACTTGCTACGGTCCTGACATATTTCTTTCGCTTCATCCACAGTCATCAATCTCTTCATACATACTCGTCGGTTTCGGGTACTCCTGACCTGACCTTTTTCCAAAACGTCTCCTATTTGATCTCGGAACGTCCGTCTAGGCCTTCCCCTCCCAACGCAACCATTCGTACTCCCCATATAGATCTGTTTAGTTAGTCTACTTTCATCTATCCGCTCTACATGCCCAAACCAACTAAGCATACTTTTTTCTATCCTAGTCACTATATCCTCTTTCACACCAGCACGTTACATACATAATAATAATAATATAGCCTTTTTATTCCGAATTCGCTACAACTTAATTTTTTTTTGTTGTTGTTATAGTTTTTTTATTATTAAATTGTCGCGTAATTCGGCGTGCCTCATGGCATAGGCCTCCTCCGTGTATTGGAGGGTTTGGGCTATAGTTCCCACGCGCGCCCAGTGCGGATTGGGAACTTAACACACACCATTGAATTTCTTCGCAGATGTGTGCAAGGTTTCCTCACAATCTTTATCCCCTACGGGGTAGACAGAGCCAGTAACATGACTTAAAGGCCACGTTTAGCATGATTGTGGGCGTATAGGTGGAAAGGGGAATCAAAATAGTGATTGGTTGCTAGCATCGCTTATAATATAATTCCTATTTTCTTCCATTTCCTCGATGGGCTTTTACCATCTGCGCGGGAAGAGAAGCAACTGGTAGTTATGATTTTCCTTTGCTCCCAGACCAGCAGGGAGGGCTTTTTTTAACGGTACTATTGTAATTGTATCGTACAGACACATCATTCAAACAGATGACGTTTAGCGACAAAAATTCGCATAGTAACTAGATCACGTGACAGCTAGTAACAGGTAAAAAAATTCGAAGACTACCCACCTGCTATGGGTGGTGTAGGGGTATAGCACGCGTCACGGAATGACGAGGATGCGCCGCGGGTTCGATTCCCGGCCATAGCTTTACTTTTCGGATTTTTCTGTGTTCTAATTTTCAGTGATATTTAGACTTTTTTTATCGTGTGTAAAATGCGCCTTATGCATCCGCCCGGTACGGGGTTACCGGGGCGTGGGGCTCTCCCGCGACGGCAGGCATACCCACTAAAAACCACACGGATTCCCTATTCGGTCGTATGAGGCGTTACGGGAGCACTCGGTGTCACCGCGCCCCAACGACCACAAAAACATGTGTGATGAGTGACGAAACTCAAGCTATTGAATCTTTATTAAGACTGGAGGCTATACCAGTTAATGTATTCATTATTCAAATGAAGGCGTAAAAATAAAAACTGCACTATTTATTATGTAAACAAAATATCAACGCTGGTATAACTTGTACAGTTCATTTACCTCCGAACATTGAAGAAAAGCCTTTACAATTCTGCAGTACACTTCTTTGACTGGCCAGTAGCTTACAGTCCTGGGCATAAATATGTGCACGTCACCAAAACGTCAAAAACATCTACACACTTTTATGTTACAAGCAATAAGGGTGATACATATATTTGACGTGTTTGGCTGTATACATGCATACATACATAAATCACGTTTTTCTCCCTTACGGGGTAGACAGAGCCTAAGGTGACAAGACCCAAAGGCCACGCTTAGATAGTGGGCGTATAGGTGGAAAGGGGAATCAAAATAGTGATGGGTAGCTAGCCGCATCGCCTATATGATCCCTATGCCTCCTCGATGGGCTTTTACCTGCGCGGGAAGAGAAGCAACTGGTACATTCTATGTTTTTTCTTTACTCCCAGACCAGCATGGAAGCAATTTGGCTGTATATTATATAGTATTCGATATTTATGCTCTCACCTGTACGCACTGTCCGGTTAGCCGCACTGCGGATGGCAGGTTGGCTAACCTGTAGGCTTATTGTCTAACTCGTTCGCAATCGCCATTGTGTTCATTTTGACAGTTCATGTATGAATGTGACAGCTAGCTGATTCCGATGCCAATTGTCAGCCCATACGTGAACCGTCAAAATGAACGATGGAGATTGCGAGCGAGTTAGGTAAGCCTAGTGCACTGCTAGCATAAGAGAGCTCGAGACGTGATAAAGCCAAAAATTGCATGTTAACCGTACATATTAAACACGTCTCTATCCCTAACAGAGTAGACAGACGTTTAGTGTGATCGTGGGCGGATGGAAAGGGCAATCAGACTAGTAATGGGTTGCTATAGACCAAACGGTTAAATGAGTCCTTGCCCGCGCGGCACAGGGGCGCGGGGTAGGGCGTCAAAGGGGACTGAGAGAGCTGCGGGCGGGTAGTGCGCCTGCCGCTAGCACCTCTCGATCCCCTTTGTCGTCCTATACCGCGCGGGCAAGGACTCATTTAACCGGTCGGTCTATAGATATCTATATCTATACGCAGTACAAAGCGGTTGCGACTGCTGTTATAGACAGTTATAGTTATGGTAATGCGGCTAATAGGACAAATAGCCAAAGAACCTACGAATAATAATAAGTCAAGAAGCGTAACTAAGCCCGAAAAATCATTCCACGCGAAGTGAACCGCAGTGGGCGGGGCTTAAAATATGTAATTAGTTCGGCCGGGACGCTCGAGCCGTTATCGTGACGTTATCATTGTATTTTTGCGCTAATACATTAGAAAAATATGCCATCGTGTTGTGTGAAGTGGTGTAGAAGCCATTCAGATATGAAAAATAGAGGAGTCACCTTTCATATGCATGTAAATAAATATTTTAGGACACCATAATTGACGACTCTGGATGCATGCGATCCACACACCCTTCCCTTACCGCAAGTAGGCAGACACAATCACGACGCGCGGACTAATTGCGTGCAAGTATTGTATGTCTGAGTGACAGGTGTTACGTTTGCATTGCTGTTAGTTTGTGTGCATAAGTGGAATGACAATCGAAGCGGCAACTGTTAGGGAATTACGCTTCTTGACTTATTATTATTCGTAGCAAAGAACGATTAAAAAGTTTTGTAAAAAATCCATAGTCAATGCAACTGGTTTAATTAGGTACTAAAAGTGATAATAGCTGACCCAGTTGTAATAATGAAGGGCATAATCTTGATAATTATGACACTCTATAGTGTGCTAAATAATTAAATTTCTAAATGTCTGTGAAAATCAGAACACATAGAAAAATCCGAAAAGTAAAGCTATGGCCGGGAATCGAACCCGGATCCTCGTCATTCCGTGACGCGTGCTATACCACTACACCACCCATAGCAGGTGGGTAGTCTCCGAATTTTTCTACCTGTTACCGACAGTCACGTGACCTTTGTTACTATGCGAATTTTTTGTCGCTAAGCGTCATCTGTTTGAATGATGTGTCTGTACGACACAATTACAAACTCCCGTGGAACATCTACTGCTCACCAGGGACGAGAGAAGGCGCTGTTTTTCAAATGATAGGTACTATCAAATGAATCAAGAAATTTTTATTTCTTGATTTTTATGTTTTACTTTTACGGTTTTACCGTTAGAAATTTAATTTCTAAATGTCTAATGCTAAATAATTATAAAATATCTGTTATCCTACCTACTAATATAACGAGGGATTGGGCGAAAATCTTAGGGATTACGTTATATAGCCGATGCGGCTAGCAACCCATCACTGTTTTGATTCCCCTTTCCATCCATACGCCCACAATCATGCTATGTGGTCTTTGGGTCTTATTACCTTAGGCTCTGTCTACCCCGTAAGGGATAAAGACGTGATTTATGCATGTATGTATGTACTAATATTACAAATGCGAACGTTTGTGACGATGTGCGTGAGTATGACTGGACGGATTTGGATAAAATTTGGAACGAAGACAGCTGGTACCCTAGATTAAAAAATAGGCTACTTTTTGTCCTGAAAAATTGCATAGTTCCCGCGGGGTCCCGATAAATTCTTTGCAGACGGAGTCGCGGGCAACAGCCAGTAATTATATAAACAAAACAACAAATACTGTTTACGCTTTAAATTATTATCCATGACCTAAAAATTGAGTCACACATATTCAAATGACGGCTGTATCGATATATATGCTCTCAGCTGCACATATATTTATGCCCTTGATTGTATATGGGGGCGTTCAAGTATTACGTAAGCGCTTGAGGGGGCGGGGGGGTCTTTGCTTTGCTTATTTTTGATGACGTGGTGGGTGGGGGGGTCGATATGGTAATTACGTCAGCAGTTTCGATTCGAACTGCTGCTCACGAATCAATAAAAAACAGACTCCATTAAAAGAAAAATGCATATAGAGACCAATGATTACGTAAGCATGGGAGGAGGGGGGGGGGGGGTTAAAGGTTTACTTGCTTTTGCTGACAAGGGGTAGGGGGGGGGGGGGTAAATAATTGTAAAAAATTGCTTTGTAAGTGCATCTTTATACAAATCAAGGAATAATGTGTAGGCATGCTAAATTTAATGTCTGTAGCTTTATTAGTACAACATTTCGGAATTTTCCAATCCCGTGGGAAAATCGGGATAAAAAGTATCCTATGTCCGTCTCCTGGTTCTAAGCTATCTCCCTACCAATTTTCAGCCAAATCGGTTAAGCCGTTCTCGAGTTATAAATAGTGTAACTAATACGACTTTCTTTTATATAAGTATATAGATTTTCTATGTGGCTAGACCGAACTTGGTTTTAAATATATCCTATCATAAGAAATACAATAAAGCTGGCCATGTAAATTTTTGTATGGTTGTAAATTCAATGGCTGAAAGTCAACGCCTTGAATTTAGAAACCAAATAGTTGTTTGTGACGGAAATTAGTTTTAATGGATCGCATACATTATATGGAATTGCTTTTAAATCTGTCTTAATCTTGAGTACATATCGTTAAACAAATTTTTGTTATGTTTGTTTGTAAAAATTATTTTTATTTTTAAAAAGCGAGCCTTCCTGTTCTTGAGAGGGCCGGCAACGCGCCTGTGATTCCCCAAGTCTTGCAGGTGTCCCTGGGCGATGGTGATTACTCTCCATCAGGTGACCCGTCTGCTCGTTTGCCCCCTCTTATATATACAAAAAAAACAATTACCCGTGTTGCAGGTTCCCGGGTGGCTCCGGGCGTGCCGACAGAAGTGAAAACGACACACACGCACACTCGCGCAAGCCCAGCGCCGCTTAAGCGGCCCAGCAGCAACTCGCCCTCCGTCTTACGATCACGTGACCCTGACGCCTGACTGACGCGTGTTCAACATCTTTTACCCATCCCAAAAAAGTGCACAACGCAAGAAGTTTTCACTTCAAAAAAACGTCCTAAACATTCCATACATTTTCTGGCCTAAATTTTACCGCCATACATTAATTAGTGTGAACGAAGTAGCGGAATGGAAAACCAGGGACGTTTTTTTTCTTCAAAAATTCCGAGCTCTTTGAGACTTACTTATTAGCGGACATTACAGCCAAGGGCATAAATATATGTACCTAAGTTACCATGGCGTCAAAAATATCTATACACCTTTATGCCACAAACAAGGTCGGTGACACATATACTTACATATACATACATATAAATCACGTCTATATCCTTTACGGGGTAGACAGAGCCTGAGGTAACAAGACCTAAGGGCTACATTTAGCATGATTGTAGGCTTATAGGTGGAAAGAGGAATCAAAATAGTGATAGGTTGCTAGCCGCATCGCCTATAACATGATTCCTGAGACTCGCCCATTCCCTCGATGGGCTTTTACCATCTGCGCGGGACGAGAGGCAACTGGTACATTCTATGTTTACACATATACTTGACACAACTGTATCGATATTTACGGCTTCGAGTGTACCTACAAGAGACTGACTTGATAACAGATTAGCTCTCGTAAACAAACCATAGGAAACCTTGAGAATAACAAATTATGTCGCGTGACTCCGCCCGCGTCAAGTGCAAGGTCTTGAGACACGTTCCTCGAGAACCGGTGTGGCGAGGGTTTTGGCAAACCGTATTTAGGGTTCCGTATAGTATACATACAAACACAAACAGAGCTTAAGGTGGTTCGATTCCCATACTAATTAATTTATTCTATTATGGGCAAACGTAGCGTAGTTTACATTGTAACAGGTTTAGTTAGCTTTTATATGAAAGCGAAAGTCTTAGGAATCATGTTATAGGCGATGCGGCTAGCAACCCATCATTATTTTGATTTCCCTTTCCACCTATACGCCCTTAATCATGCAAAACGTGGCCTTAAGGTTTTATTACTTTGGGCTCTGTCTACCTCGTAAGGGATAAAGACGTGATATATGATGTATTTTTATGTTTATTTGCGTGAAATTGCTTTTTTATAGAAACAACAGTTAAGTAAGTAAGTAAATGTTTTATTGTACAACTATAAAGAAACAGATACAATTCACAAATAAAAAAACATTAATATATGCACAAAGGCGAACTTATCCCAGTAAGGGATCGCTACCAGTAAACCGTTGAGTAGATGCGAGCATTAAACGAGGGACCGACAAAGTGTGAGTTTAAAATTCCAGATAGTGAAAGCCACAATAGAGCGTACATATCTTAATACAATAAACAAATCATAAAATAAACTACTAAATATCACACACATGCATACCTACATACAAAATACAAAATATTCTAGGGGAAGCTTGCCAATGTAGCTTTGAAAATGGGTCATTTTTAAACTTGTTTTATGGCGTCAATGTTGGATATGTGTGAATAATGTATGTTCCAAAATTAGAAAAATGACTTAAGTCCCATATCAGAGATCGGACAAATTTGCGTCATTGCTCGCAATAATGTGGACATGACTCCAAAATTAATCAAATATGTAATCATTTAATTAATTTCTTACTTGACTTAAATTTTAATTCCTAGTCAATAAATACAAAAGTTTGTTAAAGTATAGATTGATTAAAGAAAATAATCAGTATTTTTTCCAAATTTTCTGCAGTCAGTCTATTTTTTTTACATCAAAAATATACTTAAGTGCTGAAAAACTCCGCTCGCACTCCACTGGTGTTAATGGGGCAAACTTAACAACTGCCACTTTAATTAACATTTTGCTAGTAATTTTATGCATGTGTAAATTTTTATCTCCGGGAGTTCAAATTTTATTTCGAGAAATTAATTAAATGATTAATTTTTGAGTCATGTCCACTTTATTGCGAGCAATGACGCAAATTTGTCCGATCTCTGCATATGTTTTGTACACTGTTCTGTCATTTACTTAAGTTAAGTTTTTCACATAAACCTAGAGCCAAAGGCCACGTTTAGCATGATTGTGGGCGTATAGGTGGAAAGGGGAATCAAAATAGTGATGGGTTGCTAGCATCGCCTATAACATGATGAATATGTGCAAAGAACCCTTTAATGCACGAGCCCAACGAACTTGACCGGTTTTTTGCACGGAACTTTAATTGGGGCCGGATTATTTTTTTTCTAAAAACGAGTCGAGCGTTTTCGGGTGTCTGTTTTAACGCACTTTCATGGTGAGGATGATCATTTTGTCATCATCATCTTTGAATACAATAATAGGAACAAGAATAATGGCAACCAGAAGATTATTTTTTTTGAAAAATGCCTTTCTGCCAAGTTTCTTGCGGCGCATTCTTGGCAATGATGGTCTTTCCGAATGCGCTGGTAGTTTCAAAAAGACATGTAAAAGAGCCCATGGCGGCCAATTTGCAAAAAAAAATTTTCATTTTCATTTTCATTTTCAATAGTCATGTGAAAAAGTAAGATCCTGTTCCTACAGCCATAGCGAAAAGAAGCAGTTGGCGCCACTGTTGACTAAGCTCCTAAGGTAACAATCCCACGGGATAAAGCCTAAGGTAACAAGACTTAAAGACCACGTTTAGCATGATTGTGGGCTATTTACAGGCGATGCATCCCATCACTATTTGGATTCCCCTTTCCACCTATACGCCCACAATCATGCTAAACGTGGCCTTTTACGCTCTGTCAACCCCGTAATTAAAAATGTCATGAATATTCTCTAGTCACGATCGTAACGCATTATATTTTAAGTTTTCTCAGTATTTTTCTCTAATTTAAAAATAAACTTAGCCTTCGAGTCGAATACAAAAACAATAAATACATTGTTTATCTCGCACGACTTACGTATGCAGATTTTACTAGTACGCATAATTAGAATAGATAAGGAAAATCTACAAGAGTACACTCAGCGTCAGAAGGAATAGATAAGAAACGGGCGTGGCGCGTAACTCCTCGACATGGTCAGAGAAACATCCTTTCCACGATCTAAGGCGTTAGATATTTCGTAGCCCACGAACGCGGCCGAACATAAAGTTGGGATCGGAACCGGTTTTGAAATACCGATTATCGTTAAAAAACCGGTACAATTACGTTGATTGGATTAACCGGTTAACGGAGTAAATTGAAAGTATTAAAGTAATTAATTAAAAGTATTTGGAGCTCGCCTTCCCCTCTTTCTGTCCCTTTCCTGTATGCGCTGTCTACAGAGAATGTTTGAGAAATGACAAGAGATGGCCTTTTATCCCAAATTAACCGGTTAAATTCGCTCAAAAAAACCTGTAGGCTTATTGTCTAACTCGCTCGCAATCGCCGTTCATTTTGACAGTTCTTGTATGAATTTGACAGCTAGATTCCATGCCAATTGTCAGCCCATACATGAACTGTCGAAACACGATGGCGATCGCGAGCGAGTTAGACAATAAGCTTACTGAATTGATGCGAAAACCGGTTTCTTTCGTAACCGGTAACCAAACCGCAATCCATTTCGGTTTCGGCCATTGACCCCAAACCGGTTCTGATTCCTACTCAGAATTGTACCCGAATTTTACAGCAGGTTGAGAATAGTTCGATTGGACACCTCTCACCTCACGCTCACCTCTCTCCTGACAGATTCTGAGGGATATCATTATGATTGATTGATTGTTGAATACTGTATTTATTACTTTGTCATTGGCGAAATCATCGCATCGATGGGGTCATATTAAATAAAGAAGAATTGTCAGCCCGTACATGAACCTGTCAAAATGAACAAGATGGCGATTGCGAGCGAGTTAGATAATAAGTCTGGGGACGTAAAATATAGAGAAACTAGCCAGATGATTGCTCTGTGTCCTGTTACACAACGTAGTTCGCCTCATTAATATCTCATTATGCAAAGCACAGATAAACCTACTTGTACGAATATTAAGTCGCTTTTTCCGCGTTGGAAAACATTGAAATGGACGATATTGTTGCGAGACGTCAGGTCTAACCAGTCTGTAAGGAAAATGTTGCCCCGCTGAGGCAATCCTGCGTGTAGCAACTGCTGCCAGCTTATGCTTATGAGAGCATAGTCGGAATCGGAATATATTCCAGTTCCAAAAACGAACATCTACGTTGACGATTTTTTAATATTTCAAAATATGCAAATATCGTAAAAAAAACATCGTAAAATTTATCGTAAAAAAATAAAATTTCTTCCACGTTGGTCTGGGAGCAAAGAACTAACATAGAATGTACCAGTTGCTTCTCTTCCCGCGCAGATGGTAAATGCCCATCGAGGGATTGGGCGAAAATCTTAGGGATCATGTTATGTAGGCGATGTGGCTAGCAACCCATCACTGTTATGATTCCCCTTTCCATCCATACGCCCACAATCATGCTAAACGTGGTCTTTAGGTCTTGTCACCTTAGGTTCTGTCTACCCCGTAAGGGATAAAGACGTGATTTATGTGTTTGTGTGTGTGTTCTCGAGTCTTGCGCCTAGAACATAGAAGACTACCCCGGCAATCTTCGTTTCTGTCACACCTTCAGAGATGGCGTTGTGCGAAATATTTTTTTTGTATTTTATTTTATTTTATTAATTACTAGCTGGTAACCTAAATTCGGCAAATAAGCAAGTGGGGCCATAATGTTAAGAGAGCACCACAACCCATGGACAACCTATAGACTAAATACATAATATAAATCACGTATTTATCCCTTACAGTATACAGAGCCTACAGTAACAAGACGGCCACGTTTAGCATGATCGTGGGCATAGGTGGAAAGGGGAATCAAAATAGTGATGGGTTGCCAGCATCGCCAATAACATGATTCCCAAGATTTTTGCCGTTCACTTGATGCTTTTACCAGCTGCGCGGGAAGAAAAACAAAAGTTGAAAGCAAACGTTTTTGTTTTTTTTCGCCCCTTGTGCCCCCAGAAAAAATCCTGGACCCGCCCTTGTTTCGCAAAAGCATGGCAGCAAAGTATTTCGTTCCCAAGCCTAACTGTCAACGGACAGCGCTAAAAAAAAGAAGCCTAGTGTTCTTAATTTAAACTCACCAGTTAACAATAGAAGAGCACAAACACTCAATGGAAAAGTGGACATGCTTTTCTCGGCTCCTATCAACGAATTACGTTATACTCGGCCCGCAACTGGTAATATGGCGTTGAAACCGCCACAATTAGGGCTGTGACGACATCGGGCGCGGAGTCGATGAAATTATCGATAGCCGTATCGAGCGACACGCGGCGTGTCAAGCCAAGTTTAAAAAAGTAACGCAGCAGTAATTACCGCTTGGTATATCCCAGTAAGTTTTCTGTCGCAAAATGTCTTAGGCGTTTTCGTTTATACGTCAAATACTAAGACAACAGTTTGCCGTTTCGTTCCGTGAAGCAATAATCCAGTTTCAGTTTCTGTGGTCGTGGCAGCCATCAAGATCAGTAGGCTTGTTACCTAACTCGCTCGCAATCGCCATCGTGTTCATTTTGACATTTCATGTATGGGCTGACAATTGGCATCGGAATCAGCTAGCTGTCACATTCATACGAGAACTGTCAAAATGAACACGATGGCGATTGCTAGCGAGTTAGGTAAGAAGCTTAATGGTCCGAGGTTCAAAAGGCATGGTCTTCGTTGAAACAGGCTTTTGCCTGAGGGATAAAAGAGTCGTAAAATGTAGAGAAACACGATTTACCAGATGCCTTATCATGGGGTTTAATGCGATTCAATTCCGATTCAGTTTAGGATCGCTCGCTGTCAGATCCATACTAAAAATGACAGCTACAATCTGAACTGAGTCGACGTCATGGTAACCTGCCCGTTTTCAGTAGCATAACTATGACGTTTGGGGCTTGTGGTTGTCCCTTCTGTGCTCTAAGCTAAGCTAATTCGGGGGCCCGTGGAGCTAGGGGCCCGTGGCACTTAAGTCCTGCCACTTAATTACGCCACTCCCATTCTTACAGCTCTGAGCCAGAGACCTAGAGCTAGAGACCCTGGCAACACTCAGCTCAGTGGCGTAACAATAGGGTGGCTGGGCTGGCAAAATGCCACTGGCCCCCGATCCAAGAGGGCCCCGGCCCAAGAGACCGCGACCTCACAAAATATTAAAATTAAACTGAGTACAACGTGACGATTTTTACTGATAGGGCCCCATCAAAAGAATTTGCCACGGTCTCCAGATGGTACAGTTACGCCACTGACTCAGCTGACAAATTTTTCGTTCCTCTCTGTTACTTCAGGGACGATCTAACGGTTAGATGGGTTCCTAAACTGGAGGTAATTACCCCCTCGGGGGTAAAATCGGTCTTTCGCGGAGGTCATGAGCTGGTTGGCTAGATTTCCTTGCCTTAACAACGAATAAGCTCGTCTGTGGGGGGTAAAATCCATGACCTGGTTAGGTCAAAAGGGTAACGCTCGCTCAAGCTTAAGTGAAACCAATTGGCAGTGTTCATTTTCTTAAAGCAACTTATTTGAATATCATGCTTTTACGTAGCTTTGTTTATTAATAATAAATATTTTTTTGCTGTTTCATAATTTGTTAATTTTGGCACGATGCCAATCGCCTTCGTTCAGCAACAAAAAAAAAAAAACGGTTTTGTCTATGGCTTTATCTATACGTCAACGTTATAGGGCTGTGAATGTGTGTCAACGTCACTCAACGTTCATGTGTTCGAATCGTTCCGTCCGTTGGTGTTGTTATTGTTTTCCGTACTGTTTTTGTTTTTCTCGTTTGAGCACAGAACAAAGCGTTTGGTCCCTGTACATCTTTCCCAACTCCTACTTACATTAAAGCGGTCTTCGCAACAATACATCGTGTAAACATTGAAATATTTCACATTGGCTTGCGTACACGATTCCTTCCGAAAATCTCCTCTTTTCTCTTCGATTTTGTGGAGGCTATTGTTTGAGTCATTGTTGTACCCTGGCACAAAACAATTTTTATAAATACCATTGCATATTTCACAGTTTTATTCTTTGAATTTGCTTTTATTTCTAACGTTTGTAGATCAAGTAGGAATGCAATGGTGTGATGTAGATGTGACAGTGACAGACTGACTTACCGTAGCTAAACTTCTTTTTTTCATTTGTGTGGCAAACATTTAATGCCCGAACCTGCCAAAATACCGGATCGTTAGGTCAAAGAAAGGTCAAAAATACTTTAACAAAAATATATCTGCAATCGTAAAGTATTTTTGAACTCGGACAAGATACTTATAAATCGGAAAATTGTTGGTTTTACTCCAAATGGTTTTCGTATTGGCACATACTTAAAAAAATCCGTCCGAGGGGAAGAGCAGTGCTTGGTCTGTCACCCTGGGCATCGGTGAATGATTTCCTGGCAGATTCCGAGGGTCATTATCCATTGGCTAAGAGCCCGACAGGGAGAGGTCTTTTGACCGTGTTCTACCGTACAACATTGTCGACATTTTGGTCAAGATTTTTGAATACTGTATTTATTACTTTGACATTGGCGAAATCATCGCATCGATCGATGGGGCCATAATTAGAAAAATAAGAACTCGTAAGCCCTTCGTAAGAACTTCCATGCTGGTCTGGGAGCAAAGAAAAAACAGAATGTACGAGTTGCTTCTCTTCCCACTTGGTAAAAGCCCACCAAGAGGGAATGGGCGAAAATAATATGAATCACGTTATAGACAATGCTAGCAACCCATCACTATTTTGATTCCATTTTCCAGCTATACGCCCACAATCTAGCTAAACGTGGTCTTGTCACCTTAGGCTCTGTCTACCCCGTAAGGGATAAAGATGTGATTTATGTATGAATGTACTCGTTAGCCCTAACTACTTAGTGTAACGCTGACATGCCTTAAGCGGCCAGATATAGATAGTACGTATGTATATAGTACCTATATCTACCGTCAATTGAGTAAATTCCAGCCATTAGAAGATGGCACAAACATCTATAATTAAGTAAGTATGACGCACATACGACACGAAGTAATGGCTTTTGCTGAGATTGGTTTGCGTAGTTTTTTAATTTTTTTTTACATTTTATTCGGACATTGAGCGCTGCCAACCGGTTGGAAGGCACGGTGCTGTCGACGCCACGGTGCTTCGATATCGATTAAAAAAAAACCCCCACAAATTACCGTACACGGGGCCCATGCCTCATGCATCAGGGGGCCCCGAAGGACCGACGAAAACATTTTTGTTATTATAATTCGGTTTTTTTACTTTCCAAAAGGGCCCCAAATTATTGTGCGCCCAATGGCCCCAGTCTAGTCTAAGACGGCGCTGCCCCCCACGCAACTTTAAGGCAATTATATAAAATATAATAAAAATGCAAAAGAGCTGACACTTAAAACTGCAGGACTGACTAACAAAATCGGTCCGTCCGTCTGAGACCTACGATGCCACACACACACACACACACACACACACACACATATACACAGAGAGAGAGAGAGAGAGGCATAGAAAAGGCATAGCGTAACTTTATAAAAAAAAATTTTTTTGCCGAAATTATCGATACTATCATACTGGTCTGGGAGCAATGAAATAACATAGAATGTACCAGTTGCTTCTCTGCCCGCGCAGAGGTAAAAGCCCATCGAGGGAACGGGCGAAAATCTTATGAATCATGTTATAGGCGATGCTAGCAACCCATCACTATTATGATCCCCCTTTCCACCTATATGCCACAATTATGCTAACTGCGGCCTTTAGGTCTTGTTACCTTAGGCTCTGTCTACCCCTGTTTTGAGTCCATTTCTTCAAGGTAGCTCGGTAACAACAACCGCAAGCGTATCTTTTCAGACCTGGGTAGAGTATGCATGCATAAATGACGTCTTTATCCCTTACGGGGTAGACAGAGCTTTGGGTAACAAGATCTAAAGGCCAAGTTTAGCATGACGGTGGGCGAATAGGAAAGGGGAATGAAAATAGTGATGGGTTGCTAATGTCACCTATAACATGATCCCTAAGATTTTTGCCTGTTCCCTCGATGGGCTCTCACCATCTGCGCGGGAAGACAAGCAACTGGTGCGTTCTGTGTTTTTTTCTTTGCACCCAGACCAGCATGGATGTATGTATATGTACCTATCTGTTTTTAGTCATCCCTAATTGCAATATAATCTTCTTAGTCATTTAATAATAAATCAGACAATGTGTGAACGTAATTATTTATCTGTATGTGTGTTAGTCAATAACAGCATTATTATGTAGTTAGCTAGTGAAGATGCAATAAATAGTTTAATTCACATCCATTCCATGCTGTTCTGGCAGTAAAGAAAAAACATAGAATGTACCAGTTGCTTCTCTTCCCGCGCTGGTAAAAGCCCATCGAGGGAACGGACGACAATCTTAGGGATCATGTTATAGGCGATGCTAGCAACCCATCACTATTTTGATTCCCCTTTCCACCTATACTCCCACAATCATGCTAAGCGTGGCCTTAAGGTTTTGTTACCTTAGGCTCTGTCTACCCCGTAAGGGATAAATACGTGATTTATGCATGCATACTCTACCCAAGTCTGAAAAGATACGCTAGCGGTTGTTGTTACCAAGCTACCTTAAAGAAATGGACTCAAAACAGGGGTAGACAGAGCCTAAGGTAGCAAGACCTAAAGGCCGCAGCTAGCATAATTGTGACATAGGTGGAAAGGGGGATCATAATAGTGATGGGTTGCTAGCATCGCCTATAACATGATTCATAAGATTTTCGCCCGTTCAGGGAGGGCTTGAGAAAGATGTAGCTCACACCATCTCCTTAGATGTTGTATGTGTGTACTCTTATTGTATTCTGTATGTGTGGATGTGTGTAATGATATTTAGTTGTTTATTGTACGATTTGTTTATTTTATTTAGATATGTACGCTCTATTGTGGCTTTCGCTATCTGGAATTTTAAACTCACACTTTGTCGGTCCCTCGTTTAATGCTCCTCTCATCTACTCAAAGGGATATAGGGATAAGTTCGCCTTTGTGCATATATTTATGTTTTGACTAGTAGAGACTTTATACATCTCTACTATAGATTAATGTAATTTAAGGCTCGGGGACCTTATACATCCCTTTTATAAATGTATTTAATTTAAGTAGAATTTAAGTATTCTTACTGTATTTTATTTTGATAAAATGACTTTCTGCCAAGTTTCTTGCGGCGCATTCTTGGCAATGATGGTCTCTCCGAATGCCCTGGTAGTTTCAAAAAGACATGTAAAAGTGCCCTTGGCGGCCAATTAGCAAAAATACATACATTCATACACATATCACGTCTCTATCCTTCACGGGGTAGACAGAGCCTGAGATAACAAAATCTAAAGGCCACGTCTAGCATGATTGTAGACGCATAGGTGGAAAAAAGAATCAAAACAGATGGGTTGCTAAATTTTGATATATTTGAAAATTTTGACTTTTTGACAGCTGATACCTGCGACCAGCACCAGGAATTGCCGACAATCTTTTAGAAAATAAACTAAAGTATACGTCCTTAACGTAGGCATGTTATTTTACGTACCAACCGATGAAAATTACTAACACGGTGAATTAATTTGCCCACCGCATCGCTAGTGTTTATTTCGTCACCCTTTCAGAACATGGAGTCTGCTATAAGAAACAAGCATTTCTAATAAAAATAATGTATTCACGCTTTGTCGTACCATGTATCGTTTTAAAAGTATGTATATTTATTTATTAAACAATGTCGTTATTTAATACTAGCCTTCCGTCCGCAGCTTCGCCCGCGATAAATTATTTTTCCCGTAGGAAAAGGTATTTTCCCGCGGTAAAAAGTAGCCTATGTCACTCAGTGATAATGTAGTTTTCTAACGGCAAAAGAATTTTTAAAATCGGTCCAGTAGTTTCGGAGCCTATTCAATGCAAACAAACAAACAAACAATCAAATTTTTCTCTCTATAATATTAGTATAGACTAACATCACTACTACTTCTTCCATGCTGGTCTGGGAGTGAAGAAAAAACATAGAATTTACCAGTTGCTTCTCTTGCCGCGCAGATGGTAAAATCCCATCAAGGGAATGGGCGAAAGTCTTAGGAAACATGTTATAGGCGATGCGGCTAGCAACTCATCACTATTTTGATTTCCCTTTCCACCTATATGCCCTTAATCATGCTAAACGTGGCCTTAAGGTTTTGTTACTTTAGGCTTTGTCTACCCCGTAAGGGATAAAGACGTGATATATGTATGTATGTATGTATCACTACTACTAATTATAAAACAAATTGTCATAAAACTATAAATAAAAAAGTTGCCCTGAATCACTGCCAGGTGGCATGGTGCCCTGAAGGCTGGCAGCATTGCCGCGTTGTATGGCAGTACTTACTCTTTGTGCTAAAAAAAGCTAAGCTAAGCGAAGCTGAGCGAAATTAAACTATGCTGAGCTAAGTTAAGCTAAGCTAAGCGAAGTTAAGCAAAGCATGAAATTGAACAAAAGATGAAGACTGACAAAGAGGACAGAATGAACGTAATAAATAAATGTAAGATAGGCAATAAGTTAGTAAGCAAAGATTAGAACAAAGCAAGAATGATGCATAATGAAAGAAAGAACAAGTATTTAGAATGGCAGTACGAGCAGAAGCAAAAGCGGGAACTAGTATGAAAGTGTAGAATAGGAAAATTGACAAAATAGGCTCCGACTACGGTGGAGGCAGCGTTAAAAAAAAAGCTAAGTTAAGCTAAGCTGAGCAAAGTTAATTAAAGCTAAGCTAAGCGAAGTTATGCTAAGCTAAGCGAAGCTATGCTAGTGTTGAGCGATAGCTTGTGGTGTTTGTGTTCCTCGCAAATCGCCTAGCTTTCTCGCATAGTTTCAGTGGATTACAAGCCATACTACACTCGTTAAATCATTCAAGTTTCGCCCTACAGATCGCCTGGCCTCGTTCCACTACCCTGAATTTGTTAGATTACATTGTTTAAGATTTAAGATAAGAAGTAATAACACGACTACATACAGTCTGTACCTAGTTATTGTAAGTAGAAAGAGCCCACTAGCAAAACAAACTTTTAAATTTATAGATTTAAAAAAATAAAAATCGTAGGAATCGTCATAGGCAATGCGGCTAGCAACCCATCAGGCCATCACTATTTCCACCTATACGCCCACCCCTACCCCGTATGCTATAGCTAATTTGGGTATACATGTATGTACTGCAATGTGGTGTGGTGTAGCCAGCAGAACAAAACTAAGTTAAACGCTGGTATTAGCGAGAAGAACGGAATCTTGACGCTCGGATGGCCCATCTCTTAGTTAATCAATAAAATGATTTTCATCAATTACTATTTCGTATTACTAATTATATAATATTTCGTATATTACGTTTTTTAGATGTTTCTAATTCCTTCCACTTGGATCGAAAAAAAAACAAAAATACGTGACTGTAGGCGACGCACCTATTTAGGCAGCTAACTTTTTATCAAACTATTCTATTTTGGCACTGGCCACTAATAAAATTAACTGCATGCAGCGCTGAAAGAAAGAAAAACAAAAGAAGTCAGTCGTGTCATTGCCCTTGTCAGCGCTGCGTGTTGAATTTTCAATCTAATTTTAATTGTTTTATTTTACTAGTTTCTAGTCTACAGTAACGAATACGACGATTAGATACGTCATAGTAGCTAACAATTTTATGGCGTCATACAAAATAAATCTGCCGCGGAAAATGCGTAGAAAAATAATTCAAAATGGCGTCCAAAGTTCAGAAAAATAACTACAGGGCGGCCACAGAATCGGCATTCCTTGCTGCGCACATGTCACACGTTCTACACGTCACCCTCGTGGATCCACTGGTCAAGCTGTCAACGTTTTCACAGCAACCAATGAAAGGGCGCCGCCACCCGACCATAAGACCTCTATTTCACCAAAGCGACAAATTGGTGGAATAAGGACCGGGGGGGGGGGGGGGGGGGGGGATAGTTAAAGTATAGTATCTATCCGTAGTATTCAATGTGTCTAGTCGGTTTACAGACGATAAGTTTAACGTCATAAAGAAACATTCGAACTCTGACGTCACGCGAGAAGATCGTGCCTCTCTATCGCTTGTTCCGCGCTCTCGCTTGCACACTGACGTCACTCGTCTTTTTCGCGCGTGCAGCCGCTGTTCATCGAATTAAAAAACATTATCACGTCAGAAAAGGGCTACATTTTTCGATTCTCTGCCCCTCGAACGGCTTGGGGGTAACTCCAACTTTCGAAATTCATTCACATTCCATCTCTCTCACTCGCATAAACGACTGTTACTGCGAGCGGAACGGCACTATCGAACTTCAAAATAAACGGCGTAGTCCTTGTTTCAATGCCGAAGGTGTAGCTGACACGCGCTGCCGTGTGAACGCTGACAAGCCACGCGTGTGTCAGTGACGTCATTTCGTGTGCGTGTGCGTGCTGTGGGAACCGACTACATTGCGATACGGATCGAATTGTACCCACGTGCGTATCGACCGTGCGTAGACGTCTTTTTTACCGTATCAAATATCAATTCGAAAAACAATAAAGTTAACAAAACATAGTTTATTTTCGTTCGCAATTCGTAACACAGCCTCAAATGATAAATAAATTACATAAACCTTCCATGCTGCTCTGGAAGCAAAGAAAACAAAGAATGCTTCTAAAAGTAGCATCTCTTCCCATCGAAACGGGTGAAAATCTTAGGAATCATGTTATAGGCGATGCTAGCAACCCATCACTGTTTTCATTCCCCTTTCTCCTTATACGCCCACAATTCTAAACGTGGCCTTTAGCTCTTGTTACCTTAGGCTATGTCTACCCCGTAAGGGATATATACGTGATTTGTGTATATGTATGTTAAGAATAAAACTTAAATTCCCTGCAGCTTACTATTATGTTAAAAATAAATAAGAATAAGAATAAGAAAAATTTATTGACTGATACAGATACACACCGAATATTACAATTAATTAATTATATTATTATTATTTTTCTCATATAAGTGTCTATCAAGAAGTAATGGAGAAGGAATGAAAAAAAATTGGACACCTTTTGCCTGAGTGCGCGCCGGACATCCGGCCGTCGCTGCCAGGCTAGGAATAACAGGTTACCATTGAGGTATCGATACTGTATCGGTCGTCAAGTATCGATACTTACTCGTATCAAAATAAATCAAATCAAAATTTTATTTTTGCAAATGGCCGCCAAGGGCTCTTTTACATGACTTTTTGAAACTACCAGCGCATTCGGAAAGACCATCATTGCCAAGAATGCGCAAAAAACTTGGCAGAATGACATTTTTTCAAAATAAAATACAGTAAGAATACTTAAATCCTACTTTAATTAAATACATTTATTAAAGGGACGCATAAGGTAAATTATGTTAGTCTATAGTAGAGATGTATATAGTGTCTACTATCGAACCGTTTTTGGAAAATTTAGAGTAAAAACCGCAAAGAGTATTGGTATTCTTTATTGATAATGATAAGAACAAAATTATTAGTTAATCATTCAGGGGCCGAAGCGATTTGTGGATGAGCATATTGATTTGTGGATGAGCATATTGATTTGTGGATGAGCATATTGATTTGTAGATGAGCATATTGATTTGTGGATGAGCATATTGTTAGGTGGAACACGCGTAGCATCGTAACATAAATTTTAACATAATATTCCATTGACCAGATAGGGGACGTTTTGAAGGTCAGGCCAGGAGTACCCGAAACCGACGAGCATGTGAAGAGATTGGTGAATGTGGATGAAGCGAAAGAAGTAAGGATCCTAGCAAGTGGAACAAAGTAGTCTGCCTACCCCTGTGGGAAAGAGGCGTGACGGTATGTATGTATGTATGCCACTGTCATGAAATAAAAAAAAAATGACGTATTTTTCTACTCCGCAACAGTACTTGAAATTTCCCGTTTTTCTTCTGATAATGGCATTTTATTCCACTAAATATACAAAACAAATACAAAACTACAAAACAAAACAAATACAAACTTAATACTAAATAAATATACCTAACTATAAAAAGAAAACACCATCTAAAAGGCCCTCCTGCGGCATAGACCCCAACACACTGGCGGCTTTACCTCTCTGTACAGCCAGAGAAACTCGCTGGGAGAGGTAAGCGCCAGCTCTGGGGTCTCCTGAGGATATTTAGTTAACTTTTAGATAAATCATGATGTATTGTGTCTAAATTATTAAATTACACTTAAAATAAACATGTAAAATTGAAGTTTTTATTCCACAGTACATACATACCTACATAAATCACGTCTTTATCCCTTACGGGGTAAAGCCTAACAAGCAAGACCTACCGGGCCACGTTTAGCAAGTTTATGGGTGTATAGGTGGAAAGTTTGCATTCCCTCGATGGGCTTTTACCTGCGCGGGAAGAGAAGCAACTGGTACATTTTTTATTTGCTCCCAGACCAGCATGGAAGTTAGCTTTAAAAGTGTGTTAAATTCACTCACCGTTCGCCATGTCCTCGCCGCTGCGACGTTTCCTCGCAAACTACAGACAAACTCTCAATTGCTTCACTAAGAAGCCAAACAAAGCTATTTAATTGCATTATCTTCTTATGTCACACAATAATCTATTTACACGGGTATTAAGAAAACTACACGATTAGGAACCTTAAAGTATTGTAATAGGTTCCGATGACAACTTTCTCAAGTTTCATCGGCTAAAGATAACGGATACGACTATATTAACAATGTGTTGATAAATAACAACATACGAACAGCGTATACATGTACATAAAGTTGTGTATGTGTGCGTACGGCCGAAACCTATATACATACATACATATATCACGTCTTTATCCCTTACGAGGTAGACCCGAAGGCCACGTTTAGCATGATTAAGGGCGTATAGGTGGAAAGGGAAATCAAAATAGTGATGGGTTTGCTGGCCGCCTATAACATGATGCCTAAGACTTTCGCCCATTGACGATGGGCTTTTACCTGCGCGGGAAGAGAAGCAACTGGTTAATTCTATGTTTTTTCTTTACTCCCAGACCAGCGTGGAAGAAACCCGAGATGGCTGATATACCCATAAGTAACTCCCTCCATCTCCAGCCCATATGTAGGTCCACTGTTGGGCACATGCCTCTCATACAATACAATTACTCTTTATTGAACGCAAATCAGTACAAAACAATACAGAAACAAAGAACGTAGACAATAGGTCTTATCGCTTAATAGTGATCTCTACCAGACAACCAATAAAATAATGAAATGTCGGAGAAAGTTTAAGTAGGTGGCGGAAACAAATAGACAGGAGAAATGCAGGGATAATAAAAACAACGATACTAACTTAAAATATAATAACATAGCTAAGTAAAGAAAATAAAATAATACACACATAACGTTATTGTATAAATACTTAAGATACTTATGCAAAATATATATTAGAATGTAATAACGAAAAAATACACACACACACACATCACTACATAATATAAAACAAAGTCGCTTTCTCTGTCCCTATGTCCCCATGTCCCCACGTCCCTTTGTATGCTTATATCTTCAAAACTACACAACGGATGTTGATGCGGTTTTTTTTAATAGATAGAGTGATTCAAGAGGGAGGTTTTTATGTATGATTCTACGCAGACGAAGTCGCGGGCAGAAGCTAGTAAAATATAATATCTACTTTTTTGTGTTTTATTACTCTTCCCTAATCGTTAGCACTCTATTTTTGATAAATTTATTTAATGTACAGACACGAACTTTGTACTGATTTATTATATATGTGTAGATAAAGTGACAAGTGACAAGAAAAATATGATTCACCCAAATCCCTACTTCATCATCATCATCATCATTACATAGTATAAAACAAAGTCGCTTTCTCTGTCCCTATATCCCTATGTATGCTTATATCTTCAAAACTACACAACGGATTTTGATGCGGTTTTTTTTAATAGATAGAGTGATTCAAGAGGAAGGTTTTTATGTATAATACATGCATAATATACCGTGCGAAGCCGGGGCGGGTCGCTAGTAATATTATAAATGCAAAAGTAACTCTGTCACGCTTTTACGCCTAAGCCGCTGAACCGATTTCAATGACATTTAGTGCAGAGATAGCTTAAGTCCCCGGGAAGGACATAGGATAGTTTTTATCCCGGAAAATCGCACAGTTCCCGCGGGATAAGCGAATTCTGCGCACGGAATCGCGGGTACGCGGTTTAATTTTCTAGTTTTCTCAGTGAATCTGAACTGATATATTCTCTTTCAATATGAAACTACATTTGACAATAATAAAAATGACGATGAAAACGAGGGTAGTTGTGCGCCGCTTTCAGTTGCGTCGAACAGCCGCGTGAACAGAGCGCTGGCGCGCACTGTTCGTTTCGCTGCCGCCGGGGCGAGCGCTCCAGGAAGGACTACGAAATAGTCCGAAACATGTCCAGTATCACTCGACGTTTTATACGTGAGTTATCCGTTTATGTGTAATTATGATATATTCTGCCAGCTAAGATTTGGTTTGTTTGCTTGAAGTGTGGTTTATCCAAGGTCAGATAAATGAGCATAGCGAAGGCAATTTGAATTACAATGTGTCACTGTAAACGACGTAGGTCTACATAATGGGGCTATCGTTTTTTTTTTATGTTAGAGAGGCCAGACAAACGAAATAGTGGGTCACCTGATGGTAAATGATCACCAGTTGGCGCCACTGTCGACTAAGGTCCAGAGGTATAGCTGTCAAAGGCGACTTTACAAGATCGCCGCCGAAACAAAGTTTCAAATGTTGAATCTCATACATACACAAATCACGTCTTTATCCCTTACGGGGTAGACAGAGCTTAAGGTAACAGGTACCTACGTTTAGCACGATTATAGGTGGAAAATGGAATCAAAATAGTGATGGGTTGCTAGCCGCATCGCCTATAACATGATTCCTAAGACTTTCGCCCATTCCCTCAATGGGCTTTTACCATCTGCGCGGGAAGAGAAGCAACTGGTAAATTCTATGTTTTTCCTTTACTCTCAGACCAGCGTGGAAGACATTATATATGAAGCTCTCTTAAATACAAACTGTACTTATATTATTGTTCTCTCGTCCCTGGTGAGCAGTAGATGTTCCACGGGAGTTTGTAATTTTGTCGTACAGACACATCATTCAAACAGATGACGCTTAGCGACAAAAATTCGCATAGTAACAAGGTCGTGTGACAGCTAGTAACAGGTAGAAAAATTCGAAGACTAAAGTGACTAAACCACCTGCTATGGTATGGATGTATGGATGGATGGATGTCTGTTACTCTTTCACGCCAGAACGGCTGGACAGATCTGGATGAAATTTGGAACATAGATAGATTATAGTCTGGAATAATACATAGGCTACTTTTTATCCTGGATAATTGCGTAACTCCTGCGGGATAGCGATAAACGAATTCTATGCAGACGAAGTTGAAATTAAATATTAATGTTTATATATTTAATCTTACGTGAAAGCTAACAAAATGAAATGAAAGTTATTTATTACGGTCACAAAAAAACTGATGAGAGAAGCCTGCAAAGTTCTTTTGTTCCGTGTTGCCAGCGCCAAAAGAGCCAAATCGCCAAGCTCAATGTCAAAATGTCGCCAGAAAGTCGCTAAAAAGGAAGCTAGTCTTAATTTAGTATATTTTATCTGTGTATCGTTTCGTGAGAACATGACATGGCCATCTTTGGAAAAATTACCATAAGAATCCAGTGTTTTTTGTGAGTGATCCTGTAGTGTGTATATACGTGTGTGTGTGGGTGTGTGTGTATGTGTGTATGCGTGTAGTGTCTCTAGATACGGCGGTCTCTGGCCCTGTTGCTACCGTCTGCTGTTTAGGTTAGCTGATCTTGATTAATTAAGATTTTTATTATGATTCAAAATTGTATAGCTATTATTAATTATGAATATTAAGATAGGTATTATCAATATAAATATTGTACCTACTGTAATTGTTTATTTAAATATTTATATTATTTTTCATAATTATTATTGTTTACAATGACGTAAATATTGCTATGTCATACTAGGTATTGCGTAGGTATATTGTTAAGCTTATGGATTTCCGGTTTCATTTTTTTTTTTTTTTTTTTTCTCTTTTACTATTTAGTTGCAGGCTAACGACGTCGAAGTTCCTAAAACGTTCCCATAGTGTGCCTGTGGGGACGGAAGCGAAACATGCCCTCGGTACCGCTCTGCTTTCAGAGCAGGACATGAGTGCGTGGAAGCCAACATTGGGGGCGGCAGACGCAAGCTTGCCTTCGGAATCCAAAAGCTTATTGGTTACTTACTTGACATGAAATGTATATTTCATAATTTTGTTTTATATATATTTTTTTCCTGCGACATTGGAGACATCTCCAATTAATTTATTTGACGTTAGAGGCGTTTTACACCTCCACTTAACTTATTGTTATTATTTTCTTTTCTTTGTTTTTTATTTTTGACTAGTAGAGACTTTATACATCTCTACTATTTATAGATTAATATAATTTAAGGCTCGGGGACCTTATACATCCCTTTTATAAATGTATTTAATTTAAGTAGAACTTAAGTATTCTTACTGTATTTTATTTTGAAAAAATGACTTTCTGCCAAGTTTCTTGCGGCGCATTCTTCTTGGCAATGATGGTCTTTCCGAATGTGCTGGTAGTTTCAAAAAGACATGTAAAAGAGCCCCTGGCGGCCAATTTGCAAAAATAAATTTTCATTTTCATTTTCATTCATTTTCATTGAGTCACAGACGGCTCTGGCTGAAAATCAGTGCTGCAGTCTAACACCTCAGCGTAATGCTGAGCCAGCGACCGTTTCACTTTTGCGAAGACACACAACGCTGATGATCTATTTTTCATGTCTATGTTTTTTTTTCTATAAAATTGTGTATTCTTATATTTGTGTGTCTTCCAAAAATAAATAAATGTCTTCTTTCTTTCTTTCTTTAATAAAGAACATTATTATTAGTTATTGTCCATACAGCCATGGTAATGGTTGTAATGCCGGTTCACTATTACACTTTTCTGAATTTATATAGTTTTTAATATGTGCTTACAGTAGCACTTGATGGTCCCATCGGAAGACCAGCGCTGGCTGCAAGGCCAGCATTATGCTGAGATGGGACCATTTCGTGATGTATGTCCTTATGTTTTTTACTTCTTTTTTTGTTTTTGTAACTATTATCTATGTCACGAATAAATGTTTTCTTTCTTTCTTTCTTTCTTTCAAATTAAATTTTATGCCCCTTCCCCATCATTAATCGAGTGATCATACATAAATATAAAAAAAACAATTTCATGCCAAAAGAGAGACAAAAGAGCCGATTTTTATCGAGAGGAAAGCTTCACACATCTGCGAAGCAATTTGATGGTGTGGGAACTATAGGGTTACCGCGTGGCAACTATAACCCTACCAAGCCCTCTCGTTCTGATGGGAGCCCTGCGCCCATCAGTGGAACGTATATAGGCTGAGGATGATGATACTGTTTTTTTTACTTTTTAATTTATTTTTGTACAGTATTGCGTACCTACTCTAAAGCCAAACAAACATAACTTGAAGTGAATTGACCCCAAAACATGTTTGACATACCTACGTAGACATACACAAATCACGTCTATATCCCTTGTGGGGTAGACAGTGCCTAAGTTAACCAGAGCTAAAGGCCTCGTTTAGCATGATTGTGGGCGTATGAGTGTACAATACAATACAAATACCCTTTATTGAACACCACAGATCAGTACAAAACAATACAGAAACAAAGTAGACAATAGGCGGTCTTATCGTTTAATAGCGATCTCTACCAGACGACCAGTAAGAAAAGTAAGTTGGAGACAGTTTAAGTAGGTGGCGGAAACAAATAGACAGGATAAACGCAGGGAAAATAAAAACAACAATACCAACATAAATATAATGCATACATAGTGTATAGGGCAGTGGTTCCTAACTTGGGGGAGGGGGGGGGGGTAATTACCCCCGCAGGGGTAAAACGGTGATTCTAGGGGGGTAACACGGGATGGCACGAAATACTATTAAAATAGCAATAAACAAAATAATAGTACGGTTAACTCCGAGACTATATTATTATATTTATATTTCTTTACTTACTAGTTACCTAAACGTGCAATTTCTTACATAATAAACATATTTTCGTTCGAATTTGTGTGGTTTTAATTATTTTAAATTAGCCAGGGGTAAACTCCATTCCCATACTTGTTCACAGGGGTAGTGACATTGAAAAGGTTAGGAACCACTGGTATAGGGGATTTATAATAGTGATGGGTTGCTAGCATCGCCTGTAACATGACTCCTATGATTTTCGCCGATTCCCTCGATGGGCTTTTACCTGCGCGGGAAGAGAAGCAACTGGTAGGTACATTTTATGTTTTTTCTTTGCTCCCAGACCAGCGTGGAAGCATGGATTATTTATTTATGCAAAATAGGCATTTGATCACAATCATGCTTAATTGTAAGCGAAGGTATGCGTGTGTCAGTCGTCACATAAAGCCTCTAAGACTAGCAAAAGTCGCCGTTTCTAGCGACAAAGTATAGCTAATTGGCAACACTGCATTGAAATCGGAATGAAATATCGCCACGGCGCAATTACAGGCTACGAGTAATATTAATTAACAAGAAAACTACATCAAAGCTCCCATTGTAACGGAAAGCCAAAGGGAATGGTACCTCCCACTTGTTCTATGGAACTGTGACGTCATAGAACTGTAAACTTTTTTCTTTCCCAGCAGTTCCATGGTAGAACTATTGAAACAAAAAATGTGCTATTTGTTCTATAGAACTAAAAGCACCTCAAATTTGTGATGGGAAACTCGAGGTGCTTTTAGTTCTATAGAACAAATAGCACATTTTTTGTGTCAATAGTTCTACCATGGAACTGCTGGGAAAGAAGAATGTTTACAGTTCTATGACGTCACAGTTCCATAGAACTAATGGGAGGTACCCAAAGGGGGGGGGGGGGGGGGTAATCTCCGTGACACTTCAGCCAAACGCCTGTGCGATAAAAAAATCAACGAACGGATGCAAACTTTTTGCTATTTATTTTTTGTAGGCGCATCAATCGCGCAGTTCACGATTGTTTATGGTCACAGATACGTCATTTTGATGTGGATATTATATTATAAGCTGTACAATGTGAAATGGAAATTGTAACGCGGTGATTTATCAGTGAAAGAACTAGCCGTTTGCGCGACGTTGGAATTAATGCACCGTTTTACATCGACGATGTTTATAATTCGAAGCCGTAGTTTGGAAACGCGTGTGTTGTGCGATAGGAAATTTCGCGATGGAAGAAATCATGAATTTACTCAATCGTTGAGTAAGTGTTTCAGCTGTAGTGTTATTTTCAAGAAACAGTGAGTACCATCACAATTTTGTACAAAATAAATCACTATTTAGTATAAAACAGTCGCTATCCGCTGTCTGTCTGCTTAGATCTTCGAAACGACGTAACGGATTTTGCTGCGGTTTTTTTTAATAGACAGAGTGATTCAAGAGGAAGGTTTATGCGTATAATTCTACGCAGACGAAGTCGCGGGCAGAAGCTAGTAGAATAAAATCGAATACATACACAAATCACGATTCATCTCCCGTATCGAATTACGCCACTTTATATCTGAAAAAGAGCAATTTTTTAGCGTGTGCCGATAAGCTAATTGAATTTTGTCGCATTTTTATACGTGTACATACATACATACACAAATCACGTCTATATCCCTTACGGGGTAGACAGAGCCCGAGGTAACAAAACCTAAAGGCCGCGATTAGCATGGTTGTAGGCGTATAGGTGGAAAAAGGAATCAAAATAGTGATGGGTTGCTAGCATCGCCTATAACATGATTCCTAAGAATTTCACCTATTCCCTCGATGGGCTTTTACCTGCGCGGGAAGAGAAGCAACTGGTACATTCTATGTTTTTTCTTTGTTCCCAGACCAGCATGGAAGTATTTTACCTAGTAGTATTTTTGTAAGTATTTTATGCGTGTAACTTGCAATGAGTTGATGTAATTATTTATTATAGGAGACCTACGCCTGGGCCTAGCGGTGTTACATTGCATACGTACAGTCAAGGGCATAAATATATGTATATACGTTCAAAAAAGCATCAAAAATATCTGAACAGTTGATTAGCCAGAAATATCTGTACTGTAATCCGGACAAAAATATGTGATCGTTTAATTAGTCAAAAAGATCTAGACATTTACATAAATAAATGTACGATGTCAGTCAAATATAATGTAGGCAAATGGGAGGCCATAAATATCTTTACACGCAACTCCCACATGCATAAGAACAAAAACCAAGCCAAAAATATCTATACAGTCAAGGGCACTAATATGTATACACGGACCTTATTGCCGTGGTACAAAGGTATCGATATATATAGATATTTTTGACGTCTTACTGTACACATACATACATAATATCACGTCTATCCATTACGGGGTAGACAGAGCTTAAGGTAACAAAACCTTAAGGCCACGTTGAGCATGATTAAGGGCGTATAGGTGGAAAGGGAAATCATAGTAGTGATGAGTTGCTAGCATCGCCTATAACACGATTCCTAAGACTTTCGCCCATTCCCTCGATGGGCTTTTACCTGCGCGGGAAGAGAAGCAACTGGTACATTCTGTTTTTTCTTTACTCCCAGACCCGCATGGAAGACTTGCACATTTACATTGCATTACATTACGTATTAAAATACGATTAAAATCATTAACGATTCGGCCAACCTCGGTAATTGGCATTGTTCATTTTTTTTAAGCTGTGCTTTTAACACCTTTATTTGATAAAATGGACTATTTCAAGCAACTAATTTGAATATTATGCTTTTACGTAGCTTTGTTATTAAGAAATATTTTTTCGCTGTTTGATAATTCGTGAATTTAGACAGAATCCCAATCGCCTTCGTTCGGCTGGCTATAAAAAAAACGGCTTTGTCTATGGTTTTGTAGATTTGACAGTGACACGTGACAGTTGCCGTAGCCAAACTTTTTTTTTCATTTTTGTGGCAAACATTCGATGCTTTATTCTGTCTAAAAACCCGGTCGTTCGGTCAAACAAAGGTTCAAAGTACTTTTATAAGAATATCTGCAATCATAAAGTATTTTTGAAATCGGACAAGATAAATCGCATAATTGATGGTTTTCCTCGAAATGGTTTTCGAATTGGAGTATACTAAAAAAAATGAACAATGCCAATTGTCGTGAATACCTCATCTTTCACATAGAGTTATCAATTTATGAAGCGCACGATCTGTGGACTATATAATAATAAAATTATAGAAGAAAATGAAAACACCATGTAACTACTAAAATATAAAATAACCACTATTGCTTTACTGAGCTACGTAACAACTAAAATACGTGTCAATAAAACTTCAAAAAAACAAAATAATTAGAAAAGATATAAAAGAAGTATCAAAACTAAGGAGTTCGCGACAGATATGACCTTTATTTATATTACTCGTTGTCTTATTGAATACAATACAATAAAGATATGAGCATCAAAACCTCATTTGTAGCTCAAAACTAGCACAACGTTTTTATATACATATAAAAAAATACTATCTTGAAAGTCTGCCCTTTTCTTCTCTCCTTAATGGCGGCCGTAAGGCTTGGGCCAATGTCAGTTTAAATAGCAAGTGTGCGGTAAAAAATATAATTCAAAAATTTTGTGACAAAATGTCGGCAACGTTGTACGGTAATGGTCAAAGACTCCCTCCCCCCCAGTCTGCCTTCTTAGTGTCAATAAAAACAGTTTGACGTATATGATACATTTACGTTTATGAACGCTAATTTCATTCGTGAAAATATTCGATTCTATCAAATTTTATCGTAATTAACTTACAATAGTTATGTATCATGGCTTCAACAAATTTAAAGTTGGTAAAAAAACTGTTGCTCAATCTCGTGAAATTGTAAACAATGTATATCTATACTATATCTATACTAATATTATAAAGAGGAAAGATTAGATTGTTTGTTTGTTTGTTTGAACTGAATAGGCTCCGAAACTACTGGACCGATTTCAAAAATTCTTTTGCCGTTAGAAAGCTACATTATCACTGAGTGACATAGGCTACTCTTTACCGCGGGAAAATACCTTTTCCTACGGGAAAATTAATTTATCGCGGGCGAAGCTGCGGACGGAAGGCTAGTAATTAATATATAATTATAATATTTTAGAAAAGAAGCTAATTTATTTAAAAAAGAAGAAAGTAAATATTGTCAAAAAAATTTGGACAGGGTTTGTGAAGCAACCGGAGTTTCGGAAAGAATCGTGTTAAAAAATTGGAAGGAGAACGACAAGTTCTCTGATCGGTCACCTAAAGATCCACAATCCAAAGAAGTGCCCGGCAAAAATATCGTTTAAAAATAGATGATTTTGATTATTGCGTGATACGACGAATGACATATAGCTTACATGAAAGATTTAATTCTTCCATGCTGGTCTAGCAAAGAAAAAAACATAGAATACATCAGTTGCTTCTCTACCCGCGCAGATGGTAAAAGCACATCGAGGGAATGGGTACTCCTGACCTGACCTTTTTCCAAAACGTCTCCTATTCGGTCTCGGAACGTCCGTCTAGGCCTTCCCCTCCCAACGTAACTATTCACACTACCCATATAAATCTGTTTAATCTGTTAACTGTTGACCCACTAGTTCGTTTGTCTGGCCTCTCTAACATAAAGGGGGGGAGGGGGAATAACAGGAGCATTTTTGTGGAAAAACATAACGTCCGTTTAAAAAGAATAAAATAATGGAGAGAATTCCGACAATTAAGGGCTACTGGTAAAAACATTGTTTATATTGATGAATCAATTCATACAATGCACACTAAAGCCAAAAGCTGTACGGACTCCAATAAAAATCTGAAGCAATCTATATCAAAGGGTCTAAAGATTTCCCCCCTTATTCATAAACGCTCTGTAGGCTTCTGCTAACTTAGCAATCGTTTGTCCTTGTCTGTGAAAGGTAAATGTCAAAGTGACAGATAAGGACAAACGATTGCTAAGTTAGCAGAAGCCTACAGAGCGTTTATGAATAATAATAATAATAATAATAATAATATAGCCTTTTTATTCCGAATTCGCGACAATTTCATTTTTGTGTTGTTGTTGTTGTTGTTTTATTATTAAATTGTCGCGTAATTCGGCGTGTCTCATGGCATAGGCCTCCTCCGTATATTGGAGGGCTTGGGCTATAGTTCCCACGCGCGCCCAGTGCGGATTGGGAACTTAACACACACCATTGAATTTCTTCGCAGATGTGTGCAAGGTTTCCTCACGATGTGCTCATGGCAAATTTCAAATGTAATTTTCGCACATAAATTCCGAAAAACTCAGAGGTGCCCGGGATTTGAACCCACGACGCTCTGCTTGAGAGGCCACAGGCCAAACCACTAGGCTATCACGGCTTTTTTTCGGTGTTTATGAATAAGGGGGTTGTTATTGTTCACGCAGGTCATGAAAAAGGCTTTGTACCTGGAGTTCTTTTACTAGATCAGTCCGCAGATCCCGAAGGCGATTACCACAAGGAAATGAATGCTGAGAAGTATGAGTGGTTAAGAACACAACTAATGCTTAATTTACCCGATAGCAGCGTTCTTGTTATTGATAACGCTTCTTACCACAGCAAATATGTTGAAAAGGTTTATGCGTGGATGGACTACAAGTAAAAATGGCGATGTATAAAAATGTCTACCTGTAAAACATAATTTTGTCTGAGTATTAGAAAGCCAATACTTCAGAACGTTTAAGTCTTATCAAGTCGGAATATAAAAATGACTACTTTCAGAGTATACAAATGTCTTAAGTCTTGTCAGGTCGGAATATAAAAATGACTACTTTCTTTACATAGGTCCAGGATTATAATAATACATTATATGGAACGTATTCATCCCCTTTCCATGTTATATTTGGTCTAATATACATGTGTATATTTTTATACTTTGGCAAAATTATATACGCATGAACTTATGCAAGTGGATATTTTTATACATCGCCATATTTACTTTTAGTCTAATCACGCATAAACCGTTGAAAAGCCACCTAATAGCAATACTCGAAAGGACATGATCGAGTGGCTAACAAGACACGATATTCCTTTTAAGCCTGATAACAAAAAACCGGAACTGTATAGCGTACAAACGCCACAAAGAACACTTCAGCGTTTTTCGAGTGGATAAAGTTTTGGCTGAAAATGGACATACATACGACTGCCTCCATATCACCCAGACTTTAATCCCATAGAAAATATATGGGCACAGTTAAAAGACTATGTCGCCTCCAAAAATCTTGAAATGAATAAAACGTCAGTGAAAAAACTGCTTATGGAACAATTGAAATGTTAGGAGCCGAAGAATGGACTAAAGCCTGTGATCACTACATAGTATAAAACAAAGTCGCTCTCTCTGTCCCTATGCCCCTATGTATGCTTATATCTTCAAAACTACACAACGGATTTTGATGCGGTTTTTTTAATAGATAGAGTGATTCAAGAGGAAGGTTTTAATGTATAATTCTACGCAGACGAAGTCGCGGGCAGAAGTTAGTCGTAGATGCAATAAAGTGTGAAGGTGAGTTATTAACAGAAGAAAAGGAATTAGATGTGTTTAGCGAGCGTTTTATAATTAACTAGCTTCCGCCCGCGACTTCGTCTGCGTTGAATTATACATAAAAACTTTCCTCTTGAATCACTCTATCTATTAAAAAAACCGGATCAAAATCCATTTTGTAGTTTTGAAGATATAAGCATACATAGAGACATAGGGACATAGGGAAATAGGGACAGAGAAAGAGACTTTGTTTTATACTATGTAGTTATAGTGATAAATAAATTGACTTGGCATTCGCATTAACCCATCAATTTAGTATAATCTGTATTACTTGTGAGAAAAATTGTGTTTTATAAATGCGGCAGGCTCACTACCCGCACCTGTCGCGGTCCCCTTTGTCGTCTCACCCCGCGCCCCTGCACCGCGGGGAGCTCTCTCGGTGCGGGCGGGGAGTGCGCCTGCCGCCCGCACCTCTCGGCCCCCGCGGTCGTCCTACCCCGCGCGTCTGCATCTCGGGGAGCTCTCTCGGTGCGGGCGGGGAGTGCGCCTGCCGCCCGCACCTCTCGGCCCCCGCGGTCGTCCTACCCCGCGCGTCTGCATCTCGGGGAGCTCTCTCGGTGCGGGCGGGTAGTGCGCCTGCCGCCCGCACCTCTCGGCCCCCGCGGTCGTCCTACCCCGCGCGTCTGCATCTCGGGGAGCTCTCTCGGTGTGGGCGGGAAGTGCGCCTGCTGCCCGCACCTCTCGGCCCCCGCGGTCGTCCTACCCCGCGCGTCTGCATCTCGGGGAGCTCTCTCGGTGCGGGCGGGTAGTGCGCCTGCCGCCCGCACCTCTCGCGGTCCCCTTTGTCGTCCCACCCCGCGCCCCTACACCGCGGGGAGCTCTCTCGGTGTGGGCGGGAAGTGCGCCTGCTGCCCGCATCTCTCGGCCCCCGCGGTCGTCCCACCCCGCGCGTCTGCATCTCGGGGAGCTCTCTCGGTGCGGGCGGGTAGTGCGCCTGCTGCCCGCACCTCTCGGCCCCCGCAGTCGTCCCACCCCGCGCGTCTGCACCGCGGGGAGCTCTCTCGGTGCGGGCGGGTAGTGCGCCTGCCGCCCGCACCTCTCGCGGTCCCCTTTGTCGTCATTCCCCGCGCCCCTGCACCGCGCGGGCGAGGACTCACGTACGCGATCGGTCTATAGCTACGTAGCTCGAATGTTAGTGTATATTTTTAACCTACGACGCAAAAAGGTGTTATAAGTTTGATGTCTATGTCTGTGCTTGTGTCTGTGACGTCATAGCTCTCAAGCCGATGGGCCGATTTCGATGCGGTTTTTTTGTAGAATTAATTAAGAGTTGATTTAAAGCTTGTTCCTCGTATATAACTCAAGTTACATTACCAGCCCGGCTAGTATAGATAGACTAGGTACCCGAAAAATCGAAATTCGAAAGCCAGTTTCCTTGCGGTGGTTTTTGGCTGTGATTGGTAAAAATCAGTCATTTTTTTTTATATATGAATAGGAAGGCAAACGAGCAAGTGGGTCACCTGATGGTAAGTGATCACCACGGCCCATAGACACCCGCAACCCCGGAGGGATTGCAGATGCGTTGCCAACCTAGAGGACTAAGATGCAATGCCTCTTGTGCCCGTAATTTCCCCGGCTGTCTTACTCTCCACACCGGAACACAGCAGTGCAAGCACTGCTACTTTGCGGCAGGATTAGCGAGTAAGATGGTGGTAGCGATCCGGACGGACCTTGCACAAGGCCCTACCACCCGCAGCAGCAGTTTGAAGAATACCAGCTCTTTTCCAAAGAGATGTATTTTTTGAATAAAAAAGTTTTTTTTTTATTTTATGGTTTCATTACTAAATTTCTTCCACGCTGGTCTGGGAGCAAAGGAAAAACATAGAATGTACCAGTTGCATCTCTTCCCGCGCTGGTAAAAGCGCATCGAGGGAATGGGCGAAAATCATAGGAATCATGTAACAGGCGAGCATCCCATCACCTTTACGCCCACAATCTTGCTAAACGTAGCCTGTAGGCCTTGCCACCTTAGGCTCTGTCTACCCCGTAAGGGATGAAGACGTGATTTATGTATTATTAAATTTAATATAGTAACATTAATAATGAAATACGGTGACAAACAAGCCGAAGTATTTGCCCCCCCTCCCCCCCCCCCCCCCCAAACCGTCCCCTGGGCTAATGGTTCCAAAGTTTGCAAAGCTGGTTCAATAAGTAAATATTCGCCAAATCGAGAACAGTTTTAACCTCGGAATTTTTGTCTTTTTATATGACAATACTTATAGTCTAAGATCCGAATATAACGTCACCATATACGTACCACGTAAACATATTTTATAATAAATTTAGTATATTAGAAAATATTATAAAAATGGGTTGGCTAAAAAATCCTGGACAGACTATTTAAATATATTACATATATAATATATTTTTATATCTATTGATTTATAAATATATTTAAATATATATTTATTGACTCATATAAGAATACTAGTATATAAGAATATATCTATAATAGAAAAAAAAATTGTAACTCAAAATATGATACCTATGTAAATAATAACCATGCCTTCACTTCACTACATTACTGCAAATAAATATATTATTATTATTATAATTATTATGAAGAAAAAATAGTCTGTCCAGGATTTTTTTAGCCAACCCATTTTTAACATACATACATACCGTCACGCCTCTTTCCCACAGGGGTAGGCAGAGACTACTTTATTCCACTTGCTACGATCCTGACATATTTCTTTCGCTTCATCCACAGTCATCAAACTCTTCATACATGCTCGTCGGTTTCGGGTACTCCTGACCTGACCTTTTTCCAAAACGTCTCCTATTTGGTCTCGGAACGTCCGTCTAGGCCTTCCCCTCCCAACGTAACCATTCACACTCCCCATATTAGATCTGTTTAGTTAGTCTACTTTCATCCATCCGCTCTACATGCCCAAACCAACTAAGCATACTTTTTTCTATCCCAGTCACTATATCCTGTTTCACACCAGCACGTTCCCTTATCACATTAATATATTTTTTAATATACCTACCCTACTAAATTATAAATATTTTTATAAAATATGTTTCATTCTATTATCAGCTCGGTGCAGGTCGACGTTATATTCGGATCTTACACTATTAATGTATGTTTTAAAAGCGAATGTACATAAGGATCGTAACGTCTTATTCATGAATGGAATGTAATGCAAACGAGATGAATGAAGAGGGCGTGGCCCGCCCCGAGGTCAATGATTTGTGTTGCCATTGTACAGGACCGCTTTATAGTAGACTAGCTTCTGCCCGCGACTTTGTCTGCGTAGAATTATACATAACAACCTTCCTCTTGAATCACTCTATCTATTAAAAAAAACCGCATCAAAATTCGTTGTGTTGTTTTGAAGATATATGCATACATAGGGATATAGGGACAGAGAAAGCGACTTTGTTTTATACTATGTAGTGATAGTGAAGTGATGATAGTGATTAATGCCGAGGCCTGGGTAGCGGCCAATTGCTGGATGAGTTACATACATACATACATACATACATACATACATACATAAATCCTATGAGCCTGGGGTAACAAGACCTAAAGGCCACGTTTAGCACGATCGTGGGCGTATAGGTGGAAAAGGGAATCAAAATAGTGATGGGCTGCTAGCCGCATCGCCTATAACATACATACATACATACACCAATCACGTCTTTATCCCTTACGGGGTAGACAGAGCCTTAGGTAACAGATACCTACAGGCCACATTTAGCAAGATTGTGGGCGTATAGGTGGAAAATGAAATCAAAATAGTGATGGGCTGCTAGCCTCATCGCCTATAACATGATTCCTATTTTCGTCCATTCCCTCGATGGGCTTTTACCTGCGCGGGAAGAGCAACTGGTGCATTCTATGTTTTTTCTTGGCTCCCAGACCACCATGGAAAAGCAATCGTCAGTGCTATAGCAAATTGCTACATAAGTAAATTATTGCTAATACGATTTCAAAAGGGTTTTGAGTAGAACCAGGTTTGAGAGGCGCTAGTGTCGCGTGAGGTCCAATAACATTCACTTGTCACTGGCTTCGGCGGGCTTCGTGACATAGACTATAATTTTTTGGCGATGAACGTGACTTTGAAATCGTTTTTTTTTCGAACAAAACGAACTGCACAACATTGCGGCATAGCTACTCGATATGATGATAGTTATTTATAATTAAACTTAATGAGATTCGAGATTTGAAACTTTGTTTCGGCGCCGATCTTGTGTCGCCTTTGACAGCTATACCTCTGGTGTTTCAAACAAATGGGAGGTATCCCATTTGTTTGAAACATAAAATGTGCTATTTTGTTCTATAGAACTAAAAGCACCTCAAGTTTCACATCACAAACTTGAGGTGCTTTTAGTTCTATAGTACAAATAGCACATTTTTTGTTTCAATAGTTCTACCATGGAACTGCTGGGAAAGAAAAATGTTAACAGTTCTATGACGTCACAGTTCCATAGAACAAATGGGAGGTACTCTACCTCTGGACCTTAGTTGACAGTGGCGCCAACTGGTGAGCAAAGACACGATGAAGTCAAAAGCTTTAATTAAAACAAAATTTGATTGATTCCTTTGTTACGACTTCATCGGCTTTAGATATTGCAATGGAACGGTAAATGACTCTAGTGGTGATGATGGGCGATGACAGTAAAAGAACTCTTATTTTAGAAAAACATGTAAAAATGCCATTGGATACATGCATACATAAATCACGTCTTTATCCCTTACGGGGTAGATCCTAAGGTAACAAGACCTAAAGGCCACGTTTAGCATGATTGCGGGCGTACAGGTGGAAAGGGAAAACAAAACTGATGGGTTGTTAGCATCGCCTATAACATGATTCCTAACATATTCGCCCTTATGCCGTTTGAAATTGGTGAGAAATTATGCTGAATTTTGAGAAGGTAGATTATAAGAAAACTAGCTTAGAGATGTAGAATTAGACTTAAGAACGGTTGTTGATAGTATATCACTACATAGTATAAAACAAAGTCGCTTTCTCTGTCCCAATATCCCTATGTCCCTATGCCCCTATGTCCCTATGTATGCTTATATCTTCAAAACTACACAACGGATTTTGATGCGGTTTTTTTTAATAGATAGAGTGATTCAAGAGGAAGGTTTTTATGTATAATTCTACGCAGACGAAGTCGCGGGCAGAAGCTAGTTCTGCAATAATTATTTACATTGCGACTCTAGGCAGCTACGAACTTTCACATGTTTGTCGATATCCCGCGGGAACTATGCAATTTTCCTGGATAAAAATTAGCCTATGTTTTAATCTAGGGTACCTGCTATCTCCGTTCTAAATTGTATCTAAATCCGTTCTGTCGCTTCAGCGTGAAGAAGGAACAAACATACACACTCACTCACACACATATTCACAAACTTTTACTTTTGTAGTATTAGTTTGACTATTAATCTAATGAAATAGTTGAAAATTTAATTTACGCCATAGTTTTGTGGGAATACACAATTTAATTTACGCCACAGTTTTGTGGGAATACACAATTCAATGTACACCATTGTTTTGTGGGAATACACAATTTAATTTACGCCATAGTTTTGTGGGAATACACAATTTAATTTACACCATTGTTTTGTGGGAATACACAATTTAATTTACCCCATTGTTTTGTGGGAATACACAATTTAATTTACCCCATAGTTTTGTGGGAATACACAATTTAATTTACGCCATGGTTTTGTGGCAATACACAATTTGATTTATGCCATGATTTTGTGGCAATACACAATTTAATTTACGGCATAGTTTTGTGGCAATACACAATTTAATTTACGCCATAGTTTTGTGGCAATACACAATTTAATTTACGCCATAGTTTTGTGGCAATACACATTTTAATTTACGGCATAGTTTTGTGGCAATACACAATTTAATTTACGCCATAATTTTGTGGCAATACACAATTTAATTTACCCCATAGTTTTGTGGCAATACACAATTTAATTTACCCCATGGTTTTGTGGCAATACACAATTTAATTTACGCCATGGTTTTGTGACCATACACAATTTAATTTACGCCACAGTTTTGTGGGAATATCGAATAGCTTCGTTTCGAGTGAGGTGTTTTCAAAAATCAGACTCCAGGGCGTTTTGTCAAAGCAAATCAAGATAATATTTAAATTTTATTACTGGCAGCACCGATCGGCGTGTCGCACACACCTGTCCACACAAAAATATCGCACAATACTTATGTTAATAATACTATACTTACAATATCATTGTTTTGACGAATTAAGCGGCACCCATTCTGTTGTTGGATACCTTATTTAGTACGACACATAACACTCTGTGGAATCGACGTGGTGCCTTTTGAAATACGCGGGTTTGCCTTTTCAAAATTCTTAAATTTGCCTTTTAAAAGGTGTTGGGGATAGTTCGTTTCGTGGTTTGGCGAATGCGGCCAAGACGGCGTGAGGCGGCGTCTGTCATTTTTAAAGGTAACTTTTTATTTTCTGCGCCTCGTCGGTCTCGTATGTGTGTGTTAATGTGTGAGAAGTTTGTTGCCATTATGAGCCGCTAGTGGCGCTGCTAATTAAGCTACTGCCAATTAGAACTAATAGGGTGTAGAAGCTGTGGTAGCCTAGTGGTTCAAGCAGAGGGTCTAGGGTTCAAGCCCGGGCCTCGGAGTTTTTAGCAATTCATGTGCGAATTTACCATGTGCGTTTCGGTGAAGGAAAACATCGTGAAACCTGCATACATCTGCGAAGCGATTCAATGGTGTGTGTGATGTTCCTCCACAGTGGGCCCGCATGGGAACAAAAGTAGAAGCCCTCTCGTTCTGAGAGGTCTGTGTGGGCACAGATAGTGGCAACGTATAAGATAAGATAAGATAACGTTAATGCCATTAAAAATAAGAAATAAAAGAAATGATAATAATAAATAATAAATATCTTGGGACAAATTACACCAATAGACCCAGCCCCAAACTAAGCAAAGCTTGTGCTATGGGTACCAGGCAACGGATAAACATACTTATATAATGTAGATAAATACATACTTAAATACATACAACATCCATGACTCGGGCACAAACATTCGTATTCATCATACAACTGTCTGCCCCTACCGGGATTCGAACTCGGGACCTCTAGCTTCATAGTCAGGTTCACTAACCACTAGGCTATCCGGTCGTCCGGGCAGACTTAATTTAAGAATTAACATAATAATTAATTAATTAAATAATTTCTTTCCTCGTACGACAAAGATCTGGAACCAAATTCCTGCTGCAACATTCCCTGAGCGGTGCAATTTAGGGACCTTTAAAAAGCGAGCCTTCCTGTTCTTGAAAGGGCCGGCAACGCACCTGTGATTCCCCAAGTCTTATAGGTGTCCCTGGGCGATGGTGATTAGTTTCCATCAGGTGACCCGTCTGCTCGTTTGCCCCCTCTTATGTATATATATAAAAAAAACATTGTTTTGTTAACAAAAAAAACTTGTACACATGGCAAAAGGAGCAGGCTCAGCTTATGTTGCGCTTACGCAGAAGCTGCCAGCGCTGGTTTCCAGCTAGCGATGCTCGATATACATCGATGCATCGAAAACATCGATATTTACCATTTGATACATCGGATCCGTTCGATACATCGATAATATTCGATGTTTTACGATGCCGATGTATTTAATTCAATACATCGAAGTCATTGACAATTGAATTTTTATTATTTAGAATAATATAATAATATCACATCACGTAATAATAAAATAATTTGCACAGACAAGGCTGTATATGACTTTATTCCTTTGCTTGCCAGACAATGTAAAATGTGAAACAAAATATAAGTATAGATTGACCAAGATATTTAGCCGTGTGGTGGAAAATGGAACTAACGCTTTTTCTATAAAGACGTCCTGTCAGTCCAAACAAAAACGTCAAATATACTAGCGCCATCACTCGCACGTCAAAATATCTTGGTGTAACATGTGACTATACTTAAATAATCTGTACATTTTGATAAATTTTGATAAATCGAGGGACACTACACTGTTACATCTGAATCCGTACTCAATATTATTGTTCCTTTATATTTTAAGCGATGCATCGAAAACATCGATGTTTCAATCCGATATATCGAAAAACATCGATGCATCCTTTCCGATTGATGCATCGCAAAAAATATCGATGTATTTTTTAAATGAACACCCCAGCCTACCCCTGTGGCTCATGCTGGGCTGCCGAATATAGCTGGTTGATGGGCGTGCGAGAAGAACAAAGCCCACAAACAGCAAAATGCAGCAATCCTACTAATATTATAAATGTGAAAGTTTGTGAGTATGTTTTAGAAAGAAAAAAAGTTTATTCATGACAATCACAATCAAATAAAATATATAAACAAAATAAATTATGACAAGAAATAAATTGTCACAAAATGTTTGGATGTTTGTTACTCTTTCACGCCAAAACGGCTGGATAGATCTGGATTGAATTTGGAACATAGATAGATTATGGTCTGGAATAGCACATAGGCTACTTTTTATCCCGGAAAATTGCGTAATTCCTGCGGGATAGCGATAAACGAATTCTATGCAGACGAAGTTGCGGGCAACAGCTAGTATTATATAAAAAAAGTCTATAAAAATTTATAAAAAAATATATGAAGCTGGAGAGGGTGAAAGGAGTATATGTATGAAAGTTAATTGTGTTACGACTTTTTCACCCTTATTGCAATGGAATAAATATCAGTAATCAGTCATTTATTTGTTCAAACATGGTCTAAAAAATAAAATGGTTAACATACAATTTAGAGGTGCTACTTGTTTATCACTAAGAAGACATACAAATATTTTTAAGAAAGTTATAATACATACATACATAACATCTTTATCCCTTACGGGGTAGACAGTGCCTAAGCTCACAAAACCTCAAGGCCACGTTTAGCATGATTATGGGCGTATAGGTGGAAAGGGAAATCAAAATAGTGATGGGTTGCTGACATCGCCTATAACATGATTCCTAATACTTTCGCCCAATACAATACAATACAAAAACTCTTTATTTAAGAACAAAGTAGACAATAGGCGGTCTTATCGCTTAATAGCGATCTCTACCAGATGACCAATAAAAAAAAGAAATAAGTCTGAGACAGTTTAAGTAGGCGGCGGAAACAAATAGACAGGAGAAGCGCAAAGATAATAAAAACAACATAAATGCAAAAAAAAATTTTTTTTTAATGTCAACATCTATTTTTTTTTATATGGAATGTCCTGCGGCTTATACTGACATATTATGTGTCTTAGCTAAGTGTATTACCTATATGTATGAAGCACGAAATTATTCGTTCCATTAAAGCGGGACCCATCACTATTTTGATTCCATTTTCCACCTATACGCCCACAATCTTGCTAAACGTGGCCTGTAGGTCTTGTTACTTTAGGCTCTGTTTACCCCGTAAGGGAAAGAAACGTGATTTGTGCATGTGTAAGCATTAAAGCGGAGATATTCATGAAAGTTCATTTACCTTATTTGTTTTTTCTTCAAAAATAAGAAGAGGAGAATGCTGAAATTTAGTATAGCACTTACTAACGTCGAGACCTATCATCAGAAAAAAAATCAAGCGGAAAAGCTAAATTAAGGTACGGTCAAGTGCAGAAATAAGTATTGATAGGAACTTCTCAAAAATATGTCCCACGACCTTATTACGCCGGTGTAAGAGCGTATGGTACTTATTTTTGAATCTTTTTCTAAATACATAATTATTACACTTGACCGTACAAGATGTTCCCTTACCCTGCCATGGCCGTTGGTTTTACACGACTTAATGGGTCAATAAAATGTGAAACGGCCGTAACACAAAGGAATCAATTAGTTTTTGCTCTAATTAAACCCTTATGCACATTTTTTTTAAAAGGACTCATAAAAGAGAAACGTCTGAAATATGCCAAAAGAAGTCCGTTTTAGCTAACATAGTATGTACGTAGCAGTAAATAACATGTGACGCGGGCATAGCGAAATGGCGGCCGAGCGATTAATCTGCAAAATCATTTACTCTTGAAAACAGTTTCAAGGTATTTTTCACGCAAGTTTCATGGATACTCGTTTCATTCAGTGAACAAAGCGTATCGTGCTATAAATTTAATTTTTGATCATTAATGATTCCAATTAAAGTGTTACCCCCTTATTCATAAACGCTCTGTAGGCTTCTGCTAACTTAGCAATCGTTTGTCCTTATCTGTCACTTTGACATTTACCTTTCACAGATAAGGACAAACGATTGCTAAGTTAGCAGAAGCCTACAGAGTGTTTATGAATAAGGGGTTAATGTTTATTTTTAATCCCTGACGCAAAGAGGCTGTTGACAGACAGACTGGCGAGTAAGTACATACGGCTCGACGACTTACTCGCCTGTAATTAACTCTAAAAGTACGCGTACTTAGACTGAAACACGGGCGAGTAAGTTCGCATACTTGTACGCGAACTTACTCGTCCGTCTTAATTTATTAACTGGGTGACAGACGCGCGAGTAACTTACTCGCCCGTCTGTCACCCACTTTATAAGTTTGACGTTGAGATCTATGTGTCTCACAAGCCGATGGACCGATTTCGATGCGGTTTTTTTCATTCGAAAGCCAGTTTCCTTGCGGTGGTTCTTAGGCATGTTTGGTAAAAATTGGTCCAGGAATTTGTAGTTTGTAGCTTTTCCAAAAGTGAGGTAAGGAATTTTTGGCATAAAATAGAATTTTCTTTATGATTAGGTACTCGTTTCATTTTTAGGGATTTTTAAAACCACCGAGGGAATGGGCGAAATTCTTAGGAACCCATCACTATTTCGATTCCATTTTCCACTTATACGCCCCACAATCGTGCTAAACGTGGCCTTTAGGTCGTGTTACCTTAGGCTCTGTCTACCCCGTAAGGGCTAAAGACGTGACTTGTGTATGTATGTATGTATTTTTAGGGAGGTTTTTAAATTTTTAGTTTAATACCTATTATTATCGCCCATTCCCTCGATGGGCTTGTACGATCCGCGCGGGAAGTGAAGCACATGGTGCCTTTTGTTATTTCGTCCGAGCATGGAATTGCAAACTTCTAATAATTTGTCTACAATTATTTTAATGGTTCTTCCATGCTCTGCACGTCTAGCACGAGAGCGCACAGGAGTCGCGTCGCGCGCGAGATAGATTGCCCGTCCTTTTCTTACTGTACCACCAAGAAAGAGACGGGTAGTCCAACTCGCGCGCGACGCGACTTTCGTGCGCTCTCGTGCTAGCGGGGCTGGGAGTAAAGAAGAAACAGAATTTACCAGTTGCTTTCTTCCCGCGCTGATGGTAAAAGGCCATCGAGGGAATGGGCGAGTCTTAGGAATCATGTTACAGGCGATGCACTAGCCACCCATCACTATTTTGATTTTACTTTCCACCTATACGCCCTTAAGGTACGCCCTTAAGCAGCCGGGGAAATTACGGGCACAAGAGGCATTTCATCTTAATCCTCTAGGTTGGCAACGCATCTGCAATCCCTCCGGGGTTGCGGGTGTCTATGGGCAGTGGTGATCACTTACCATCAGGTGACCCACTTGCTCGTTTGCCTTCCTATTCACATAAAAAAAAAAAAAAAAAGGTTTTGTTACCTTAGGCTCTGTCTACCCCGTGTGTATTTTTATGGCATTTTTAAGTATTGACAGACTGAAACAGGACGTGATGTATAATAAAAATACCATTCGATCTTGATTGAAAAACACGTGACGCTTTGTACACCAAGCCAGGCTGAGCAAACAATTTATTTAAATAATGATCCGATAATTACTAATTTACTGTGACACCGGCCTGAAAATTAATAATTAACTCACTCAGTTAACAGTCTCCTACGTGTAATTAAATATCGGAGGATATGTCGTGTCCGATACTGCACCACTGGACCCAAAATACATGTTACCAAAAGCGCCTGGTAACGATATTTTGTAGAATTGCTTTTAATGTATTTTTATATAATAAGACTAACATTCATAGAATAAGCCATGTACTAACACAATAATGTGCCTACTTATGTATCGTGTAGTTGCTCGAAATAATTAAATATTGTTATTATTTTCAACATAAAACTACCGTGAGACTCACTCATAATTACACATAAACGGATAACTCACGTATAAAAAGTCGAGTGATGCTCGACATGTTTCGGACTATTTCGTAGTCCTTCTTCCTGGAGCGCTCGCCCCGGCGGCAGCGAAACGAACACAGCGCGCCAGCGCTCTGTTCGCGCGGCTGCTCGACGCAACTGACAGCGGCGCACAACTACCCTCGTTTTCATCGTCATTTTTATTACTGTCAAATGTAGGGCAGCACACAGCACTGATCACGTCACTCCGTAAAGGTTCGCTCACACTCACCGTTTGGTCAATATTTAATAAAATAAATTATGAAATAGTCCGAAACATGTCGAGCATTACTCGACTTTTTATACGTGAGTTATCCGTTTATGTGTAATTATTGTTATTATTATTATTATTTGAGATGAAACGTGAGCATTAATTGTTCTCAAACTTATCTAGTGATGACCAGTTGGCATTGCCGATCATTTTGGGCGCTAGTACCTATTAAAATACTTTTTCACACCTCTCATTCAGAAAAGTAAGCTTTGCTCCCTGTCGAGAGAGATCAAAGTGCAACTTTTCCATTCAAGGCTTTTCTAAGCGTTTTTGAAAATGCAATTTTTTGAAGTTGATAATTGTAAAACCACGCCATTTTAACTCTTTGATTATATTTAGAATTCTTTTTACAAGTTTTTTAATGTTCGGTGTGAAAAACTGTACGAGCCACTCGGGAGCAAAATTATTTTCATCTTGGGCGTTAACACTTGAATCCCTCATTACGTTCCGGATTCACTGTAGCGCCCTCGACACAAACAACTATTGTTTTGCTGTCGTTCGGATAAAATTGTCTTCGGCTACTTGACGGCACTCTTGTATACTTACGATGTTTTTTCAAAATTTGCGTACATTTTTACCTTGCTTTAAAACGTTACTATAGAAGACATTATACATTTTAGTCAATGTGATGAAGATGAAAAAACCGATTAAACGTCATTTTTTTGGAAACATTAAGTGTTACTGGTTAACGGGAAGACCCTTTTAGGGATAAGTTCGCCTTTGTGCATGTGTGTTGTCCTGTATTCATCTTTTTCTTGTGTTTTATGTACAATAAAGAGTTATACATACATACATACATTTTTTAACAGAAAGCTTCTACTGTCATAAGTAGTCTGTGTATTTAGATGTATGACTTATTTTGTACACAATGAGTCAGGTAATGATTGGGATGATAAGTATTTACCTGACAAAATGTTGTTTGAAGTTTTTCATTGTTTGTATGATTCAATCTGGCTTATCCTCATAAAAGAGTGTCATTGCTCACCGCTGCATTTGTCGGTTCTTTTCACTGAACTGTGGTCGCTGACGCATGCGCAAACACAACGTTTTATCAAAGACTCTGGTGTACATTTTGACTCAAAAAAATTATAATGCGTCCACGTAAGCGTCTGCATATTATAGAAAAACTAGCTTCTGCCCGCGACTTCGTCTGCGTAGAATTATAGACTACAGGCCCACGTACAAAAAATGTGGGTCTTATGAACCACCAGGTGACGTATATAGGACGATATAAGAGCATAAAATAATAAGATTCAGCACTATGCCGTCACTTGTAAGCTGTCCAACTGGGTGCTGGTGAGAATTCAAAAGTGCAACCCTCGATTTTTTCCCCTTGTCGCATGATTTTTGTACGGCGTTGCGGAATAATGGATTAGAAGCTGCATTGAAACAGTATGAAACTGATGCCGTACAGAATCAAATAACCAAATTTACCCTGGAAATGGTCAGAAAATCAAAAAAAATTACCAACTTTGTGGCGCACCATTTTGTACGGCATCAGTTTCATACTGTTTCAATACAGCTTCTAATCCATTATTCCGCAACGCCGTACAAAAATCATGCGACAAGGGGAAAAAATCGAGGGTTGCACTTTTGAATTCTCACCAGCACCCAGTTGGACAGCTTACAAGTGACGGCATAGTGCTGAATCTTATTATTTTATGCTCTTATATCGTCCTATATACGTCACCTGGTGGTTCATATGACCCACATTTTTTGGTCATGGGCCTGTAGTCTATTATACATAAAAACCTTCCTCTTGAATCACTCTATCTAATAAAAAAAACCGCATCAAAATCCGTTATGTAGTTTTGAAGATATAAGCATACATAAGGACATAGGGACATAGAAAGCGACTTTGTTTTATACTATGTAGTGATTGGCAGCGCCCCTTGCGTATCGAACGAAACGGCAAACCGTTCTCATAGTATTTGACTTAATGCAAACACATTAGCGGCGCATTTTGTCACCAAATCATACTAGATTATAGATATTCTCGCGTTTTTTCCGTATATAATCGGTGTACAGTTTTTTAAACTTATCTAGCGTTGGTAATCCTACGATCCTTTTGCTACGTGAAAACGTAGTTTGCGTGTTTATCTTATTATATCATTAGAAATAGATAAAGGCGGCGGAAGAATCTACTGACCTTGGCGGGAGCTCAAAATCTATGTTGATAAGATACAGTTATTGAGATCCGCGATTAGAATAACTGTTAATTCTATACCGAATTGAAACTAATTACAAGCGTAATGAATAATCATTTCCCATCGCTAACACAGTCTGACAGTCTGACGAGCGAGCGAGTCTGACTAAAAGTAGGTACGGTCAAGTGCAAAAATAAGTATTGATAGGAACTTCTCAAAAATATGTCCCACGACCTTATTACGCCGGTGTAAGAGCGTATGGTAGTTATTTTTGAATCTTTGTCTAAATACATATTATTACACTTGACTGTACATAAATACACATCCATAGGTACATAAATGATGTAAGCCATTTTAGGTAGAGGCAGGAATTTTTTTTTTAATTTATACCTACACAATTTACAATTGTAATGTGGGGGTTTTTAAATTTTTTAAATTCAATGTTTCTTCCATGCTGGTCTGGGAGCAAAGAAAAAACAGAATGTACCAGTTGCCTCTCTTCCCGCGCAGATGGTAAAAGCCCATCGAGGGATTGGGCATCTTAGGGATCATGTATAGGCTATGCGGCTAGCAACCCAGCACTGTTTTGATTCCCCTTTCCATCCATACGTCCGCAATCATGTTAAACGTGGCCTTTAGGTCTTGTTACCTTAGGCACTGTCTACCCCGTACGGGATAAAGACGTGATTTATGTATGTACTAGATGCTGCCCGCGACTTGGTCTGCAAAAAATTAGTTCATCGCTATCCCGCGGGAACTATGCAAGTTTTCGGGATAAAAAATAGCCTACGTGTTAATCTAGGGTATCAGCTATCTTCGGTCCAAATTTTTTCCAAATCCATTCAGTAGTTTTTACGTGAAAGAGTAACAAACATCCATCCATACTTATAATTACAAACTTTCGCGTTTAAAATATTAGTAGGAATAGTAGGATGTATGTTTACTTATGTAAAACTTCCTCTGTACTCCTCCTCTATACTAATATTATAAAGAGGAAAAATTTGATTGTTTGTTTGTTTGTATTGAATATAGGCTCCGAAACTACTGAACCGATTTCAAAAATTCTTTCGTCGTTAGAAAGCTACATTATCACTGAGTGACATAGGCTACTTTTTACCGCGGGAAAATACCTTTTCCTACGGGAAAATTAATTTATCGCGGGCGAAGCTGCGGACGGAAGGCTAGTCTGTTATAAAATATGAGATCTGTCTCATCTCATGTCTTGTGTGACGTACAGTCAGTGTATTACGCCGACAATGTTCCAAAAAAGCCGGCTAATACGTCGGGTACACTCGGCAGCGCTAATAGAACGGTAATCATTATTAAACGGTAACCAAATACAGTCGGTTGCAATAATAATTGTGCTAAGAGACGCGTGCGCAAATAATAATGTCACGCACTGTAAGACGTGATGGGCGGCTATTTTTAGATGGTAGATATTTTATTTTCAAATAAAATTATCAAAGGCTTCTAGCTAAAAAATCAAAATTGTATTTTTGCAAATGGCCGCCAAGGGCTCTTTTACATGTCTTTTTGAAACTACCAGCGCATTCGGAAAGACCGTCATTGCAAAGAAGAATGCGCCGCAAGAAGCTTGGCAGAAAGTCATTTTTTCGAAATAAAATACAGTAAGAATACTTAAATTCAATACATTTATAAAAGGGGATGTATAAGGTCCCCGAGCCTTGAACTATATTAGTCTATAGTAGAGATGTATGTGTAATTAAAACTGAAATGGTTTTCTTAAGTGTTTTTGAAACATTCGAAAAAGATGGCTGGACTGTTTTCGTATGTATGTTTTAGGAGATAAGAAATTAGTAGTTCAAGTTCTAAAATCCTAAAATCGTTTTGTTAGAGATAGTACATACATACATACATACCGTCACGCCTCTTTCCCACAGGGGTAGGCAGAGACTACTTTATTCCACTTGCTACGATCCTGACATATTTCTTTCGCTTCATCCACAGTCATCAATCTCTTCATACATGCTCGTCGGTTTCGGGTACTCCTGACCTGACCTTTTTCCAAAACGTCTCCTATTTGGTCTCGGAACGTCCGTCTAGGCCTTCCCCTCCCAACGCAACCATTCGTACTCCCCATATAGATCTGTTTAGTTAGTCTACTTTCATCCATCCGCTCTACATGCCCAAACCAACTAAGCATACTTTTTTCTATCCTAGTCACTATATCCTCTTTCACACCAGCACGTTCCCTTGTTAGAGATAGTAATATTTATCAAAATGGGAATTTTTAACTGTTTATTTTAGAAAAAATACAGCGCTTACATAGCAACACTGAACCAATTTTAATGAAATTTGGTACAAAGATAGTTTGAGTCCAGGGAACGGCATAGGACAGTTTTTATCCCGGAAAATTGCGCAGTTCCCGCGGGATAGCGAAAAGCGAATTCTGCGCAGACGCGCGGGCAACAGCTAGTCTAAAATAAAACTAGGTACTTATGTTATTAGAGAAGATTTAGAAATTGCTTCCATGCAGGTCTGGGAGCAAAGAAAAAACATAGAATGTACCAGTTGCTTCTCTTCCCGCGCTGGTAAAAGCCCAGCGAGGGAATGGGCGACAATCTTAGGAATCATGTCACAGGCAACCCATCACTATTTTGATTCCCCTTTCCACCTATACGCCCACAATCATGCTAAACGTGGCCTTTAAGTCTTGTTACCTTAAGCTCTGTCTACCCTATGACCAAGTACTCCCGGTCCCTCTTGGCGCAGGAGCCCCGGCACAGGCTGGGGCGGCCGGTGGGCACACGCGGTGACACCCTCATGCTCCCTCGACTCGACGCCCCCCAATGGCAGCGAGGGAATACCGGAAAAAGGCTCTGTCTACCCCATAAAGGAAAAAGACGTGATTTATGTATATATGTACTATTGTCATATGCTTAATATATCGACGTGTCCATAATCGCTGCCCCCCGAAGTGTCGCATGCGGCGGAAGTTTTACAATATTTACATTATTTGTGTCGTCAAATCACGAATTAGTGTCGCGAAACTAAATCCACGTCTTAGCGTTTGCACGCTAACATAATATAGCTAACTTTATATATCCCCGCGACTTCGTCCGCGCACATAACGTCAGAGTGACGACACACCCCATACATCCACTCATGTCTCCAAGTATAAGGTTTTTATTGCCTATCCCGTGTTAAATTCGGAAAATGCCTTCTTAGAGCACCTACAGATCCTCTAGGAATATTATCTACTAATTATAGTCTTAATTATTGACCTTGTGTTTTTATCCCGTGGGAAATTTGAAAAATTCCTTTGTAAGTGCATCTTTATACTAATCAAGGAATAATGTGTAGGCATGCTAAATTTAATGTCTGTAGCTTTATCAGTACAACATTTCGGAATTTTCCAATCCTGTGGGAAAATCGGGATAAAAAATATCCTATGTCCGTCTCCTGGTTCTAAGCTACCTCCCGACCAATTTTCAGCCAAATCGGTTTTGCCGTTCTCGAGTTATAAATAGTGTAACTAACACGACTTTCTTTTATATTATATAGATTAATCCGCTGGTTCTCCGTACATAACTATTTTACGTAACCAGGACATTCTAAGGCCAAATAAAGACTATTTCTAAATTAAAACAAACATGTTCGCGGCTTAGGGGTGGCCGCACCTAAACCTAAATTAATCCAAATTAATCATCCTACATTGGTCCATCGAGGGAATGGGCGAAAGTCTTAGGAATCATGTTATAGGCGATGCGGCTAGCAACCCATCACTATTTTCATTTGCTTTTCCAGCTCAGTACAGTCACCATCGCATATATTGTACCGGGCGAGATCCTCCAATATTTCGGAGCATAATAAATTTCAATAAATTCGTAACATTAAATAGGTTAATAACATCAGAACACGCAATTCGTCAAATGTATAAAAGCAGCGACCTTTCAATAAAATCGGGACGTCACTGATCATCAAAAGTATCGATGCAGTCAGACTGATCATAAAGATCAGAACATTTGTGGATTTTTTTTTAACAAATATTTTAAATTCCAGTGAATTATGCATGTAAATGAGTACACTAAGTGACATCTTTCATTTTGGCATGACGTATGAGCCATATTTGTATTTTGTTTGAAATTCGAATCTATTATTATTTTCGTAAGGCTTATTTTCCATAAATGTTCCGATATTTATGATCAGCCTGGCTGGTCGATCCCTTAGCTTACCTTATTGAACGTCCCGAATTGATTGAAAAGTCGCTGCTCTTATATTGATGACGAATCGCGTGTTCTGATGTTATTAACCCTATCGTGTAACGAATTTACTGAAATTTAATGTTGCTCCGAAATATTTGAGGGCCTCGTCCGCTGCGATATATCTGATGGCGACTGTACGTGTGGTCGTGTTTCTAGCCGTTGTCCAGCAGTTTTACGCTCGGTTGGCATTAGTAATCTTTCTAGAATCGATCAGGCAGTACCAATATGAGGTTGTCTCGTTCACCTTTGCTGTTATAGGGGCTATCACATGGTTCTAGTGCACAGTTTAGTGTCAGTAAACGTAATGCATAACATATATATATGCATACATACACAAGTAGATCATCATCAGCCTGAAGTCCACTGTTGAACAAAGGTCTACCCCTTAGCACATCATAATGAACCAGCTCGCCACCGGCACCGGTTTTCTGCAACTTTCACGATGTCGGTCCGCCTAGTGGGAGGCCTGCCAACGCGTCTTTCGGTTCGTGGTCGCCGCTCGAGAACTTTTCTCTCCAACGGTTGTCTGTTCTACGAGTACATAAGTACAGTCAAGTGTAATAATATGTATCTAGACAAAGTTTCAAAAATAAGTACCATACGCTCTTACGCCAGCGTAATAAGGTCGTGGGACATATTTTTGAGAAGTTCCTATCAATACTTATTTTTGCACTTGACCGTACATACATTAGAAAATATTAAGGCATTAAATTTTTATCATATTACCACGTATCATGTAGTCGTATGTGTTTTACCATTTTTTTTGACAGACACATTTTACAGTCGAGGGCATAAATATATGTATGTTAATGATACCAAGACGTCAAAAACATCTGACACCTTTATGACACCAAAAATAAGGTCGGTGGCACATATTTGACATGATGGTTGTATAGATATTTATGGCACCGACTGTACATTACCTACGAGGTAGACGAAGTCTGGGGTAACGGGTAATGGGGTTGCTGCATCGACTATAACATGATTTATAAGATTATCGCCCGTTCCCTGGATGGTCTTTTACAGTTGTACGTATTAAGTCCTTGTTGCGATGTATTTAATTAACAAATAAAATTTAATTTTTAAATTTAAAAAACCCCTTAAGATTTTAAGAAACAACCGTTAATAATGGGGAATATTTATGATTTTTTCATGACTTTTATCTATATATATAAAACTCAAAGGTGACTGACTGACTGACTGACTGACATAGTGATCTATCAACGCACAGCTCAAACCACTGGACGGTTCGGGCTGAAATTTGGCATGCAGGTAGATCTTATGACGTAGGCATCCGCTAAGAAAGGATTTTTGGAAATTCCCACGGGATAAGGAAAAAACGGGAATTATATATTCGATTCCGAGTGACACTATCTCAGTAACTATAATAAGTAGACTCTTCAAATTTGATACAAAAGTAGGTGATTACAAAACTAAGAAACTCATTTCAGGATTTTTGGAAATTCCCACGGGATAAGGAAAAAAACAGGATTTATATATTCAGTTTAACGAAATCCTATAAACTATAATTACTAGACTCTTCAAATTTGGCATAGAAGTAGGTGATTATAATAGTAAAATAATGTTTTAATGCTTTTTGGAAATTCCCACGGGATAAAAACGGGATTTATGTATTCAGTTCTACGGGATCGATTTTTCGTTTTACTGGTCGTATAAAATTGAAATTTGGCCTTCAATTTCCCTTGGGGAGTGTAGGGGAGCGCTACAAAAAGATTTCCCGAAATTCCCACGGGAACGGGAAAAACGGGACTTTTCGTTTTCTGGTTGCAGAAAGCTGAAATTCGGCATGTAGGTTGTTTCGGGAATGTAGAGGAGCATTAAGAGAATACTTTCCAAAATTCCCACGGGAACGGGAAAAAAACAGGATTTTACGTTTTACTGGTCGTAGAAAGCTGAAATTTGGCAAGTGGGTTCCTTGGGGAGTGTAGGGGAGCATTATGAGATAATTTCCCAAAATTCTTCTTCTTCGTTCCCGTAAGAATTTCGGGAAATGCTTTATTTGGCGAAATTCTTACGGAAACGGGAAAAACGAAAAGCGGGGGAAAGTTGAAATTTGTCACGTAGGTTTATTCGGGAGCGTAGGGGAACACTAAGAAAGGATTTTCCGAAACGCCCACAAGGACGGGAAAAAACCGGATTTTACGTTTCCAGACGAAACAGCGGAAGAAAGAGACTTAACATTTATAACGTGTGTTTCTTTAAAGGCTTTAAGTGTACTCCGAAAGCACTCCCCAAAATTTCCACGGGAACGGGAAAAAACTTATTTTTTCATTTTACATCTTAGCGCGTACGAAGTCGCGGGCAAAAGCTATTTAGGATGTATTTTAGGACAGCCCTATAGGTTAGGTTAGGTTTGTTTTATAAAAATCCTGCAATATTTACAGTTTCAGAAAAATTAAGGCAGCGGGGCAATGCGGGGGCTGGCTTGCATGCTTGCTTGAGTCCTTGCTTTGCATGCTTGATTGCATACTTGCTTTCATGCATGCTTGCTTTCATGCATGCTTGCATGCTTGCTTGCATGGGTGCTTACTTGCATGCATGCTTGCTTGCACGCTTGCTTGCATGCATGCTTGCATGCTTGCTTGCATGGGTGCTTACTTGCATGCATGCTTGCTTGCACACTTGCTTGCATGCTTGCTTGCCTGCTTGCATGCCTGCTTGCATGCATGCTTGCTTGCACACTTGCTTGCATGCTTGCTTGCCTGCTTGCATGCATGCTTGCTTGCATGGGTGCTTACTTGCATGCATGCTTGCTTGCACGCTTGCTTGCATGCTTGCTTGCCTGCTTGCATGCCTGCTTGCATGCCTGCTTGCATACTTACATGCTTGAAGGCTTGCATGCCTGCTTGCATACTTGCATGTATGCTTGAAAGCTTGCAGGTTTGGTTGCTCGGTTGCTTAATTGCTAGCTTCTTTGAAATGCTCATGGTTCACGCGTGCGAAGCCGCGGGCAAAAGCTAGTTAAAGAATAAAACGAAATATTCAAATAACTATAAAAATAACCGAGATATTATAAAGCTATCAAAGATTTGTCTCTATCTTTTTATAGAAAAAGGGAATTTTATATAAATTTGGAGTTTATATGGGCGTTGTGATATATGACGTCACAATTCATATCGCATCTCTCTTTACAATCTTCCGTATTTCTTGATTAATTTCACTTTTTGCCATCTCTTTTTCGTATTCTTCCATTCAATTTTATGTTAAACATGCTTTACATTATTTTGGAAAAAAGTGGATACTCTTCAAATTGCTGGACCGATTTTTACTGTATATTATCTGTGTGCTAGAGCACCTTGACGTATGCTACTATGTTATATTACCTACGTTATAGTAGTGTTATGTCACCGTTATATGTGTAATTGGTTCACATTCCCTAAGCATTACTGTACACTCGCCATCAGATATGTCGTAGCGGGCGAGCTCCTCAAATATTTCGAAGTAGCATTAAATTTCAATAAATTCGTTACACTAGATAAGGTTAATTAACATCAGAACACGCAATTCGTCATAAATATAAGAGCAGCGACTTTTCAATAAATTCGGGACGTTCAATAAGGTAAAAATATCAGAAGGTATAGGGATTTTTAAAAGCACATGTTTGAAAATACCACACGAACGTGGTGAATAATTGTGCTGAATTTGAAATACGAGTAGCATAGAAGGCAATCACAACTCTCATTAATCTTGTGAACTAGTCATAACTTTGATTAGAGCTGTAGTTTTTGAGATATAAGCTGATTTATACCACTTTCGAGCGGTACTTTCGAGTGATGCGCTTTCAAAAATCGGGCCCCTGATTGTCAAAGGTAGCGATGCAGTCAGGCTGATCATAAATATCGGAACATTTGTGGAAAATAAACCTTACGTATATAATAATAGATTCGAATTTCAAACAAATATGAATATGGCTCATATACATCATGCCAAAATGAAAGATGTCACCTATTATAGTGTCCTCGTTATGGCTGTGAAAATATATAATTCATAAGAGAAGATCGCTTGAATCTGTGTTATTGTTGAATCATGTTGACATTGATACTAATGACAGTTTGCTAACTTCACCACAGATAGAGAAGACGTTAAAGGCGGTGCTTCACATGCGTTTTATGATCAATTTATCCAATAAGCAGATGCGTGGCAACGGCAGTGGAAACTCTGACGTCATCAACCAAAAAATACTTTCAATAATTAATGTAGTTTCTTCCATGCTGGTCTGGGAGCAAAGAAAAAACATAGAATTTACCAGTTGCTTCTCTTCCCGCGCAGGTAAAAGCCCATCGAAGGAATGGGCGAAAGTCTTTGGAATCATGTTATAGGCGATGCGGCCAGCAACCCATCACTATTTTGATTTCCCTTTCCATCTATACGCCCTTGATCATGCTAAACGTGGCCTTAAGGTTTTGTTACCTTAGGCCCTGTCTACCCCGTAAGGGATAAAAACGTGTTATATGTATGTATGTATGTATGAATAGTAAAAAAAAACAGAGCTATTTGAGAAAATATTGAAATTGGTTTCTTAGTTACTTTTCCGCCCAAAAAAATATATAAAAAGGATTGGTATTTTTTTAGACAATATCCCAATTCACTGTAATTTAAACTGTTTGTTACAAAGTTAAGGTTTATTTTCCGCAAATGTTCTGATCTTTATGACCAGCCTGACTGCATACCTTTGACGATCAGTGACGTCCCGATTTTATTGAAAGCTCGCTGCTCTTATATTTATGACGAATTGCGTGTTCTGATGTTATAAACCTTATTTAATGTTACGAATTTATTGAAATTTAAGGCCGCTCCGAAATATTTGAGGACCTCGCCCGCTTAACAACTAAATAGCAGTTCAATTGCAGTCGTGTTGCAGTTTCTTCAACTGTAATACGACTGTATTACGACCGAGCAGCCAGCTTGCAGTTTGAGTGCGATTGACAGGGCTGCACGGCAACTGCAAGCGGTCTGCACGCGGACTGCCGTTTTGCAGTAGTAGAGACTTTATACATCTCTACTATAGACTAATATAATCTTAAGGCTCGGGGACTTTATACATCCCTTTTATAAATATATTTATTTGAACTAACTTAATGTATTTTATTTAAAAAAATTACTTTCTGCCAAGTTTCTTGCGGCGCATTCTTGGCAATGATGGTCTTTCCGAATGCGCTGGTAGTTTCAAAAGAGACATGTAAAAGAGCCCTTGGCGGCCAATTCGGAAGAGTAAAATTTTGAATTTGCAGTTGGGTAGCAGTTCAAATGTAATCCGTCTGTACCGGCCGTATTATTAATATTCTGTGGTCTAGCATCAAATAGGTTTACTGCGATAATGAATCGTTTGTTTCTCTGGACGCCATTTTTTCTCATAGGTTGTACTTATGCTCTACTGTTGTATTATGCGGCTAATTATTGTCTACTGCCCACTCAGTGGGCATAAGTGTTACACTGAATGTCTGGTCAATTGTTGAGCAAACATAGAACGTTGTCATTGTGGGTTTCTAAACACGTTGCTAAGGATTGCCAATGTCAATATGACAGTGTTCCAAAGTGGCTTAACAATTTAAGTCCTTGAGTGGTTGCATGATTATTGTTATTAGATAACTTGTGTGTGTATGTATATGTTTATATATAAGCATACATAGGGACAGGCAGACAGACAGACAGCGAAAAGCGACTTTGTTATAGTATCTAGTGATTATGTTCTGCATTTTATTGTGTAGGTACATAGTTGAATAAACATTTAAACAAAAAAATACTACTTGAGCTATTTTTAACTTTCATCTCATTTTAGTAAAACTAGCTCCCACGCCAATTCCCGGGTTTAGGCAGCCAAGCGGACTTAAAATTCTGGCTTAAAAACGCCAAAAACAGAATGATGATCTTAATTTAGTTGGAGGCCGCTTTATAAATTTTGTTGGTGGTGTTAGAAAAAATGGAGTGTATCGGGAGTGTTTAGTAGTCGCCTAAGCTTGTGTAAAAATGTTCAGTTTCATTTTCTATCATAAATCACGCCTTTATCATGACTCCTTTACTATGACCTCTATCCGTCTGTGGAATTCCCTTCCTGTAGACCTACGACGAGCTAAAACTCTACCTATTTTTAAAAACCAACTCAAATCTCACTGTTTATCACTAATTTAATCCACTCCCTGTCTTTAGTACCTTATCTTTTCTTTTTGCTTCTGATCAAATCCTTTTCTGTTGTATGGCCTTCTTATTTTTCATTGCTTCTCACATTTATTTTATCTTAAGTATTATGTTATGTGTATTATGTATGTATTATTTTATTTTATTTATTTAGCTATGTATTATTTATGTTGGTATTGTTGTTTTTATTATCCATGCGTTTATCCTGTTTATTTGTTTCCGCCACCTACTTAAACTGTCTACAACTTATTTAGCTTTTTGGTTGTCTGGAAGAGATCGCTATTAAGCGATAAGACCGCCTATTGTCTACTTTGTTCTTTGTTTCTGTATTGTTTTGTACTGATTTGTGGTGTTCAATAAAGAGTATTTGTATTGTATTGTATTGTATCCCTTACGGAGTAGACAGACCCTAAGGCAACAAGACAACAAGCCCACGTTTAGCATGAATGTGGGCGTATAGGTAGAAAGGGTACAATACAATACAATAACTCTTTCTTGAACACCACATGTAAAACACAGTTGAAATCACAGGCCTGGACGAAAATATGATCGAAAAAGCGTATAGATCTACAGCTAAAATAAATAGGGCTGGAGTTCCCCAGGGAAGTATCCTGGGACCATTATTATTTTTATTATATACTAGCTGTTGCCCGCGACTCCGTCTGCGATGGATTCGCTCTTTGCTACAAACCTCACGGAGCCCGAGACCTTTCCAACGAATGCAAAACCGTGGAAATCGGTTCGTGCGTTCTGGAGTTATAGCGTTAGGAAGGAAAACCCGACTTATTTTTATATAGTAGATAAATGACTTACCTTTAATAACTAAATTTGAATGCACTTTATTTGCAGATGACATATCGATTATTATTTATGATGACAATAAACAAAATTATAATGACATCATTAATAATACTATAAATGACATATTGAATTGGCTTAAAGATAATAATTTACAAATTAACATAAGTAAAACAAAATACGTGCAATTTATGAACAAGGGTGGGAAAAAGGTAGCACTTAGTACTCACAAGAATGAAATTCTAGCTGGAAGTGATAGCACTACTTTTTTGGGTTTCACTCTGGACAGTTACTGTTCTTGGAAATTGCATGTTGACAAAGTCTGCTTAAGGATAAATAGATTTGCCTATGCACTCTGGCGATTAGCAAGGATAACTGAAACTAACACAGCACTTAAAGCGTATCATGGTTATGTTGCCTCCAATTTGCGATATGGAATTTTGCTTTGGGGAAACTCTGTACAAGTTAATCGAACCTTTATCGCACAAAAACAATGTATGAGAGCAATATGTAATTTAACCCGCCGTACATCATGCAGACCCTTTTTATTGAATATAGGATACTCGCGGTTTACTCTATTTATATTTACGAGGCCTGTCTATTTGTAAAGGTGCACCCTGATATGTTTAAAAAGATAAGTGACACAGTTTCTTTTAACACAAGGTATCCTAACAGATTGGCTTTACCGAAGACTTATACATCAATGAAAAGGAAAAACAGTTATGCGATGTGCATAAAAATTTACATAATTTACCAGTCTATAAAAGTGCTCCCATTGACATCCTTCAAAACCTAATTATTCCGTTGGCTTGTCAGTAAATGTTTCTACTCTATAAAAGAATACCTGAACCACTTGTAAAAATGTTATATAATAAATTAAAGTAAAATATAATATAATGAATTAACATGTAAAAATATTAATATAATAAAGGACATTTTCATTGTTAGTAGGTATAGTCATTAATCACGCATGTATCTAATTTAAATAATTTTTTAAACATAATATTTGCATGACTTTTTAAGTTTAAATGTATGAGACTTGACTTATTCTTTACTATTGTAACGTCATATTTTTTACTACATTTAAGGCAAATAAATATATTTAATTTAATTTCATTTCATTTCAACCGGAACAGAAAAAAGGTATACAGAATATTACAAGGTAGTCAACATAGTGATGGGTTGCTAGCCGCATCGCCTACATATAACATGATTCCTACGATTCTCATCCATTCCCTCGATGGGCTCGGTGGGTCCATTTTCTAGGTCTAATATTTAGAAGAAAGCCATTAAAAAAAAAAGGATTGTTACTTGTAAACATAATAGTGTTATTTAACGTATAAATGCTATTAATACGCGTTGATAAGTTTAAAACATAAACATATTATGAAGTCGCGAAGATTTATTTAATCGCGACGTATATGTCGCAATAAACACCGTCGTGCTAAGCTTTTTGAGATTATCTCGCACTTGGCTGTCATTTGACAGCCATGACAAATAATCGCGACGCGACAAGCTATCTCGCTACACGTCGTGCTACCGGTTCGCGACGTAACATTATGTCGCTGCAAGTCGCGCCTTGTCGTGCTAGCCGTGCTGTCACATTCAAGAACTGTCAAAATGAAAACGATGGCGATTGCGAGCGAGTTACATAAGCCTACTGGAATTAATATCATACTCAAAAACTTACTTCCATGCTGGCCTGGGAGCAAAAAAATAGAATTAACCAGTTGCTTCTCTTCTTGCGCATCGTAAAAGCCAATCGAGGGCGAATATCTTACACGTTATAGGCGACGCTAGCAACCCATCACTATTTTGATTCCCCTTTCCACCTATACGCCCACAATCATGCTAAACGTGGCCTTTAGGTCTTGTTATCTCAGGCTCTGTCTACCCAGTAAGGGACAAAGACGTGATTTCTTCTTACAACAAGATTGCTTGCAAGTACAGTCAGCAAAAAAAGCTTACACACACACACACACATCACGTCTTGATCCCTTAACAGGATAGATATCAAAATAGTGATGGGTTGCTAGCCGCATTGACCATAACATGGTTCCCAAGATTGTTGCCCATTCCATCGATGGGCTTTTACTATCTGCGCGGGAAGGGAAGCAACCGACACATTCTATGTTTTTTCTTTGCTCCCAGACAAGCTTGGAAGTTACACAAAAAATAAGAGCTATAAAAGGAATAAGTACAATATATGGTGTAAAATGAGACCCAATTAGCATAAGGATAAATATTCCACCTATACGCCCACAATCATGCTAAGCGTGGCCTTTGGATCTTGTCACCAGGCTCTGTCTACCCCGTAATGGAGAAAGACGTGATTTATGTATGTATAATATAAGATCACTCATGGCTGGTATCATCGCAAGCACTATCGACCCGATACAGGGCCTTCAGGGATCGTACTGTAAAATTGTCTTTATCCTTGCGTCTACGCATACTCCAGCGCGCACTGTCCGCAGGTAAGGCGCAGGCGCACCAGTTGTCCCGCGGCAACCGTACGTCGCGCACGCTTCGCGAGTGACCATGAGCAGTGGGAAAAGGAAACTGTCGTTCCTCGGCTTCGCGCCTTCGCAGGTGAGTCCAGTGACATAATGGCCGGCACTTGAGACCTGATAAAAAAAACACACTGGCCGGTTACAAAATGTTGTTTGAAAAAAAAGTTTAGGAGCTCGTGTTTTCCCGCGTTTTTGTGCACTTGTAATTGTTTTAAATTAGTAGATTGTATGCGATGTCTATGGTCAATTTTCAGGTTAGCTGGTACAGATCCGTTGTTAGGGATAAGTTCGCCTTTGGACTATTTTCTCTGTTTTTCTGTATTTTTATATACATTTTATATTATACATCATTTTAGCTTTTTATCGTAATTTTTGATGGCGGAAGGGAAAATTCACGATACGTTTTATTTACGGGTTGTGGTGGGATGCTCTTTTGCTACTGGCTGTCGGTAATCCTACTAATATTATAAACGCGAAACTTTATAAGTATGGATGGATGGATGTTTGTTACTCTTTTACGTTAAAACTACTGAATGGATTTGGATAAAATTTGGAACGGAGTTAGATAATACCCTAAATTAACACATAGGCTATTTTTTATCCCGGAAAATTGCATTGTTCCCGCGGGAAGGTAGCAGCTAGTAGAGTATAAAACGTTCGAGATTTTTTAATACAGTTTCATTTACACTCGCTTTCAGTTAGATGATATCCGTCCTTAAGCCTTGACACATTAAGTTCTATATATGTATTTATCGAAATTATTAGCTCACGTTACTATACGTAAATACAGCGCCACAGCGGAAACCACGTGTATTAGTTTCGAAGTAGGTTAATCAGTGACCCTTTTTTTGTCGCCAAAAATAAATTCATTATCAAACGCTTTCACTGCCAAGGGTGCCGCACATGTGGGTCCCGTCCCATGCGCGTGGGCACGCCTGGCAGTGAACTTGTCCCATTTATTAATACAACATTGGAGCGAGCTTTGATTTTAAAAGTATTTAAAGTTTCTGTTAGTGAATAGACGTTTCTTTTTACTGTTTTTGATGTATACTTTCGTTTGTATTTTTTTACAAGTTACTTTAATACATACATATATCACGGCTTTATCCCTTACGGGGTAGACAGAGCGTAAGCTAACAAAACCTTAAGGCCACGTTTAGCATGATCAAGGGCGTATAGCTGTAAAGGGAAATCAAAATAGTAATGGGTTGCTAGCCGCATCGCCTATAACATGATAACTAAGACTCGCCCATTCCCTCAATGGGCTTTTACCATCTGCGCGGGAAGAGAAGCAACTGGTAAATTCTATGTTTTTTCTTCACTCCACCAGCATGGAAGAAAGTTACTTTAAGATTGAGAAAGAAAATTAGTGAAAATAATCACGATAAGTTTTACTAAGACATTGCTAATGTCTGCACGTACAGTATTTGTGCTTACTTCCATGCTGGTCTGGGAGCAAAGAAAAAACATAAAATATACCTACCGGTTGCTTCTCTTCCTGCGCCGATGGTAAAATGGGCGAAAATCTTAGGAATCATGTTATAGGCTACCAATCATATTTTGATTACCCTTTCCATCCATAATAATGCTTAACTTGGTCTTGAGCTCTTGTTACCTTAGGCTCTGTCTACCTCTTACCTACCTGCATTGCACGGTCTTATTGTCTAAGGGATGCGGGCCCAGCGTAAGGGCCCTCCCCTTCTTGGCACGGTCCTGGCGGGCGCCGGGGCCACCGGGGGGGGGGGGGGGGGGGGGGGGGGGCGTTTGTGGTTGAAACCCTAGTGGCATCCCACTGCGTCCCCATCACACCGGATTGAGGCAACGCCGGAGAGTTTTTAGTTCGGGTATACCCCTTCGGGGGGGGAGTCCCACATAACCCTAGGCGTGCCCGTGCCTGGGGCATCCATAAAGATTTCCTCTCCGTTACAAAAAAAGGCTCTGTCTACCTCGTAAGGGATAAAGACGTGATTTATGTATGTGTGTAAAACACGCGTTTGCAAAAATCGTCACGTGAGATTTGGGTGGGGCGCTTGGTCGAACCGAATCTCACGACATCTCACTTATATTATGTAGTCGAACAAGTAAATACTTGAACTAAAAATATTTGCTTTAACACTCCGCTGTCACACGTGCGGCTTAATATAATATAATATAATATAGCCTTTTTATTCCGAATTCGCTGCAATTTCATTTTTTTTATTTTTTTATTATTAAATTGTCGCGTAATTCGGCGTGCCTCATGGCATAGGCCTCCTCCGTGTATTGGAGGGTTTGGGCTATAGTTCCCACGCGCGCCCAGTGCGGATTGGGAACTTAACACACACCATTGAATTTCTTCGCAGATATGTGCAAGGTTTCCTCACGATGTTTTCCTTCACCGAAAAGCTCATGGCAAATTTCAAATGTAATTTTCGCACATAAATTCCGAAAAACTCAGAGGTGCGCGCCAAGGATTTGAACCCACGACGCTCTGCTTGAGAGGCCACAGGTCAAACCACTAGGCTACCACGGCTTAGCTGTCCCTAAATAATATAGGTAAATGAAGAATGAGAAATATAGTATGTTCACAAGCTAACCCCCCTACTGCTTCCACCTGAAACATGTATCCCACAAACCTACACAGCACAAAACCTTTTAGGTACAAGCAAACGCAAAATGCCAGTAAAACAAAAAGACAGAAACGCAGAAGGCCATAAGCGCAAAATGCCAGGAAAGCAGAATGCCAGAAACGCAGAAGGCCAGAAAAGCAATATGTACTAGAGCTAGAGATAATAAAATTAGGTTTGGTTCGTTACGTGTCTTCTAATGCCCGAAGTTTAATCTGAATGGAAAGAGGCTAGGAACGCAAAGTGCCAGAAACGCGGAAGGCCAGAGAAGCAATATGTACTACTCGTAGATAGAGATTGTTCCACGGTAGCGAAACTTGGGTATGGCAAAAGAAGCATGAAAGTAGAATAAATGCAGTAGAAATGAGAGCGTTAAGAAGTATGGAAGGTGTATCACTGAAAGATAGAATAAGGAACAGTGTGATAAGGGAACGTGCTGGTGTGAAAGAGGATATAGTGACTAGGACAGAAAAAAGTATGCTTAGTTGGTTTGGGCATGTAGAGCGGATGGATGAAAGTAGACTAACTAAACAGATATATATGGGGAGTGTGAATGGTTACGTTGGGAGGGGAAGGCCTAGACGGACGTTCCGAGACCAAATAGGAGACGTTTTGGAAAAAGGTCAGGTCAGGAGTACCCGAAACCGACGAGCATGTGTTAAGAGATTGATGACTGTGGATGAAGCGAAAGAAATATGTCAGGACCGTAGCAAGTGGAATAAAGTAGTCCCTGCCTGACAGTATGTATGTATGAATGTATGTAGATAGAGCTAGAGATAATAAAATTAGGTTAGGTTCGTTAGGTGTCTTCTAATACCCGAAGGGCAAACCAAATGGAAATAGGAAAGCTGGGTTCCGTCGACCACATGGTGGAGTGTAATTAGACATTTTTTTTAACAGTGGGACCACGGGAATATTACAATAATAGGAATCATGTTATAGGCGATGCGGCTATAGCAACCCATCACTATTTTGATTCCATTTTCCATCTATAAGGCCATAATCTTGCTAAACGTGGCCTGTCTTGTGACCTTGGGCTCTGTCTACCCCGTAAGGGATAAAGACGTGGTTTGTGTGGTCTGTGGGAGTAATAGTCGAAGAATTCAGACTAAACAAACATTTCCGGCATATTGCTTTTCTGGCCTTCTGCTTTTCTGAGATAAATATCGATACAGCCATCATGTCAAATATATGTGTCATAGGCCTCATTTGTTTGTGACATAAAGGCGTATAGGTGTTTTTGAAGTCTTGTTAACGTAGAATATTTATGCCCTTGACGGTACATTGCCGGAATTCATTATTTTAGTTCTTAGTATGTATTACGCCGAGTGTTTCAGTTATACATACACGTATTGTTGGCAACTGTTTCTTGGCGGGGCTTGGTATACACACACAGACACACATAATATCACGGGAGTTGGTGTTTTACAAAATTGTGCCGTTATCTCGCTGCCGGGATCTTAAAATAATCAATAATATATTATGATTCGCATAGCCAAACAAAACAAGTGGATTTTGTTAGTTTGTCGCTGACTTGTGAGCTGGGGTGACGCAGGATAGAAAGTAAGGCCCCCCCCCCCTCCCTCTTGGTGATACGTGGTGAGGTTTAAAACTGCCCCCCCCCCTTCCCCATCCAAAATCACGTGTATTTTTAGTGCCTACAAAGAAATTTAAATTTTTTAGAATATTATCGCGGGCACTTCGTTCGTTGCCTAGCAACGGCGAGTCAAGGTCACACTACACGCCGCTTTTCGGTTTAAAAGTCGCGCGTTTGACGAATATATAAATACACGTGATATCTTACACCCCCCCGCCCCTCTTGTGATATTTCGTGATTTTTGCCGAACCCCTCCCCCCCTTTCGGAGCCTCACGTGATTAATGGACGGCCCCTAAATAACCCCTTGTTCCTTCGGGGGCCGAGAGGTGCGGGCGGGTGCGCCTGCCGCCCGCACCTCTCGGCCCCTTTGTCGTCCCACCCCGCGGCGTGCACCACGCGGGCAAGGACTCAATTAAGCGGTCTGTGTATTGGCAGAGTGCAAAGCGGGTGGAGGGGGTAGCCTAAACGATCACAGCGCTCGCTACGGCTAAAATTTTCATTTTTGTCGCTGACTTGAGCTGTCAAATCCATATTGCAGTAAACATTTTCTAATCGTTTTTGAGATAAAAATATGGTCCTGGTAAGATGTGTTGTTGTGCATTGTAATAACACCAAGAAGAATAGCGACTATAAATTTTACCAATTTCCAAGACCATGGTGGAAACGAGACCAAAGGAATAAGTGGATATTTACCGTAAGAAAAAAAAAGTAAGTTACCTGACCTCTAAAATTTTACTTAAAGTACGTTATAATTTGACTAGTATTAAATTGAAAAGTTACGGTGAATTGTAATATAGTAAAATAACACAAGATTTCATTAATGTTTTTCACAATATTTACTTACTTCTTGTTTGACAGCGGTGACAATATTGTCCATAATGGCCGCCTGTCACGTGGCGCTGTCGTCGCGCTCGGTCCCAATAGTCCCTATCGCAAAACAGTGTATTTTTTACTGATAAAACAGTGAGTCAGTGTCGCCTAATAAACACAGATGGCCCTGAGTTTGGACGTTTGAAAAGAGTTTATTTTTCACCGCGGCTTTGTAGAATTTGACTTATGACGTCTTAATGCTATTCAATTCCGACTAAGTTCAGGTTTCAGCTGTAATTATTAGTATGGATCTGACAGCGAGCGAAGCTAAACTGAATCGGAATTGAATCGCATTAAGTTAAGATTAGAAATCATGGTAAGGACCCAGATGTTGACGACTGGATAGCCTAGTGGTTAGTGACCCTGATTATGAAGCTAGAGGTCCTGGGTTCGAATCCCGGTAGGGGTAGACAGTTGTATGATGAATACGAATGTTCGTGCCCGAGTTATGGATGTTGTATGTATTTATCTACATTATATAAGTATGTTTATCCGTTGCCTGGTACCCATAGTACAAGCTTTGCTTAGTTTGGGGCTGGGTCAATTGGTGTAATTTGTCCCAAGATATTTATTTATTTAAACGCCCCCCCGGGCCCCGGCTTCCACCAGGACCGCGCCAAGAGGGCCCGTACGCTGAGCCCATCTTCCCTTAGACGATGAGACCGTGCAATGCAGGTAATGCCCCGTTACCGTTCCCGCTGGCCTCAGGGGTCGGGCGAGCGTCGCTAGCACCGAGTTCGCTTTTCCCCCTCGTATCAGTTGAATATAGACCTAATGAGACTTGAATTAAAACTTGGTCCTACTTGTGAAATAAAGTGTTAACAATAGTATATTGTTAGTAGAGGGCGGAAAGTGAGAAATTACGGACGAAGGAATTCAAGGGCCGAGACGTTGTTTTGTGATGTTCACGACATCTGCTAGGAAATAAAAAAATATATAGGACGGCCATTTTGAAGCTCCTGGAAAAAAAATCCATGCTGCAATTGCTGCTCTTCCCGCGCGGTAGAAGCCCATCGAAGGAATGGGCCAAAATCTATGGGCTAATACCATTCATTCCAGCTTTCACTTTTATTCCTCTCGCACTTTTATTCCGCATACTTTGTCTTTCTATCATCCATCACCTTACATTGTTGTTTACGGGTGGGAGTCCCGATCAAGTAGCTAACTATTTCTTAAGATTCTCTAGGAATCATGTTATAGGCGATGCTAGCAACCCATCACTATTTTGATTCCCCTTTCGACTTATACGCCCACGAAAATACTAAACGTGACCTTTAGGTCTTGGTGCCTTAGGCACTGTCTACCCCGTAAGGGATAAAGACGTGATTTATATTGTGTGTATGGAATAATGAAAAAAAAAATGAAAATATATGAAAATGAAGAGTCGAGCCGAGTCTCTGGCGGCGCATTCTTGGCAATGATGGTCATTCCGAATGCGCTGGTAGTTTCAAAAAAACTGCACGCAAAAGAGCCCTTGGCGGTCTGTTTGCGAAATAAACTTTTGAATTTTGAAATTGTTTCGGCTGAAAGGCGGTAAGTATTAAATGAACAAGACTGACGTACCCCAAAACACGGTTCGTGTAGTTTTTTAGGGCGATAGTTTTATCTCAACATGACAGACGTTAGATAATAATGTAACAAACAGCATTAAACTCGGATGCTTGTGCGCATTCGGCGATAAAAAGTGGTTTTTTACGGATAGCTAAATAATGTCTACGTTTGTTTTGCATTTAAGATATACCAAATAATAAGTTGAGACAGAGTTCTGCGAAGTGTGACTGCTTTAACGACTTGCCGACGCATTTACAATACAATACAAAATAGTCTTCATTGAACACCACAAATCAGTACAATACAATACAGAAACAATGAACAAGGTAGACAATAGGCGGTGTTATCTAATAAAAGAAAGAAATAAGTCGGAGACAGTTTAAGTAGCTTATATGAAGTCGCGGGTTTGACAGCTGGAAGCGAATACGTTCAACGTGGACGAACAACTTCAAAGAATGACTAACTTTTTTTGACAGATTTTGGAAGTTTACCATTATTTCACTTAGAATCAATGCTGATACTTTTGCGAGAAAAAATGTGTCGCCTATAGTCTGTCCAATCATTAATTTCTCGATGACAGCTCCCGTAGAATGTAACTGCGCTTTTTACGCAATAATTAACTTTTAAATGCGGGGTATAAAAAATATGACGACTGCCTAATTTTGTTCCTTGATCCCATATAATATGCATCTAAGACAAATTGAGTCCAGATATGCAGTAATATCTTTTTAAAGTACGATAAACAATAAACGTTTTAATAAAGTTACATTCTATGGAAATGCAAATAGTGATGTTATGATTGAAATATCGATATTGTATCGGTATTGTATATATTGAACTAGATGTGTTACTGCGACTTTGTACACGTTGGTGTGTTTTACCGGGATAAAAAATAGCCTATGTTACTCAGGTATAATGTCGTAGCATTTTAATGGTGAAATATTTTTTGTTTTTCCAGTAGTTTTTACTTTATTCATTACAAACATACTGTCATTCGGCCATTTCGCACGCTTAGTAATAAATTAGCATTCAAGTCGGTTGTTTTATTGGCTCCATAGCTGAATACTTCTTAACTACTCGTATATATATAATAAAATTGGATCGATATCGTATCTACTGATCACTTATTAGGTCACAACACTATAACTATCAAACTACATCTGTCATCGAGAAAATAAATGGTTGGAAATACTATAGTCAGTTTTCGTCTTTTCCACAATGGAAACATGTATTGACTGATTTTTGTTCAATAATTTTTGATAGTCTACCTGATCGTGATGAAAATGTGTCTTTACTTTTTGTTTGGTCTGATGTTGTAGATGGAAATCTACATAAGATATATCTCGTGTATACATAATATTTAAAAAAATTAAAGCATTAACTATGCCAACAGTGCGTGAGACGGCATTTATTTATTTTATTAAATATATTTCAAACATTCTATTGACACATGGAGTAATATATTTTTTTAACGGAATCTGCCATTGAAGGAATTCGAATTAATTTTTAGGGTTCCGTGCCTGAAAACGTATATACGGAACTCTTTTGTGCATCTGTCATGCTGGTCTGGGAGTAAAGAAAAAACATAGAAGTTACCAGTTGCTTCTCTTCCCGCGCAGGTCATGTTATAGGCGATGCTAGCGACCCATCACTATTTTGATTCCCCTTTCCACCTATACGCTTTTAATCATGCTCAACGTGGCCTTAAGGTTTTGTTACCTTAAGCTCTGTCTACCCCGTATAGGATAAAGACGTGATATATGTAGCTCACGAGATTACTTCATTTAATTTAGGATGAGAAACCACAACATTATATTGCGCTCGTGAAGTTCTCCTTACAATTTGTACTAGAGCAAGTAAACGGCACGAAAATAAAGTGATATTAAAACAATATTATTTTGCGGCTCGCAAACTGTTGCATTGTACTGTTTGTAGGTAAGTAATAGTTTACCAGACGCATTATAATTTTGTTGTGGTTTTTCATTCTAAATTGAATGAAGTACAGACAAAGCCGGCGATGGCCTTTATATTGTTTTAAATAAATTGTTTCCTATCCATCTGCGTACGTTTCGGTGTTTTTCCGCGTTTGCACGACACGAAAAATCATATTTTTGTAAAGCGACTGGCTTGGTTGTTATTGTGAAGCTACATTGAGGAGGCGCTTTTAGGGGAGACCGAGGCAAGTTGAGACAGAGGTGAGTTGATACAAAGCCTTTTTCTCTGCACCTATGACAGTTAGCGAGGTCACAACTTCACACAAACTGTGGAGTGTAGAAAGAGCAACGAATTAGCGAAGTTACCAGCCCGATAAGCTGAGACAGTTCAGGTAAATCGGCTTTGTATCAACTCACCTCTGTCTCAACTCGCCTCGGTCTCCCCTACTAGAATGGGGCGGTGTAGCTCATACGGCACTAAATATTTTTGCCCTATTAATTAAAACGCGTTTTAGAATGTAACTTCGGTATTTTAATATTCTTTTCTCGAACATTGTCGTAAATGTCGTCATTGTATTCTAAGTAACAGAACACGAAGGGCCTCGTTGACGGCCGCATTACATTGCGGGCGCGATTCTCTGACCATAAATCGGATTGCTGGACTGTTTTTCATTTGTTTTTAACTTTTTAAAAAGTCAAAGAGACTATGGAATAATGAACAATGTCATACAGCCGAGTCGATGGCCGAGGAGTGTGCGTTTTGTTCGAGTCTAACGTTTTTATCAATGTTTCAAATAGCTTACGGTGACAGATGACATAAAAAAACTTAAGAAAAGAGGCGGGAACCTGAAAACCACCTAAGTTGCGAGGAGGTTTAGTGCAAAAATTATTTTCATTTCCTCTCAATGTTTGAGAAAAACATTATATCTGCCTCGGCTGGTAGAGCAATTGCTGGATGCGTAACTTTAAAAAACACTCACCTGCGGTTCGTGTTTTTAAGTAAGTTACCCAGGCTTCGGCATTAATCTACTATTTTATGTTTAAGGTTTAATACATTTTCTTCCATCGGAAGCCCTGAGCCGACTGTTTCTTTCTACTTGTTTTTTTTTTTTTTTTTTTAATATAAACTTCATTTTTTTATAATCAAATTAAGAATTCAATAAAGGAGTCTTTACAATACATATAAAAATCACGTGTACCTAGAGTCGAGGGCATAAGTATCGATGCAGTCATCATGTCAGATATAATGTGTCACCAACCTTATTGTTTGCGGCATAAACACACACACACACACACACAAATCACGTCTTCATCCCTTACGGGGTAGACCGTGCCTAAGGAAACAAGAACTAAAGGCCACGTTCAGCATGATTGTGGGCGTATAAGTGGAAAGGGGAATCGAAATAGTGTTGGGTTGCTAGCATCGTCTATAACATGATCCCTAAGATTTTCGCCCATTCGCTCGATGGACTTTTACCAGCGCGGGAAGAGAAGCAACTGGTACATTCTATGTTTTTTTCTTTTCTCCCAGACCAGCATGGAAGACTGCACAAAGGTGTATAGATATTTTTCATGTCTTGGTAACGTACGTATATTTGCCCTTGACTCTACATCGCTTACGGGGTAGACAGAGCCCGAGGTAACAAGACCTAAAGGCCACGTTTAGCATGATTGTGGGCGTATAGGTGGAAAGGGGAATCAAAATAGTGATGGGTCGCTAGCATCGCCTTTAACGTGATGGGTACGTATTAAAATACATAAAGTTTAAAATGTATAATGGGTTAAAATACTTAATGGTTTATAATATATAATGCGATTTTCTCAGAAAGTTACAAATTAACAGGATTGTTATAAAACAAACCTAACCTAACCTAAACCAATCTATAGATTGCGATATCAAAAAAGTTCATTTAGCTAATAGTTTTACAGAAAATTGCGTTATACATTTTGAACCATTATGTATTTTAACCCATTATACATTTTAAACTTTATGTATTCTGATCCGCTCCCAACATGATTCCTATGACGTGTGTGGCCAAAATTCAAGTACTTACGTTGCGAATTGTAAAAGTTATCGACACCGTATCTCTATGCCTATTCGATATATCTTCGTTCAATCAAACTTATCAACTTGGTAACCTTCAGTATTATTTTTTTAAGATATGACAATACGTATCGTCAGGAAACATAGTGTTGTACATGGACAGGCAATAGGTGTAGTCGACATAGCTTACTTGTTCGATATGAATAAATCAGTAGATATTTCAAACGATTTGATTAAATCGCTTCCATGCTGGTCTGGGAGCAAAGAAAAAACATAGAATGTGCCAGTTGCTTCTCCACCCGCGCAGATGGTAAAAGCCCATCGAGGGAATGGGCGAAAATCATGGGAATCATGTTATAGGCGATGAGGCTGGCAACCCATCACTATTTTGATTCCATTTTCCACCTATAGGCCCACAATCTTGCTAAATGTGGCCTGTAGGTACCTACCTGTTACCTTAGGCTCTGTCTACCCCGTAAGGGATAAAGACATGATTTGTGTGTGTGTGTGTGTGTTTGATTAAATTTTTCCATGCTGGGGCCCGATTTTTGAAAGCACATCACACGAAAGTGGTATAAATCGGATTACATCACAAGATTAATGAGAGTATTTCGAATTAAGCAGTATTTTCGACGACCGGACAGCCTAGTGGTTAGTGACCCTGACTATGAAGCTAGAGGTCCCGGGTTCGAATCCCGGTAGGGGCAGACAGTTGTATGATGAATACGAATGTTTGTGCCCGAGTCATGGATGTTGTATGTATTTAATTATGTATTTATCTACATTATATAAGTATGTTTATCCGTTGCCTGGTGCCCATAGTACAAGCTTTGCTTAGTTTGGGGCTGGGTCAATTGGTGTAATTTGTCCCAAGATATTTATTTATTTATTTTATTTTCGTGTGGTATTTTCAAAAACCGGGCGCATGGTGTGAGAGCAAAATAAAGCATAGAATGCTGGCGTCACTGAAAATCTGCGTCACGACATTATCCTGGATCTTATCGTGACGCACAGCTGAGTGGCGGCCATTTGGCTGGTTGCAATAAGTATCCATGTATTCTCTTTGTGTTTCTGTATCAGCTAATAAAGTTTTCTTATTCTTATTCTTTTCTTCCCGCGCATCGTAAAAGCCCATCGAGGGAACGGGCGATTTTAGGAATCACGTTATAGGCGATGCGACTAGCAACTCATCACTATTTTGATTCACCAATTTGATTCAGAGTCACGCTACACGTGGTATTGAGTGACGTGATTTATATTTTATGAATATATGTATGTAAGAATAAAGAAATATCAAGTCCTTGCGGTATTTGAATTGAATCACAGTTTCTGCACTATGATTGGCTGCTCTATTTCAATGGCTTTTTTTTTTTAAATAGAATAAGTTATCAGTATTATGTATACTACTTCCACGCTGGTCTGGGAGCAAAGAAAAAAACATAGAATGTACCAGTTTCTAAAAGCCCATCGAGGGAATGAGCGAAAATTATAGGAACCATTGTTATAGGCTATGCGGCTAGCAACCCGTCGCTATTTTGATTCCATTTTCCATCTATACGCCCACAATCTTGCTACACGTGCGTGGTTTTGTCATCTTTGGCTCTGTCTACCCCGTAAGGGATAAAGAAGTGATTTGTGCAGCACGTAACGTCCATGGTATTTGACACTGAGGCGACACAAAATGCAACAAAAAATCGGCTAAGGACGGCCTTTAGAAATAACTTGTGCCGGTTTCTTGTTTGGGGGGCTAGCAGTCTTTTGGTAATTTTGTAAAGATACGTTTGATTCGATTATGACACTATACCGGTCCAGCAGCTGTACACTCGCGGCTTTAACCCTTTTATACATACATACATACAAAATCACGTCTTTATCCCTTACGGGGTAGACAGAGCCTAAGGTGACAAGACCTACATGCCACGTTTAGCAAGATTATGGGCGTATAGATGGAAAATGGAATCAAAATAGTGATGGGTCGCTAGCCGCATCGCCTATAACATGACTCCTATGATTTACGCCTATTCCCTCGATGGGATTTTACCATCTGCGCGGGAAGAGAAGCAACTGGTACATTCTATGTTTTTTCTTCGCTTCCAGACCAGCATCCCTTTTATGCGTGAATCGAAAACGATACTAAGTAACGAAATGACACAAGTAGACATCAGATTGACGTCAATATGAGACTTTGTCATACTAACTTTATCTAGTTTTAAATTGACTCGAATTTCAATTCGCCTTCAGCCATTTTAAAACTTGCTTCTCTTCCCGCTCAGGTAAAAGCCCATCGAGTGAATGGGCGATCTTGGGAATCATGTTATAGGCGACCCATCGCTATTTTGATTCCCTTTTCCACCTTTACGGCCACAATCATGCTAAACGTGGCCTTTGGGTCCTGTTACCATAGTCCCTGTCTACTCCGTTACGTATGTATTGGATAATGTTAGTGGTGTCACATGTTAGTCTGGGGAGTCTGGGAGTAAAGAAAAAAATATAGTATGTACCAGTTGCTTCTCTTCGCGCGCAGGTAAAAGTCCATCGAGAGAACGGGGAAAAATCGTAGGAATCATGTTATAGGCGATGCGAGCACATCACTATTTTGATTCCCCTTTCCACCTCTACGCCGTGATGTATGTATGTATTGTATAATGTCAATGGTGTTTCATAATGATTTTCATTTTTTAATCGCCGCGTACTTTTTCAATAGTCACGTCAAAACGATCCTTTATCAGTTGAGGGATTGTAGTTTTTTTTATCAGTTACAATTAGGTATATTTTGTGCTAATCTTTGTAATAAGTCCATTATTTCGCACTTATCTTGCAGATAGCATTATGTGCTTAGAAATGAGACTACCGTGTCAATTGCCAAAATACAACGAAATAAGGTCGGGCCTTAAAACATTTTGAGTTGTTTAGTTGGGAAAATTTGATATCGAAGTGTAATAAAGTATTCAGTATTTTCTTGTGCATCGAATTGGTTGCTAATTTTGTTAAATTAGGTGAGTAAGCAAGTTGTAGTAAGTTTGACGTGTATGTCTCTGTGTGTGTGTGTGTGTGTGTCATCGTAGCTCTCAAGCGGATGGTCCGATTTGGATGTGGTTTTCTTCATTCGAAAACCAGTTTCCTTGCGATGGTTATGAGCTATGTTTGGAAAAAATTGGTCCAGCTCTTTCCCGAAATGATGTAAGTTTTTGGCATAAAATTGAATTATTATTTACTAGCTTCTGCCCGCGACTTCGTCTGCGTAGAAGAACCTTCCTCTTGAATCACTCTATCTATTAAAAAAACCCCATCAAAATCCGTTGTGTAGTTTTGAAGATATAAGCATACATAGGGACATAGGGACAGAGAAAGCGACTTTGTTTTATACTATGTAGTGATTTGCCTGTGATAATGAAGAATGACAATAAAGATATGATAATAAAGATGTGTGGTCAGAGGCGAACTTATCCCCATAGAAATCTTTATCAATTAACCTTTGAGTGCATGAGGGGAGCATTAAGCTAGGGGCTAACAAAGAGTGAGTTTTGAATTAAATTTATGTTGTGAAAACGACATTGAGAGGCAGGATTTATTATATAGGTACATACGGGGTAGACGGACCGTAAGGTAACGAGACTTAAAGGCCACGTTTAGCATTATTGTGGGCGTATAGTTGGAGAAGGGAATCAAAACAGTGGTTGCTAGCCGCATCGCCTGCTTGATTCGTAACATTTCTCTTCCATGCTGGTCTGGGAGCAAAGAAAAAAATATAGAATGTACCAGTTGCTTCTCTACCCGCGCAGGTAAAAGCCCATCGATGGAATGGGCGAAAATCATAGGAATCATGTTATAGGCGATGCGGCTAGCAGCCCATCACTATTTTGATTCCACTTTCCACCTCTACGCCCTCACTGTCCTGCTAAACGTGGCCTGTAGGTCTTGTTACCTTAGGCTCTGTCTACCCCGTAAGGGATAAAGACGTGTTTGTGTCTGTGTATGTGTATGGTTTTTACCTGCGGTTTCGCTCTTTAAATTTGCACACTTAGCGTGACGTTAAAAGGTAAAAGTTATGAACATCTTGCAATTCAATTTCGAAGCAGATATCTCCATCCGATTCAGCAGAAATTTTGCATACTTGTGTAAGTCAGATGACAATACAATAATCTGGTAGTAAAATTATTCTGGTGGTCCAGCCTGGCTTATTGTCTATCTCGCTCGCAATCGCCATCGTGTTCATTTTGACAGTTCTTGTATGGATGCGACAGCTAGCTGACTCCGATGCCAATTGTCAGCCCATACGTGAACTGTCAAAATGAACACGATGGCGATTGCGAGCGAGTTAGGTAATAAGCCTACAGGACCTTCTCGGCAGGGAACTCTTCAACAGTTGGTGTGATTTTCAATACCTATTAGCACAGTATATATATATAAGCTAAAGCAGTAAGGAAACTACGAACAAATCGGTTGAAACGAAACACGCACACAGGCGCGCGCTTTACACGGCCCCTAAGCGGACCCGAGCCTGAGCGGAGTGGACGAGGTCCCCTTAGGAGCCTTGTAAAGCGCGCGCCTGTGTGCGTGTTTCGTTTCAACCGATTTGTTCGTAGTTTCCTTACTGCTTTAGCTTATATATATACTGTGCTATTAGGTTCTAGATAAATTGTACAATATATTCTACAAAAGACAGGATAATCTGTCTTGTGTTATGCAACGAACTGATAGCAAATACCTTATGCGAAACACAGCGATTATCTTTAAAAGAACGATAAGCCGAATTGTGTTAATGTAATGTATTTTTGAAATAAAACAAAATGTACTACGGGCCAATTGGCAGCGCCCCTAGCGGCGCGTAATGGCAACTAACTGTCGTAATAATACGCGTGCGAAGTCGCGGGCAGAAACTAGCAGATTTTTAAATAGGTACCTACGCATAATAGCGTGGGGTAACAAAGTATAATGTAGTTAAGTTAGGTATTATACTTACTCGTACTTCCGTATAAAAAGTCGAGTGATGCTCGACATGTTTCGGACTATTTCGTATAATTAAGTCTCATGGTAGTTTCATGTTGAAAGTACTCGTACTTATTAAACTAAAACATAATGTACCACGTCGTACACTAAAGAAAGAAAAAAAGAAAGAAGACATTTATTCCTTTTTGCAAGACACACAAATATAAGATAATATACACAATTTTATAGAAAATAAACAAGGTATAACAAAAAAAAAACATAGACATGAAAAATAGATCATCAGCGTTGTGTGTCTTCACACCAGCGTTGTGTGTCAGATAATGATGAGTAAATAATTCTCGACCAACGCTGTTGATCGTGTTGATGGTAATACTTAATATTTTCTTCGTTTCTGCGTTTCGACATGCTAATTGCCGTGTCGTAAGCAGGAACTACTTGAGGGCGCGTGCGCTCGTCGCCGTGCACGAAAAAAGAATGAGGTCTAAGGAATGGAGGATTGACTGGAAGGGTAGATTGAATGAACGAGTGAACTAAAAGTTCGTTAAATAGTCAATTGATTGTCTCTTAACACTTTGCAAGTCGCCTGTAGGTTTAAAGGACTACCTGGTTATATGTTATATCTTCGAATGAAACGACTCATATAATAATGATCGAACTTCGCTTGAGAAGTTCGTTTGATCATCTATTATACTTACTCGTACTTATTAAACTAAAACAGAATGTACCACGTCGTACACTAAAGAAAGAAAGAAAGAAAGAAGACATTTATTCCTTTTTGCAAGACACACAAATATAAGATAATATACACAATTTTATAGAAAATAAGCAAGGTATAACAAAAAAAAAAACATAGACATGAAAAATAGATCATCAGCGTTGTGTCTTCGCAAAAGTGAAACGGTCGCTGGCTCAGCATTACGCTGAGGCGTTAGACACCTGCAGCACTGATTTTCACTACACATGTGTAGCCAAATTTTAACCCGCCTGCTGGAATGTTCATGGACAATTTTAAACGACACGTTTGACTATCTGATGGGGATGGACGTAACTATAGCAGTGTTGCCAGGTAGCTTCCCTTGAAAATCACATTGGCATCCCTAAAAAAATCCATTTTTGGTAGAAAAGTTCCATTTTCATTTAAATCTTCGGGAACGAGCTTTTTTTACCTCATCATAGGAATTAGGAATAATAATTTTGTTTATAGTGTTAATAACAGGAAAAAATTATCTTTTGCCGGGACCTTAAAAGTTCCGAAAAGTTCTGAAAAGTTCCGCGGGGGTGTCAAAAGTTCCGAAAAACGGATGAAACGGAACCAAACGGCAACACTGAACTACAGTTAACCGTTTTAAGTGTATCACGGGATAAAGGGCTGGCGTCAAAGCTTCCAACCAATTAAGGTCAGCTCCTGGTTACGGGAATCCAATAAAATGGATGCATTTTCACAGCTTTCGGTACCACTATGCCCTTTGTAGTTGCTGATGTAATTAGCAGGGGCCATGGTGCTACGGCGAGCTGGACAAGGGGTTAAAAGAAGGCCAAGTGCGTGTCGGGGTCGCCCGTCGACGGTGCCGCACAAAATTCAGTGAACAAAAAATATTTGTGTCGACAAAAATTCGCATAGTAACAAGGTCACGTGCTAGTACAGTTTGACAACAAAAATAATGCTCCACGATGTACCTGCGCAGTAGACCAATTTTAGTAGCGCGGGAAACTCTGGCGCTGTTATTGATCGATCGATTTCGTACCAACAATGGCAAAATCGTGTAAGCGGGACAGAGCTAAGAATGCAAAGCAAACAATACTCTGCCAGTTGCGCTTGCAAATAAAGTTCAATATAGATTATTTACACGTTCGGCTTCCATCGGAAACTGGTCTGCGCTTCTCTGCGCAAACGAATACTGCCGATGCGCATTATATTTGTTGTCAAACTGTAACAGGTAGAAAAATTTGAAGACTACCCACCTGGGTGTAGGGGTCACGCGTCACGGAATGACGAGGTTCGATTCCCGGCCATAGCTTTACTTTTCGGATTTTTCGATGTGTTCTAATTTTCATTTAGAAATTTAAAAAATATATAGCTTGCTACTCCGCTACTCATGCAAGATAACCAAGCCTATGTGAAATATATATGTCACACAACTACCACATAAAACACATGTAAATCCCACAAACTTAATTATCCATTACACTACAGTCTACACAAACACTGACGCGTTTCGATCCCTCTACGGGATCATTATCAAAGTTTAATGAGCACAACTGTTACACATGCAAACCAACGTCGTACTCCCGTATATTGGTTATTTACATAGGCAAACAGGTATAAAATAGAACAACGCACGAGCCGAAAGCGAGGGCGATAAACATGCGACATGTTTTTTTATTACCGCCCGAGGTGTGTACACAATTTTACAGTAATTTTTCGCGTAGCGGGCGGTAAATTGCTACTTACGACTCGAGGCTACGTAAAATGATTTTTAGGCTTATTTCATTAGTTAAGAGAAAAATTCGAAGGCTTACTAACCTGCTATAGGTGGTATAGCGGTATCACGCGTCACGGAATGATGAGGGTCCGGTTTCGATTCCCGGCGATAACTTTACTTTTCGGATTTTTGTGTGTGTTCTAATAATCAGTGTCGTATAGTATTTTGATCCTAGGTGACTCCGTTTTCCTATTGAGCCACTGAACCCTAAAATTAGCTTAAATTGATCGACAGACCTGTTAATTCAGAACTCAAAGGCCTTTGATGTCGGACAGCGTTTGATGTCGCAACCGGTCTCTCCATGTTTAATTGCAATGCGTTTCTGCTGCTATGCGAACAATGTTTAATACTTTACGTCCCGGGCCGTAAGTGGCACTTTGCCGCCCGTTGCGCGAGCGGCAATTTCCACTTCCCGGCCAAGGGAAGCCGTGATGTTTTGTAGACAACTCGCGCGGTGATAAAGAAAATTATTAACTACCAATACTTAGTATCCTACTAATATTATAAATGTGAAAGTTTGTGAGTATGTTTGGATGTTTGTTGCTCTTTCACGCCAGAACGGCAGGACAGATCTGGATGAAATTTGGAACATAGATAGATTATAATCTGGAATAACGTGTAGGCTACTTTTCATCCCGGAAAATTGCGTAATTCCCGCGGGATAGCGATAAACGAATTCTGTGCAGACGAAGTTGCGGGCAACAGCTAGTTAATATATATTCTAAATTGCACCACCTGTTCAGATCTGTTCTGTTCTCCAGTCCATTATGGTTGCCTGGTAGAGATCGCTCTGTAGCGATAAGGCCGCCTATTGTTACATTACAATATTCTGTATACCTTTTTTCTGTTTTGGTTGTTATATGTGGTGTTCAATAAAGAGTTATTGTATTGTAGCATGTGTATCATCCTCGCCTTTGGCTTGTGCGACATGTTTTACCTTCGGACTTTAATATACCATTGTTTTGTTTACACGTGTTTCCGCGCTCTGTCTAGTATATTCGATTTTGATTGGAACGAAAAATGCTGCGAGCTCCATTACATCTCCATCGTCGCATGATGACGGGGAACGGTCGAAAGGTAACAAGTCATTTTGGTACAGTCGCCATCAGATATTTCGGAGCATTAAATTTCAATAAATTCGTTACACGATAAGGTTAATAACATCAGCACGGCTAGCACGAGAGCGCACAAGAGTCGCGTCGCGCGCGAGATAGATTGCCCGTCCTTTTCTTACTGTACCAACAAGAAAGAGACGGGTAGCAGCTGGTACATTCTATGTTTCCCCTTTACCAGACCAGAGTGGAAGCCATAACGGAAACCAAGCCAATAAATTCTGCCGTCAACACATGCTAAACGTTGTTGTTAGGTTTGGTTGCTTTCAGCTCTGTCTACCCCGTAAGGGATATATACGTGAATAGCTTCTGCTCGCGACTTCGTCCGCGTAGAATTAGGCTTAAGGACTGATGTTGATAGTATATTCAGCAATAATTATTAACGTCGCGACTCTAGACAGCTACGACCTTTGCAAACTTTCATCACCTATTTTATCCCCTTAGGGGTGGAATTTATCAAAATCCGTTCTTAGAGGATGCCTACGTCATAGCAGCTTTATGCCTCAGCCCGATCGGTTTAAAATTGACAAATTTTCATCCCCTATTTTTTCCCCTTGGGGCTAGAATTGATCAAAATCCTTTCTTAGCGGATGCCTACGTCATAACATCTACCTGCGTGCCAAATTTCAGCCTGATCCGGCCAGTGGCTTGGGCTGTGCGTTGATAGATCACTATGTCAGTCAGTCAGTCAGTCACCTTTGAGTTATATATATTTAGATTTATGTACAGTCAGCGTCAAATAGTTCGCAACACGTCATTGTTACAATTTAAATAAGGTCGTGTTGCTTTTTGGCCACTTGGGTGTCCCTAACTATTTGACGCTGAACCTATGTATGTATATTAAATTTAGTTTAGACTCGCAGCAGGCTCGTGGGCTGCCGTAGTGTTTTTTTAGGGTATGCTCCCCCTCCCCTTTCCGCAGGGAAAGAGCTCGCACATAACCGCTCGGGCCCCCCAAAAATATGCTCGTGGGCTCCACGCTTTGCTTTTTGGTTGCTGTGATGCGCATCAGTCACGGTGACAGATCGCAGATGTGGCCGGCTTCGGCTGTTCTGTATTTAGCCTTGTTGTCGACTTGTTTGCTGACGGTGGATAGCGGACAAGACGCGCGAGGTCGCGTCTGTCGCGCGACAAATAAACGTCGTCACGGGTGTTAGCGTTACGGAGAATATAACCGTTAAAGGCACATACAAGTGGATGATATTGTACTAATGCCTTGTAAAGAAAAAAAAAAGAAAATTGTTTCTTGCAAATTGGCCGCCAAGGGCTCTTTTAAGTGCATGTTTTTTTTTAAACTACCAGCGCATTCGGAAAGAGCATCATTGCCAAGAATGCGCCGCAAGAAACTTGGCAGGAAGTCATTTTTTCAAAATGAAATGCATTAAGCTACTACAATAATTAAATTCTACTCAAACTAAACTAACTAAGGTTAACTGGTAGAGATCCCTTATAGGGATAAGTTCGCCTTTGTGCATATATTAATGTTATTTTTATTTTTTTGTGAATTGTATCTGTTTCTTTATATTTGTACAATAAAGCATTTACTTACTTACTTACTTACTTACTAAATACATCTTTACTTCCATGCTGGTCTGGGAGCAAAGGAAAAACATACAATGTACCAATTGCTTCTCGTCCCGCGCTGATGGTAAAAGCCCATCGAAGGAATGGGCGAAATTCTTGGGAACCATGTTATAGGCGATGCGGCTACCCATCACTATTTTAATTCCTTTTTTCAACCTATACGTCTACAATCATGCTAAACGTGGCCTTTAGATTTTGGTACCTCAGGCTCTGTCTACCCCGTAACGGATATAGACGTGATTTGTGTGTGTGTATGTACTAAAAACATTTATAAAAGGGATGTATAAGGTCCCCGAGCCAATTATATTAGTCTACAGTGGAGATGTATAAAGTCTCTACTAGTCAGATTAAAACAAAGTAGTTATGCAAAAAAGAAAAAAAAAATAAGTTCAGTGGAGGTATAAAACGCCTCCATTGGGTTAATATTACTATAGATGTAGCCCTGTTAACGTGTATCACAATTTTTGAAAGTATATTTACCTACGTGGCACTATACCAAAATAGATATCATAAATGGGAGGTAGGTTTAGGTTATATTAGATCTTCAGCAGACCCGAAGGGCCAAAAATACCCAAAAGTAGGAGCTCCGTCAACTATGTTAAACTTGATTTTGTAATACAAATCTTTTGTCAAAGTAACAAAAATATAATTCAAATTCAAATTCAAATTCAAATTATTTATTAAAATAATCAATTGTACAAATAAATTATAAATGGTTAGTAAGCACTATATTATGTCTATCTATGTATTAGTAAGTACACAACAAAGTTAAGAACTAAACTAATGACTCGACATAAAACAAGTGTGCCTGCGCTTACAACGAGAGTATATTATAAACTGTGCGTAGAGTAATTAAATTAAATGCCTAAACTAGGATACGAGAGTACCCTGTATCTTAGGCAAAAGATAGGGTCTATGATTAAATATTAATTGATACAGGGAGTATTATTTTCTGTACAAAGTTAGAAATCAGCATTTTTATCACATATTAAACTAAGGGTTACCTTAATTAAAAAATCTTGTGACAAAATGTCGGCAGCGTTGTACGGTAATGGTCAAAGACCCCCCTGTCGGGCTCTTAGCCAACGGTCAATGATATCCCTCAGACACAGCCAGGAAATCATTAGCCGACGCCCAGGGTGCAGGTCCAGTACTGCTGTTCCCCCCGGACGGATCCAAAAACGAACCGCAGCTCTTGACCACACCGGTAACCCGCCTCGCACCCCCATAAAAGGGTTTTTTTTTGTATGAATAGGAAGGCAAACGAGCAAGTGGGCCACCTGATGGTAAGTGATCACCACTGCCCATAGACACCCGCAACCCCGGAGGGATTGCAGATGCGTTGCCAACCTAGAGGACTAAGATGAAATGCCTCTTGTGCCCGTAATTTCCCCGGCTGTCTTACTCTCCACACTGGAACACAGCAGTGCAAGCACTGCTACTTAGCAGGATTAGCGAGTAAGATGGTTCCCTTTTCTTTAAAAATACGGGACCCTAATGGCAATGCATTTACGATCGACTGAAGATCTTCACAGCAATAATTAGTAGCCAATCAAAGCGGAGACGCGTGTGTTGTGTCTGCCATCGTAAATTGTCCGTTCCGCTGTTGCAATAGGAGCTAAATAGTATCGTTGGGTAGTCGAGTTTCATTGTCATTTGAGTAAAAATAAATTGTTTAGGTATATTTATGCGGCCGGCTGTTCTGACACGTGCGCGAGAGACGCTACGTCGCATGGATGCTGTGCTGTGCGAGCGAAGCTTCGGTTTCCAGTAGGCTTATAGACTACAAGCCCATGGAAAAAAACATGTGAAATGAACCAGCGTGAATGAAGCTTAGAAGGCTGTTACTATATCATAAAACTAGCCTTCCGTCCGCAGCTTCGCCCGCGATAAATTAATTTTCCCGTAGGGATAGGTATTTTCCAGCGGTAAAAAGTAGCCTATGTCACTCAGTGATAATGTAGTTTTCTAACGGCAAAAGATTTTTTAAAATCGGTCCAGTAGTTTCGGAGCCTATTCAATGCAAACAAACAAACGATCAAATTTTTCCTCTTTATAATATTAGTATAGATAACTCTGAGCGCTATGCCGTCATTTATGGCAGTGTTAATTATGAGATCATTATAAATAAATAAATAAACAAAAAAAAAACAACAATGCGACAGATGGCTAGTGGCTGTGACAATAATAATAAATAATAATAAAAGAAATTTTTATTTACCAATACACGAAAAAAAGTCGCAATGGGGACTGTCGCCTTTGCTCACCAGTTGGCGCCACTGTCGACTAAAGTCCAGAGGTATAGCTGTCAAAGGCGACTTTACAAGATCGCCGCCGAAACAAAGCTTTAAATCTTGAATCTCATTAGGTTTATTAATTACTAGCTTATGCCCGCGACTTCGTCCGCGTAGATAAATCCCGTTTTTTTCCTTATCCCGTAGGAATTTCCAAAAATCTTGAAATGAGTTTCTTAGTTTTGTAATCACCTACTTTTGTATCAAATTTGAAGAGTCTAGTTATTATAGTTACTGAGATAGCGTCACTCGGAATCGAATATATAATTCCCGTTTTTTCCGTAGGAATTTCCAAAAATCCTTCCTTAGTGGATGCTTACATTGTATAAGGTATCTATGTGCAAAATTTCAAGTCTCTAAGTCCAGTGGTTTGGGCTGTGCTATCCCGCGGGAACTATGCAATTTTCCGGGATAAAAACTATCCTATGTCCTTTCCCGGAACTCAAACTATCTGTATACCAAATTTCAACTAAATCGGCCCAACGGTTTAAGCGTGAAAAGGTAACAGACAGACAGACAGAGTTACTTTCGCATTTATAATATTAGTTAATTATAAATAACTATCATCATAGCGTGTAGCTATGCTGCAATGTGCAGTTCCGTTTTGTTCGGAAGTCGAAGTTCGGAAGTCCGTGTGGTTTTTAGTGGGTCGCGGGAGACCACGTACCCCCGGTAGCCCCGTATCGGGCGGATGCATGAGGCGCATTATTCACACCATAAAAACAGTAAGGGATAAAGACGTGACTTAGTGTAAGATCCGAATACAACGTCGACCTTTCCGGTATTCCCTCTCTGCCATTGGAGAGGCGCCGTGGGAGCATATTGGTGTCACCACGCACGCCTCGCCGGCCGCCCCAGCCTAAACGCCGGGGCTCCCAATACAACGTCGACCTGCACCGAGCTGATAATAGAATGAAACATATTTTATATCATATTTAGTATATTAGAAAATATATCAAAAATGGGTTGGCTAAAAAAAATACTGAACAGACTATTTTTTCTTCATAATAATTATAATAATATTAATATATTTATTTGCAGTAGGTAAATGTAGTGAAGTGAAGGCATGGTTGTTATTTACATTATCATATTTTGAGTTACAATTTTTTTTCTGTTATAGATATATTCTTATATAAGTCAATAAATATATATTTAAACATATTTATTTCATTGATGTTCTATTGTTTAATATGATAGTATTACATTAAACTTTTCAATTATAGATATATTATATTTATAAATCAATAGATATATAAATATATAATACATATTAAGTAACATATTTAAAATAAAGATAAGATAAAAGATGATTTATTGCCACTAACAATGCAAAAAAAAAACAGTTATATACAACGTTAACCTTATTTTTACTACTTAAAATATAATATTAATTCACAAAACATAAAACAAATGTGGCAAAGGGGATGTACTCAGCATTTGCTGCGGGTTAGAGCTCTCACAGGAGCCTCCAACTGACACAGCGCTGATTTTCAGTACACCCCCATAATACATCCCTGTTGCAAAATTGTAGGGTTATACAAAGTTTAAATAGTCATTTTTATTATATTTTCTAATATACTAAATTTATTATAAAATATGTTTCATTCTATTATCAGCTCGGTGCAGGTCGACGTTATATTCGGATCTTAGACTAATTTATTTATGTAATTTTAACATAATAGCTGTACAGCGTATAGAGAGAGAGAGAGAGAGAGAGACATTTATTTACACACATTCGGTACACGTAGATATACAAAAGGAAGAAACACACACACACACACACACACACACACACACACACACACACACAACGGATTTTGATGCGATTTTTTTTTAATAGATAGAGTGATTCAAGAGGAAGGTTTATATGTATAGTACATGCACAATATACCGTGCGAAGCCGGGGCGGGTCGCTAGTATATATATAGCACATTTATGTTCCTGTTTGTTGTTGGTACTGTGCAAGTAGCTGGCACGACGGCCGCCATTCTGCATTGATTGATATTGATTATTCATCAAGCGTCAGATGGGAGTTGAGGAGAGCAGGCTGCGCGTCCACCAGCACAAGGGGTCGGCGAGTAGTTTTAGACACACAAACACACACACAAATCACATCTATATCCCTTACGGGGTAGACATAGCCTAAGGCAGTGTTTTTCAAACTGTGGGTCGCGACCCCCTGGGGGGTCGCAAAGCTTCAACGAGGGGGTCGCGAGAGGTCGCGGAAACTACCTCATCAAAAAAAAACTTGCTTACTATGCAAATGCATAAAGGTGTCCTATTAATTGTCCTACTTACTAACACTATTTCTTGTGTGTACCTAACGTCTATGGATTTTGTCCGAAATAAATGATTATTATTATTATTATTATTAATCTGTATATTTATTTTTTTCTCAAGTTAGGTTTTTACAATATTCATATAAAAAGTAATAAAACAATATTAATACAAAATATAAAAACATTATAAAAACCTAACCTAGGGTGCCGCCGGCAGCAAGACGAGGCCTAAGCTACCGGTGGTCAGGGCGATTATTATTATTATTATTATTAATTGAATATTTGTAACATAAATAAAATACCTACACGAAGAAGAAGAAAGGGGAAAGGGGGGGGGGGGGGGGTCGCGAAACATTTTTTTTCATACTAGGGGGTCGTATTGTGAAAAAGTTTGAAAACCACTGGCCTAAGGTAACAAGACCTACAGGCCACGTTTAGCAGGACACTGAGGGCGTATAGGTGGAAAGTGGAATCAAGATAGTGATGGGTTGCTAGCCACATCGCCTATAACATGATCCCTCTCAGACCAGCATGGAAGAAAGATCGAAAGTTAAAAACAATTTCCAAGAACAGGAAATTAACATAAATAAAATGAAACAACAACAAAAGTAGAAACGAATATTCAAAGCTCGCATCGCTCAGCTAGCACAAGCTGTGGATATGTAGCCTTGATAAGATGACATGTCGTAGTTACTTTGTAGTTAATGCACGCGATCAAAAGTATTAATAACAGTTCCATTCAGGACCACAGTGGCTCTTTATTAATGCCCATTTAGACACATGCAAGAATTCCATTTCTTCCATGCTGTAGGCTTATTACCTAACTCGCTCGCATTCGCCATCGTGTTCACTTTGACAGTTCACGTATGGGCTGACAATTGGCAGAATCAGCTAGCTGTCACATTCATACAAGAACTGTCACAATGAACACGATGGCGATTGCGAGCGAGTTAGGTAATAAGCCTACTGGTCTGGGAGTAGAGAAAAAACATAGAATGTAACAGTTGCTTTTCTTCCCGCGCAGGTAAAAGCCCATCGAGGGAGGCAAGTCTTAGGAATCATGATATAGGCGATGCGGCTAACAACCCATCACTGTTCTGATTCCCCTTTCCACCTATGCGCTCACAATCATGCTAAACGGGGCCTTAAGGTTTTGTTACACTTGGCTCTGTCTACCCCGGGATAAAGATGTGATTTGTGCACCTATATATGTATTATATTTCTATGTCAAAAACTAACGAAGTCACAAAATGGTCGTCAATTGTAAATAAAATAAAATTGTAGATATCAGAAATCCAATAATAAAATCAAGAAACAAAATGTCAAACAGTAAATTAAAATTAAAACACCGTGGGTTCTAATAATCCGAAAGATTTAAACCAACAGTTTTAGAGCCTAATAAAAGTATCAAGCCTGACATATAGTCCAAAAACCCATAATTTAAGAGACACACATACACAAATCACGTATTTATCCCTTACGGGGTAGACAGAGTCTACGATGGCAAGACCTAGGCCACGATTAGCAAGATTGTGGGCGTATAGACGAAATAAAATGCAAATCACAATAGTAATGGGTTGCTAGCCGCATATATAACATGCCGTTCCCGCGATGGGCTTTTGGATTTTACCTACGCGAGCAGAGAAGCAGAACTTACTTATCAGAACTTTAATCCAATGCACTTACTTACATATTCAAATCGATCAAATACTCATTCAAACTGGAATCGATTTATCGTCAGTATCGAGTACCGAGTCGTATGGTTACATCACTAGTTACGTCGCGAAAACAAATGTCAAAACGGGCGTTTTGTTTTGTGACGAGTTTAGTGGCTACATCACGCTTTTAGGGTGTTGGAACGGAGATTTTTGAAGTTGCGGTTTGTTTACAATTTAAAAACATCTTAAATTATCTCTATACTGGTCTGGGAGCAAAAATAAAACATTGAATGTACCAGTTGCTTCTCTTCCCGCGCAGGTAAAAGCCCACTGAGGGAATGGGCGAAAATCATAGGAATCATTGTTATACGCGATGCTAGCAACCCATCACTATTTTGATTCCAATATCCACTTATTGGCAGAGTGCAAAGCGGGTGGAGGGGGTAGCCTAAACGATCACAGCGCTCGCTATAGCTAAAATTGTCATTTTTGTCGCTGACTTGAGCTGTCAAATCCATATTGCAGTAAACATTTTCTAATCGTTTTTGAGATAAAAATATGGTCCTGGTAAGATGTGTTGTTGTGAATTGTAATAACACCAAGAAGAATAGCGACTGTAAATTTTACCAATTTCCAAGACCATGGTGGAAACGAGACCAAAGAAATAAGTGGATATTTGCCGTAAGAAAAAAAAAGTAAGTTACCTAACCTCTAAAATTTCACTGAAAACAACAATTTTAATATTATTGGCAATAATGTTACTGACTACCATTGTCCAAAATTGTGTAATATAGTAAAATAACACAAGATTTCATTAATATTTTTCACAATATTTACTTACTTCTTGTTTGACAGCGGTGACAATATTATCCATAATGGCCGCCTATCACGTGGCGCTGTCGTCGCGCACGGTCCCAATACGCCCTCAGTATCTTGCTAAACGTGGCCTGTAGGTCTTGTTACCTTAGGCTCTGTCTACCCCGTAAGGAATAAAGACGTGAATAGCGAAATAATCTCTAAGCGATTGCTTAGTATTTTTTGCGTAAATCGAGAAAGGTCATTGTTTACATCGTTTGAATATCTAATAAGGTAAGGCCTGTGTCCTCGCCAGAATAGAGGAATTGTCCAATAGAGTGGAAATAACAAATTACATGAAACAATATATCGCTGGCCAGTAAACGCACGCAGCGCACCAGCAGCCCTCGTTCTACTGTTGCGATTGCTGCACTCTGATTGGCTGAAGGTCACAGAGGTAACTAGAGTAGGTAAGCAGCTATTGTGATCGGTGTGGATAGTTGTATTTTAGTTGCGTGGCATAGTGACAAAGTCACTTAGTTTTTATAAGAACAAAAATTATTTACACACCACACAAAACACTTCTATATCCCTTACCCCCGGGTAGATAGAGCAAATAAATAAATTAATTAAATAAAAAAAAATGGCATTAGGTATTTTAAATAAATAAATATCTTGGAACAAATTACACCAATTGACCCAGCCCCAAACTAAGCAAAGCTTGTACTACTACCAGGCAACGGATAAACATACTTATAATAATGTAGATAAATGCATACAACATCCATGACTCAGGCACAAACATTCGTATTCATCATGCAACTGTCTGCCCCTACCGGGATTCGAACCCAGGACCTCTAGTTTAGTCAGGGTCACATTTTGATTCCCCTTTCCACCTGTACGCCCACAATCATGCTAAACGTGGCTTTTAGGTCTTGTTACCTTAGGCTCTGTCTCGTAAGGGACAAAGACGAGGTTTATCTATGTATGTATGTTGGTTAGTTCGGGTGAACACCCCTACAAAGATTTTTTCATTTAAATTTCTTATTCAAAAATTAGCCCCGCCCTTGACTCAGTTCACTGTATACATCTTATTATTTACATACACATACACAAATCACATCTATATCCCTTACGGGGTAGACGGAGCCTAAGTTAACAAAACCTAAAGGCCACGCTTAGCATGATTCTCGGCGTATAGGTGGAATAAGGAATCAGAATAGTGATGGGTTGCTAGCATCACCTAAAACATGATGCCTAAGATTTTCGCCCAATCCCTCGATGGGCTTGCATTATTTGCGCGGGAAGAGATGCAACTGGTACATTCTATAATAAATCACCAATGTACAGCAGAGTTGTGTAGCCGCTGTTTCCACTCTAATGGTTAATTACTCTATGAAGAGAAACTAAGTAATGGACGCCGCAAGTAATAAATACGCGGTAACTGGACGAGCGGCATACAGACGTACGCATTATAGGGCAAAATATGTATCTTCATAGACGACACACACACACACACACACACACAAATCACGTCTTTATCCCTTACGGGGTAGACAGAGCCTAAGGTAACAAAACCTACAGGCCACGTTTAGCAAGACTGGGGGTATAGGTGAAAAGTGGAATCAAAATATAGATGGGTGGCTAAGCGCATCGCCTATAATAATGATTCCTATGATTTTCGCCCATTCCCTCGATGGGCTTTTACCATCTGCGCGGGAAAAGAAGCAACTGGTCTATTCTATGTTTTTTCTTTGCTCCCAGACCAGCATGGAAGTCATAGAAGACGTGTCACAAAAATATCCAAAAAACTATTCCAGACAACAAATATTCAAGAAGACTTAAGACAACCTACACTATAGTAAAGCAGACATTGTTACATACTGTTTGCTATAACCTTCGATGGACAAATTTAATAGTGACTGTTACCAAGGCCGTGGTTTAGCTGCCCTTTGTGCAGTATTAGTTCTAACAATCAATTTCAGAGCCACAAACCTCGAGGAAGCCGGCTTCGACCAACGCTGTGTAGAGTCCGTGTGTAGAGTCTTTTAGCCACAGCCGCCGCTTAGTAAATACACACCCGCGAAGACTATCCGTGATGTTATATGCACTAATTACACTGTTACACCGAACATTACACACATTATTTAATATTTACAGTAGTTAAAACATAAATCCGCATAAAAGACCGACTGTTCACCGATAATTTAGAAAACAAGTGACAGCCGCCTTATTGTTCTTTTTATTCGACGCCGCGGCGCGTGGCAACGGACTAGCGCCAGCCAGCCACCAACAGCCAAAAAGGTTGAAACGCTAAAAATTTATTATTATTCAAAATACTTGCACAGATACATATATATAAGGCAACAAAACCTTAATGCCACGTTTAGCATGATTGTGGGCGTATAAGTGGAAAGGGGAATCATAAATAGAGAAAATAGGACACTTTTTGAAAACGGCAGGTCAGGAGTACCCGAAACCGGTGAGCGTGTATGGAGAGATTGATGAATGTGGATGAAGCGAAAGAGGTATGTCAGAATCGTAGCAAATGGAACATAGTAGTCTCTGCCTACCCCTATGGGGAAGAGGCGTGACGCATACAGACAAATGTATGTTGGGGTAATAATATAGTCCTTTTATTCCGAATTGGCTACAATTCAGTACATGTTGTCGTCAATTTTGTGTTTATAAAATATCGCTTCATTCGGCGTGCCTCGTTCATTTCTCTCCATTGGGCTCTGACTTCGGCTACTCTGGTCTGGTCCAGTAAGGTCAAAAGTTTAGGCGGATGTCGGCCATCTTGTTTTCGGACGGCCCTTTTTTTCTTGTATCCTCTCTTGAGTACCATAGAGTTGCTTGATTTGTTTAGTTTGCAATGCAACATATGTCCTGTCCAACCCCGTTTCTAATGTTTAAAGGCGCGACTACACCGGTGCGTAAAAGATGTCGACACGTCACTGCATATACGCGGCGGTGTGGTCGCTCCTTTATGCGAGTTATAATAATGTTCCAATGTTACGTGCCTAAAATGCAGCAACTGCTAACCATTTACTGAAGATAATGACGGCGTACTATTTAGCATATCAAAAAGATTTCCAACATGGCTTTTGACAACGAGACGCTCTTGTTTTGTTTCGTGAAAAATAAATGACGCAAGTACGCAGCTCGTGATTCATACGCTCGCTTGTTTTTATGGTGCGATTACATTGAACTAGAGCGGTTTGGGCCGCTCTGTCTCTCCGTAAGGGATAAAGACGTGATTTTTGGCGAATTCGTCCGCGTTTTACTATTGTTTGTGGCTCCTGTGTCGAGAGTACGGTCAAGTGCAAAAATAAGTATCGATAGGAACTTCTCAAAAATATGTCCCACGACCTTATTGCGCTGGCGTAAGAGCGTATGGTACTTATTTTTGAAACTTTGTCTAGATACATATTAAACACTTGACTGTACAAAAAGTCCAAATATTAAGTATCAAATTTATTAAGAATTTTTATTTCTTGATTTTTTATGCTGGTTTTGGAGCAAAGAAAAAACATAGAATGTACCAGTTGCTTCTCTTGATGGTAAAAGTCCATCGAGGGATTGGGCGAAAATCTTAGGGATCATGTTATATAGGCGATGCTAGCAACCCATCACTGTTTTGATTCCCCTTTCCATCCATACGTCCACAGTCATGGTAAACGTGGTCTTTAAGTCTTGTTACCTTAGGCTTTGTCTACCCCGTAAGGGATAAAAACCGAATAGTAAAGCTATGGCCGGGAATCTCGTCATTCCGTGACGCGTGCTATACCTCTACACCACCCATAGCAGGTGGGTAAGCCTTCGAATTTTTCTATCTGTTCCTAGCTGTCACGTGACCTTGTTACTGTGCGAATGTTTTGTCGCCAAGCGTCGTCTGTTTGAATGATGTGTCTGTACGATACAATTACAAACTCCCGTGGAACATCTACTGCTCACCAGGGACGAGAGGAGGCGCTGTTTTTCAAATGATAGGTATGATATAACATGACGCCAAATTTTAATACTAATTATTATAGTAACAGATACTAAAGATGCGACGGCAGCCGATAGCGTTCTTATTATGCCCAAGATAAATTACACAAATGGATTACTCACGTATAAAAGCCGAGTGATGCTCGACATGTTTCACACAGTGGAGTGGAAGGACCACAAACTAGTGCGGAACATGTCGAGCACCACTGAGGCGTGCGTTTGTGTTAGTGTCAGACCGAAACTGATTTTTCTTAAAACATTTAAAATTACGATTATTTACTGAAATTTACTGTTTTTTTACATACATACATACATACATACATATATCACGTCTTTATCCCTTTCGGGGTAGACAGAGCCTAAGGTAACAACATCTTAAGGGCGTATAGCTGGATAGGGAAATCACAATAGTGATGGGTTGCTAGCCGCATCGCCTCTAACATGATTCCTATTATTTTCGCCCATTCCCTCGATGGGCTTCTACCATCTGCGCGGGAAAAGAAGCAACTGGTACATTCTATGTTTTTTCTTTACTCCCAAACCAGCATGGAAGAGTATGTTTGGAACTGTTTTTTTACATTTATTAACACATATACTTACCAAATCACTCAATTGCAAAATATAACCTCAATTCACGATTAAATGAACGGTGGCGAACTGAGCCGGGGCCCCGCCGGCGAGCAAGCGCGAGTTAGCTGCGAAGTTTACCGAACGACGCACGAAAATTCACGAACACTCGAGTTTCGGCGGGGTCGAAAGTTTCGGCTATATTTTGGCCGAAACCGAAACTAAGGCCGAAACTAGATTTTTTGGCCGAAAGTGGCCGAAACTGAAACCGAAATTTCGGTCGGTCACTAGTTTGTGTGATTATGATTGGGTACCTATCAGGATAGTTTCGTGTTGAACATGACATTTGCTGTGAAATGGTTCTATAGTGGCATGAATCAGTGTAAGCTAAGTAGCTGGCATATGCCAAGTTTATTTGTAACGCTTGGCAAGTTAAATGAGAACAGATTTGCAATGAATTGTGTACTTGTGAAATAAACCAGAGTATGGATTGAGACCACATAGTAGCGACGACCGGAGTTGGCTTTAGTGTATATCTGCAATGCATTGGTTTTGCCAATTTTCGGGGTGGCGGATTAAATATGTGCGTGTGAAGCTGCCAGGCGCTCGAATTAATTAGTAACGATTTCGTACATACATACATAATATGTCACGTCTTTATCCCTTACGGGGTAGACAGAGCCTAAGGTAACAAGACCTAAAGACCACGTTTAGCATGATCGTGTGCGTATGGATGGAAAGGGGAATCAAAACAGTGATGGGTTGCTAGCCACATCGCCTATATAACATGATCCCTAAGACTTTCGCCCAATCCCTCGATGGGCTTTTACCATCTTCGCAGGAAGAGAAGCAACTGCTACATTCTATGTTTTTTCTTTGCTCCCAGACCAGCATGGAAGAATTTATAAATCGTAACTTGCTGTTTTTTTAAAAACTGTTTTTCAATAAAAATACATTTTCCACGTTTCTTTTTCCAATCGTGGTCTTTACGCTCTGTCTACTTCAAGGGATAAAGACGTGACTTGTGTACGTATGTTTTGCTAAAAAACTGGAGTTAAGGCTGGCAACGCTGCAGCCCTAGTTTTGCTGTTATCCATATGGTAGGTGCTCACTGCTCACCTACCGTCGCGACCCAGTTGGTCGTTCCTTAGCGCCGTCTCTGGTCGTAGGTGCTGCGTGCTTATGATACAACGTTATTTATTATGATTCCTTTGTTTACTTTATTATCAGCTACTTGGAACACACAAAGCTGTTGTAGCTGATCGGTTTGAAACTAACGGCGCCGCCGTACGACGCACAGACGGACCGACACACAAGTACACATATCACGTCTCCCTTACGGGGTAGACAGAGCCTATGGTAACAAAAACTTATGGCCACGTTTAGCATGATTAAGGGCGTAGTGGAAAGCGAAATCAAAATAGTGATGGGTTGCTAGCTTCGTCTACAACATGATTCCGTTCAAGAGAGAAGCAACTGGTAAATTCTATGTTTTTCTTTGCTCCCATATCAGCACGGATGAAAATGTAACCTTGCACTTGTAACCTTGTAAACTTGCACAGAATCAGAATCAGAATCAGAATCGTTTATTTGTGAAACATAGGTATAAAGAATACAGGTGGAAACAAAGAACAATAATAATAGTAGGTATCACTATGTTTTGCCAGTGCAGCATACAAATATCAATGTCACGTAAAAATAAAAAATAATTAAAAAATTATATAATGCAAAAAGCCTGTCAATTGGTCACTAATAAATCAAGGTCATTTAAAAATTCCTGTGTACTGTAATAACATTTTTGTATTAATAGTTTCGCCAGGTTTTTCTTGAAAGGTATAACGTCTAGAGCTCTAATGGATAACGGAATTTTGTTATAGATTCGGGGTGCCATCCCCAATATGCTTTTGCGCACAATCCTACTAATATTATAAACGTTTAGTACGCACTGAAAATTTTGCATGCTACCCTAAGCAGAGTATGGCTGATCTCAATTATTTCAGATGTTCACCAATATGTATGCAACCTGTACTCGGCAAAAATAAATTCATTTCATTTCATTTCATTTCATTCATTTCATTAAACTAGCTTTTGCCCGCGACTTCGTCCGCGCAGATAACGCCAGAGTGACGACATACCCCATACGTCCACTCATGTCTCCAAGTATAAGGTTTTTATTTCCTATCCCGTGGGAAATTCGGGATATCCCTTCTTAGAGCACCCACGTGATCCTCTAGGAATATTATCTACTAATTATAGTCTTAATTATTTACCTCGTGTTTTTATCCCGTGGGAAATTTGAAAAATTCATTTGTAGTGCACCTTTATACTGATCAAGGAATAATTATGTAGGTGCCAAATTAATGTAGCTTTATTGGTACATTTCGGGATTTTCCAATCCCGTGGGAAAATTGGGATAAAAAGCATCCTATATCTGTCTCCTGGTTCTAAGCTACCTCCCCACCAATTTTCAGCCCAATCGGTTCAGCCATTCTTGAGTTATAAATAGTGTAACTAACACGACTTTCTTTTATATACTCGTATATATAGATGTGAAAGTTTGTGAGTATGGATGTTTCGATGTTTGTTACTCTTTCACGTAGAACGGCTGGACAGATCTGGATGAAATTTGGAACATACATAGATTATAGTCTGGAATAACACATAGGCTACTTTTTATCCCGGAAAATTGCGAAATTCCTGCGGGATAGCGATAAACGAATTCTATGCAGACGAAGTTGCGGGCAACAGCTAGTCGCACATAAATTTACAAAAACTCAGGCTCGAACCCTCGACCCTTTGCTTGAGAGGCGACAGGTCAAACCACTAGGCTAGCACGGCTTTAGTTTTGACCGTATTTGCGTTAAATTGTCAGTTTCAGTTAGCTTGTGTAATTAGTTACACTCTCGAGACTTAATATAGTTAAAGTATTGCTAGCCTCGACTGCATGCTACAGCATCCTTGTAGACGCAATAATTCATCCTCCCCAGAGTTTAGGTGTTTATTAGATAAAACCTGATATTTTTACATGATTCAAAGCATTCGGAAAAACCCTGTAATACTTCATTTCCTCTGCAGTGCTTTGGCGATGACACCGATTATATTCACTTGCCGAATTTGGAACTCTCGGTGCGTGAGTCCGTCTCGCATTTGGCCGGTTTTTAGGCTTTAGCAAAAAGTGCAGTCGCGGTGTAAGGAACATGGGGGGGGGGGCGCCCTTGGACTTGATCTCAACGCATTCGTGACACACAGCTGGCTGCGATGAACAACTTTATTTTTATTGTTTTTTAGGGTACCGTACCTATAAAGGTATAAAACGGAACCGCTGTACGATCACTGCATTGTATACAGTCATAAAGATATGTCCGCTATAGTCTGTCCAATCATTTATTTTCTCGATGACAGCTCCCGTAGAATCTAACTGCGCTTTTTACGCAAAAATTAACTTTTAAATGCGAGGTATAAAAAATATGACGACTGCCTAATTTTGTTCCTTGATCCCATATAATATGCATCTAAGACAAATTGAGTCCATATATGCAGTAATATCTTTTTAAAGTACGATAAACAATAAACGTTTTAATAAAGTTACATTCTATCGGAATGCAAATAGTGATGTTATGATTGAAATATCGATATTGTATCGGTATTGCATATATTGAACTAGATGTGTTCCTGCGACTTTGTACACGTTGTAATTTTTACCGGGATAAAAAATAGCCTATGTTACTCAGGAATAATGTAGCATTTTAATGGTGAAATATTTTTTGTTTGTCCAGTAGTTTTTAGTTTATTCATTACAAAGATACGTTGTCATTCGGCCATTTTGCACGCTTAGTAATAAATTAGCATTCAAGTCGGTTGTTTTATTGGCTCCATAGCTGAATACTTCTCAACTACTCGTAAATATATAAAATTGGATCGATATCGTATCACTTCTTAGGTCACAACACTATAACTATCAAACTACATCTGTCATCCAGAAAATAAATGATTGGAACAACTATAACAAGGCGTCAAAAACATCTATACACCTTTATGCCACGAACAATAAGGCCAGTAACACATATACACACAAACATACCGTCACGCCTCTTTCCCACAAGGGTAGGCAGTACTTTGTTACACTTGCTACGATCCTGGCATACTTCTTTCGCTTCATCCACACTCATCAATCTCTGCATACATGCTTGTCGGTTTCGGGTACTCTTGATCGCCCTTTTTCCAAAACGTCTCCTATTTGGTCTCGGAACGTCTCCCCATATAGATCTGTTTAGTTAGTCTACTTTCATCCATCCGCTATATGTGTCCGCATCCGCGTGACAAGACATGTATTTTCAACATGAAACTACCGTGAGACTTAATCATCATTACACATAAACGGATAACTCATGTATAAAAAGTCGAGGGATGCTCGACATGTTTCGACATGTGATGTGTCACTGCCGCCGGGGCGAGCGCTCTTGGAAAAAGGACTACGAAATAGTCCGAAACATGTCGAGCATCACTCGACTTTTTATACGTGAGTTATCCGTTTATGTGTAATGATGACAAGACATATATTTGAGATAATAGCTGTGTCGATATTGATGCCCTCACCGACCAACACAATTTTGATTCCCCTGTCCACCTATACGCCCATAAACGTGGCCTTTTAGTCTTGTTATCTTAGGCCCCTACCCCGTAAGGGATAAAGTCGTGATTTCTGTAATCTTGACAAAATGTCGAAAAGTCGCCTTTTTAATTAAGACGGTAGATAAGGGTTTATGTGTGATTTGACTACAAGTAAAAATGGCGATGTATAAAAATGTCCACTTGCATAAGTTCATGCGTATATAATTTTGCCAAAGTATAAAAATGTACACATGTATATTAGACCAAATATAAATATGTTGCGACAACAGACTAAACGAAAATATGTATTATTATAATCCTATCTTATCCTATTATCAATCTTGCTAAACGTGGTCTGTGGGTCTTTTTATCTTAGGCTCTGTCTACCCCGTAAGGGATAAAGACGTGATTTGTGTATGTATGTGTATAATCCTGGACCTATGTAAAGAAAGTAGTCATTTTTATATTCCGACTTGATAAGACTTAAACATTTGTATACTTTGAAAGTAGTCATTTTTATATTCCGACTTGACAAGACTTAGACATTTGTATACTCTGAAAGTAGTCATTTTTATATTCCGACTTGATAAGACTTAAACGTTCTGAAGTATTGGCTTTCTAATACTCAGACAAATTTATGTTTTACAGGTAGACATTTTTATACATCGCCATTTTTACTTGTAGTCCATCCGCGCATAAACCTAGATTAGTTTACGTGTTCGCTCCCAGCGAGCATTCTCGGCCGTGCTCGGCGCGCGGGCGAGCATGTTCGCTGCGCGCGCGCACCTTGCCGCTTCGCGCTCTGATTCCGCGGCCGCCACCATGGCCCTTCATGCTCGCGCGCACGACAAACACTGATGGACCGAGGAAAGATGTTTTTTATATGTTTATCTTGTTTATACCACGCTGGTTTGGGATTAAAGAAAAACTTAGAATGTACCTGTTGCTTCTCTACCCGTGCTGATGGTGTGCCCGTCGAGGGGCGCGATCTTAGGGACCATGTTATAGGCGCTGCTACCCATCACTATTTTGATTTCCCTTTACACCCTTTACCTCGTAAGGGATAAAAACGTGATATAATGTTGTAAGAACCTAACTTAAAAAATAACACACACAAATCACGTCTTTATCCCTTACGGGGTTGACAGAGCCTAAGGTAACAGGTACCTACAGGCCACATTTAGCAAGATTGTGGGCGTATAGGTGGAAAATCGAATCAAAATAGTGATAGGTTGCTAGCCTCATCGCCTATAACATGATTTCTATTATAATCACCCATTCCCTCGATGGGCTTTTACCATCTGCGCGGGTAGAGAAGCAACTGGTACATTCTATGTTTTTTCTTTGCTCCCAGACCAGCATGGAAAACAATAAACAGAAAATAATAATAATAAAGTTTTATTGACAACTAGCCTTCCGTCCGCAGCTTCGCCCGCGATAAATTAATTTTCCCGTAGGAAAAGGTATTTTCCCGCGGTAAAAAGTAGCCTATGTTACTCAGTGATAATGTAGCTTTCTAACGGCAAAAGAATTTTTGAAATCGGTCCAGTAGTGTCGGAGCCTATTCAATGCAAACAAACAAACAAACAATCAAATTTTTCCTCTTTATAATATTAGTATAGATAAACTACAAAATGAAAATGAACTCCCCGACTTCCGAGCTAGCTTCCTTGACACCTGTGTTACAGAAGTCAATGTCCTCTCCCATTCAAACGATACACATTTCCTTATACAGGGTGTTAGGTAATGAGTGGAAAATCCTTGAACTATGGATGGAGGGCACTTAGGACGTTATAAAGCTATAATAGGTTTAGTTAATGTTGCACGGTTTCCGAGATAATTGGTTTTTTTTTCGGAAATTAACACCCTTGTTTATGGTTGGGTGGTGTAGCACGCGTCACGGAATGACGAGGATCCGGGTTCGATTCCCGGACATAGCTTTACTTTTCGGATTTTTCGGTGTCCTAATTTTCAGTGTCAATTAGAAAAAAAACCCTTGTTCAATGTTTTGATCATCAATGATTAATTATTTGATTAGTTTTTGAGTCATGTCCACTTTATTGCGAGCAATGACGCAAATTTGTCCGATCTCTGGTTATAGGCGATGCTCAACCCATCACTATTTTGATTCCCCTTTCCACCTACGCCCACAATCATGCTGAACGTGGCCAGGTCTTGTTACCTAAGGGATAAAGACGTGATTTGTGTATGTGTGTGTTGTTATACAAAAGTGCATGACAAAAAAGAAAAATAAAGATGGTATACTATATATAATAAAAGGCACAGGGCATCAAAATTGGAAGAGCTGAAACCTAATGATAAAGTCTGGATAATTGATATCAAGATCTATGGTACCATTGAAAAAAAAATGCGAGGAACCGCGTTCATACGTGATTAACACCAATAGAGGAAAGTTTAGACGAAACCGGTGGCATTTAGTAAGAGTTCCAGAGCACATTTCACTAGGAGAAGAAAATTCACTGTTGAAAGGGAATTTTCTTGATGATTCTGTTGTTGAACCTACAAGTCCTTTAGATAATCTGAATGACGAAGAAATAAGAAATGGTAGTGACATTACACGTGACAGTGAGCAGGAGTTAATGACTGAGGGCCAAGAGGACAGATTACCTAAGAGACTTGTAAGGAGACCTAAATTTTTGGATGATTATATAACAACATTTTAAGTACTAGCACTGTGAAGCAGTACTGAATTAATTTAGTAGGCTAGGTTTATGTTGATTTTTGTTTTATGGTTTATGTACTAACTTCAATTTTGTTTGTTAAATTTTGGTACGGGTTAATTAAGTGCCTTGTAGAATGTTTAATAATTACTTAAAGTATTGTATAAATCAAGAGGGGAGAGATGTTGTATCTGTGCCTGAGCTGAGGTTATCTGTGGTAACTAGATATAGAGAGATTGTGTATGGAGGGACAATGAAAAACATGGCGAATGTTAGAAGCATATTCTGATAGTTTTATTTAATAAATACTCCAAGGAAAACCCCAACACAACAGTGTGTATGTATTATAAGTATTTATTACGTAATTAAACTTAGTTTGTATGTTGTCGCTAGCTTTACATTCAGTTCGTGACTGCCGCCGTCGCTATGTGGCCGAGACGCGGGAAAACGAAACAGTGTTTTGCATCATGTTTGACATAACGTACATTTGGCAGAGGATCTGCAGAATATTGTGTTAAAATCACTGGTTACAGCTATCGTTAAAGTAACGTGCAATTCACGCGTAGTTTTATACGATAGAAGTTGTGTGTGATATGTAATAAAGTATTCAAGTGGTAAGTGATTGAATATTACTAGAAAGAAAGAAGAAAGAAAGAAAGAAGACATTTATTCCTTTTTGCCAGGCACACAAATATAAGATAATATTATACACAATTTTATAGAAAACTAGCAAACCCGGCGAACTCCGTTTCGCCACCAGATTGAAAAAAGATTTTCCCGCTTTTCTGTTGTCATTTTTCCTGAATTTTCTTTGCTATAAACCTCACGGAGTCCAAGACCTTTCCAACGAATGCAAAACCGTGGAAATCGGTTCGTGCGTTCTGGAGTTATAGCGTCAGGAAGGTAAACCCGACTTATTTTTATTTAGTAGAGATAAACAAGCTAAAACAAAAACTGCGTATTAAAATAGTGAGTTTGTCTTGTTTTACTAATGAAAACAAGAGTGTTTTAATGACTAGCTGTTGCCTGCGACTTCGTCTGCATAGAATTCGTTTATCGCTATCCCGCAGGAATTACGCAATTTTCCGGAATAGAAAGTAGCCTATGCGTTATTCCAGAATAATCTGTCTATATTCCAAATTACTTCCATGCTGGTCTGGGAGCAAAGGAAAAACATAGAATGTACCAGTTGCTTTTCGTCCCGCGCAGATGGTAAAAGCCCATCAAGGGAATTGGCGAAATTCTTAGCAATCATGTTATAGGCGATGCGGCTAGCAAACCATCGCTGTTTTCATTCCTTTTTCCACCTGTACGCCTACAATCATGATAAACGTGGCCTTTAGGTTTTGTTACCTCAGGCTCTGTCTGCCCGTAAGGGATAATAGGCGTGATTTGTGTAATGTATGTATGTTCCAAATTTCGTCCAGATCTGTCCAGCGGTTCTGGCGTGAAAGAGTAACAAACATCCATCCATCCATCCGTCCATATTTACAAACTCTCGCGTTTACAATATTAGTAGGATCAGTAGGATAGTGAATTTGCCTTATTTTAGTTATGAAAAAAGAATTTATTAATGGTTATTAAGTGTTTTTGAATATTTGAATAAGTTTCATTTATTTGGTCCTACAATATGGGTAGGACTTGGTTTTATGTCACGTAAAGAAAAATATACTCCACCCTCTTGTACTAGTAATTTACATATACAGCGTCACGCGTCTTTCCCACAGGGGTAGGCAGAGACTACGTTTTTCTACTTGCTACGATCCTTACTTCTTTCGTTTCATCCACGTTCATCAATCTCTTCATACATGCTCGCCGGTTTCGGGTACACCTGATCTATCCTTTTTCCAAAACGTCGACTTTCCAAAATGAATGGTTGAGAGGGGAAGGCTTAGACGAACGTGCCGTGACCAAATTCGGGACGTTTTGAAAAAATGACAGGTCAAGAGTACCCGAAACCGGCGAGTATGTATGAAGAGATTGATGAATATAGATGAAGCGAAGTAGCAAATGGAAGAAAGTAGTCTCTGCTTACCCCTGTGGGAAAGAGGCGTGACTGTATGTATGTATATATCTGTATACATCTCTACTATAGACTAATATAATTTAAGGCTCGGGGACTTTATACATCCCTTTTATAAATGTATTCTTACTGTATTTTTTTTAAATGACTTTCTGCCAAGTTTCTTGCGGCGCATTCTTCTTGGCAATGATGGTCTTTCCGAATGCGCTGGTAGTTTGAAAAAAGACATTGTAAAAGAGCCCTTGGCGGACAATTTGCAAAAATAAAATTTTGATTTTGTATGTTCAGAAATGAACACTACTAGGTATTTTTTTTTTGTGTATTGCTAATTTGTTTAAGCCTTTTTTGGGCGACGCGTGTCAATTTCCTATGAATGCCTCATTGTGGCTGTGATAGCTGGGGCCGGTATCGATCCTGCGACCCCGACCTTGTCAGGCAAAGCCTTACAAATTGCAACCGATCGGCACGAAACACCGTTTGATGACCTTTGCTTTACGGTATAGATTTTTTGTCGCCAATAATAAGAGTCTCAAACTGACCTTGAAGTGTCACATATTTAATACGGGTATAGGCTAACTGCTACCTGTGCTATTGACGGCATAAATATCAATCCGGGCATCATGTCATATATTGTCCACCTATTCATGTACTCAGAATTTAGAAATTCGAACGTTTTCATATCAAAATCAAAATTTAATTTTTGCAAATTGGCCGCCAAGGGCTCTTTACACATGTCTTTTTGAAACTACCAGCGCATTCGGAAAGACCGTCGTTGCCAAGAATGCACCGCAAGAAACTTGGCAGAAAGGCATTTTTTTCAAAATAAAATACAGTAAGAATACTTAAATTAAAGTCTTGTTAAGGCTCTGTCTACTCCGTAAGGGATAAAGGCGTAATATTTGTATGTGTAGGTTTATCTGTTTCTTTATATTTGTACAATAAAGGATTTACTCACTCACTCACTAACTTACATAAGAAATATATTTTACTTCTATGAATGTTGATATCTGAACTTTTCGGGGGGGGGGGGGGGGGTTATGAACAACCAAACCCCCCCCCCCCCCCTCCTGGCTACGCCCGTGACCACAAGCAAAGCTCGTGGTTCAATCATAGGATCCTTTCGAAATAAGAGCCGGTTGTCTGTAAACTCGGTTTGCGGACGATAGTTTGGTAACGATAAAATGTAACACAAGCCGACGTACGTTGGGATCGTGCCTCTCTATCGCCTGTTCCGCGCTCTCGCTTGCACACTGACGTCACGCGGGACGTAAAAAGAAAAGAAAGAAAGAAGACATTTACTCCTTTTTGCAAGACTCACAAATATAAGATAATATACACAGTTTTATAGAAAATAAACAAGGTATAACAAATAAAAAAACATAGACATGAAAAATAGATCATCAGCGTTGTGTGTCTTCGCAAAAGTGAAACGGTCGCTGGCGCAGCATTACGCTGAGGTGTTAGACTGCAGCACTGATTTTCAGCCAGAACCGTCTGTGACTCACGAAACGATACACAGATAAAATATACTACATAATTCATAAACCTTTACGTAAACAATGCAATACATAGATAGAACCCGACTTATGTGTAACTAAAGAAATACATAAATTAATTAAATAGTTTACAATAAACAAAAATAAAAAGGAGGGAAAACTAAACTGTTCAAAAACAACAGGTTGGCATATCAAAGTGCAAAGTGCTGGAGGGCTATTGGAAGGATTTTTGGAGCGTCAATAAAGTAACGCAATGAGTCATGCTTTTTCTGAACTCAAGGAGGGCAAGCGAAAGCAGGGCGGGCAACTCCTCAGATACAAAGACGTTCAGAAACGTCACCTGAAAAGATGCGACATCGAGCCTTCTCAGTGGGTGGGTTTCGCGGCACAGCGCTCTGAATGGCGCAGGTTGGTGCAGGACAAGGTTCGCAAGTTCGAGGAGCAGCGTTTAGTTGACCTCGACGCTAAACGCGATGAACTGAAGACTCGCCAGCCGGTTGCCATTCGCTACCATTATGTCAACGGTGTGCTCACGTGCATTCATTGTGCGCGAGGTTTCACTAAGATCGGCTATATAAGCCATCTTCGGGCGCATGAGCGTCATACTGACTAGGAGTCGAAGTGGTCGCCATGGCCGAAATCGGTCGGAAGGATCATCATCATCATGCTTTTTCGTGAGTGCAGCCGGCGTTCATAGATTTGTATGACGTCATCACGTCAAAAACATAGCCTCGCGTGTAACAAGTAACAAATAACTGTTGTTTAGTACCTATGAAATAAATTATACACAATAATTATTCAATTTATTTTCATGAAACATCTTCCGGGACAATGGTGTAAACATGATCGTAAACTTCCTATTTCATTGTGTTGTCCACCTGTTGTTTACACCTGATAACATAACAGCAGAGCACTTACCACCGGAGGTGCCTGACACGCCGCGGAGTGATTTTACAAAAAAAAATTGCTACTCCGCTCGTCAACTGGGCTAGAATCACTGGAGTAGAGGAGCAAGGCATTGTCTTTTGGACATTGTCCTGTTTGTTTTATGTCAGTAGTTTTACTTGCAGTGTAACCTCTTTATTCTTCTTCTTCTTTGTTGTACGGTACGGTAATACGGTCTAAAGACCTCCCCTAAAGGCAACTCTTGTCATAAATGCTATTTGTTCGCCCCGGAGGACAATACAAGGCGCGTGAACCGTGGAAGGCATGGATTCCCAAACTTTAGTAGCTGCCACCCCCGCCTACGCCACCCCCTGTTTCTTTTTCTTCTTATTTGTGGCGTATCAAGTCGTTATAGCGACGACAACTTCGCCAATGTCAAAGTAACAAAAATAAAATTAAAAAATCTTGTGAAAATCTTGTGGTAGAGATCCCTTATAGGGATAAGTTAATGTCACAATGTTTTGCCTTGTCAATTTAATACAAACACATACATACACTAGTCACGTCTTTATCCCTTACGGGGTAGACAGAGGCTAAGGTAACAGGTACCTACAGGCCACATTTAGCAAGATTGTGGGCGTATAGGTGGAATGGAATCAAAATAGTGATGGTTTGCTAGCCTCGTCGCCTATAACATGACTCCTATTATTTTCGCCCATTCCCTCGATGGCCTTCAATTTAATGTAACGACATTATTATTATAACCATAATAAAATATTATAAACGTGAAAGTTTGTAAGTATGGATGTTTGTTACTCTTTCACGCCAGAACGGCTGGACAGATCTCTATGAAATTTGGAACGTAGAGAGATTAGGCTAATTTTTGTCACGGAAAATTGCGTAATTCCCGCGCGATAGCGATACGAATTCTATGCAGACGAAATTGCGGGCAACAGAGTATAAAATAAAATATAATTACGCATAAACGGATAACTCACGTATAAAAAGTCGAGTGATGCTCGACATGTTTCGGACTATTTCGTAGTCCTTCTTCTTGTTTTTTTCTTTCTTCGTTTATGTGTAATTATGATTGAGTCTCACCGTAGTTTCATGTTGAAAGTGTAAAATAAAATAGTTTAAAAACTATAAAGATTCAGGCGTTCCTTTCGGAGGTGTATGTCGAAAATAAATGGACGAACTTTACTTTTTCACGACTCGTTTTTCATGATTTGCCGTCACTATATCGCGGAGTAGCGGAGCAGAGTTATCCGTATATTTTTATAAAATAGTTTTTTTTTCAGAAGATATTCAGGGTATACAATTTACTTTATTAAAACAAATATGATGATTTATTGAGATTACTATTTAATCACTACATAGTATAGAACAAAGTCGCTTTCTCTGTCCCTATGTCCCTATGTATGCTTATGTCTTCAAAACTACACAACTGATTTTGATGCGGTTTTTTTTAATAGATAGAGTGATTCAAGAGGAAGGTTTTTATGTATGATAGCTGTTGCCCGCGACTTCGTCCGCGCAGAACTATTATAAATATAGCCTATGATACTCACAAATACTGTGGCTTTCTATTGGCAAAAGAATTTTCAAAATCAAAAGCGTCACTCGGAATCGAATATATAATTCCCGTTTTTTCCTAATCCCGTGGCCTACATTGTATAAGGTATCTATCAAAATTTCAAGTCTCTAAGTCCGGGTTTGGGCTGTGCTATCCCGCGGGAACTATGCAATTTTCCGGAATAAAAACTATCCTATGTCTTTTCCAAACTCAAACTATCTGTATGCCAAATTTCAACTAAATCGGCCCAGCGGTTTAAGCGTGAAAAGGTAACAGACAGACAGACAGAGTTACTTTCGCATTTATAATATTAGTAAGGATTCTACGCAGACGAACAGAAGCAGAAGCAAGTACATAATAAAAATGGCACAAGAATCAATTGAATATTGTAACGCTCCCCAATGGGGGTCACGGGGTGGGTGTACATTAGAAGGCTAAACTTTGAGAACCTACGGTTCAGTGTGGGCTATTTGTGAATAACCAAAGAAATGTTTTAATATTCGCATCCGGCAAAGACTTAAAACTGTTATTGTTTAAGGTTCAAAGGAAATTTGGTACAGTAAACAAATATTTTGTTGTACCTCAGTCCAGTTATCGATGGAATTTTCCCATTTTATTGTGGGAATAAAGTGTTGTTATTTTAATTGTCGTGGAATATTTCCGCAGGTGTTTTGTTTAGCTTGACTGAACACTTTCAAATACATACGTACACAAATCACGTGTTTACCCCTCACGGGGTAGACAAAGCCTGAGGTAACAATACTTAAAGGCCACGTTTAACATGATTGTAGGCGTATAGGTGGAAAGGGGAAGCAAAATTGTGATGGGTTGCTAGCCGCATCGCCTGTAACATGATTCCTAAGATTTTCGCACATTCCCTCGATGGGCTTTTACCATCTGCACGGGACGAAGCAACTGGTACATTCTATGTTTTTCCTTTGCTCCCAGACAGGCATGGAAGTAATCGAGTAATCAAAAGTAATTGTTACACAAGGATAACTCACGTGTAAAAGTCGAGTGACGCTCGACATGTTTCGGACTAATCCGTAGTACTTCTTCCTGGTAGTGGGTCCCAAGGAGGAAGAACTACGAATAGGTTCGAAACATATCGAGCAGTACTCTACTTTTTACACGTGAGTTATCCGATTGCGTAACAATGATTGAGTCTCACGGTAGTTTCATGTTGATGCAATAAAAATCCCCTTACGGGGTAGACAGAGCCTGAGGTAACAAGACCTAAAGGCCACGTTTAGCATGATTGGTAGACGTATAGGTGGAAAAAGGAATCAAAATAGTGATGGGTTGCTAGCCGCATCGCCTATGACATGATCCCTAAGAATATCGCCCATTCCCTCGCTGGGCTTTTACTATCTGCGCGGGTAGAGAGTTAACTGGTACATTCTATGTTTTTTCTTTACACATACATACATAACACACACACACACACACACACAAATCACGTCTATATCCCTTGCGGGATAGACAGAGCCTAAAAGTAACAAGACCTAAAGGCCACGTTTAACAGGATTGTAGGCGTATAGGTGGACAACGGAATCAAAATAGTGATGGGTTGCTACCCGCGTCGCCTATGACATGATCCCTAAGAATATCGCCCATTCCCTCGCTGGGCTTTTACTATCTGCGCGGGTAGAGACTGGTACATTCTATGTTTTTTCTTTACACGTACATACATAAATCACGTCTTTATCCCTTACGGGGTAGACAGACCCCAAGGCTAAGCTCAGCATGATTGCGATCAAAATTACACGGCAAAAGAAATATTTAAATGCTTATTGTTGTAGTACCGACGTGATCAATAATTTCAGCCATTTTGTTTTTCACTTCATCTTTTTTTTCTTTTATTCCGTCAATCGATTTGAAACAATACAATAACACAAGTAAATCATCTATTGATAAAAACTTAACTACATAATTGTAGTTGATTTTGTTTTAGCGTGCCGCTTTCTTTAGATAATTATCGCTATAGTATTTCCAATCATTTATTTCCTCGATGACAGCTCCCGTAGAATGTAACTGCGCTTTTTACGCAAAAAATAACTTTTAAATGCGAGCTGCGAGGTTCCTATTCATATAAAAAAAAAGGTATAAAAAATATAACAACTGCCTAATTTTGTTCCTTGATCCCATATAATATTCATCTAAGACAAATTGAGTCCATATTATGCAGTAATATATTTTTAAAGTAACGTTAAACAACAAACGTTTTAATAAAGTTACATTCTATGGGAATACAAGTAGTGATGTTATGATTGAAATATTGATATTGTATATATTGAACTAGATGTGTTCCCGCGACTTTCTACGCGTTGTAATTTTTACCGGGATAAAACATAGCCTATGTTACTCAGGAATAATGTAGCATTCTTATGGTGAAATATTTTATGTTTGTCCAGTAGTTTTTAGTTTATTCATTACAAACATACAAATCCTTCCTCTTTAAAATATAAGTAATATAAGTATATTAAGTATAGATTGGTAATCGACAATGAAATAATAATAATAAATAAATAATAAATATCTTGGGACAAATTACACCAATTGACCCCAAACTAAGCAAAGCTTGTACTATGGCTACCAGGCAACGGATAAACATACTTATATGATGTAGATAAGTACATAATTAAATACGTACAACATCCATGACTCGGGCACAAACATTCCTATTCATCGTACAACTGTCTGCCCCTACCGGGATTCGAACCCGGGACCTCTAGCTTCATAGTCAGGGTCACTAACCACTAGGCTATCCGGTCGTCAAAAGGAATAATTATAATGACAGGTAATTATTATTTTCAACACACTTGCTCGTAAAGTGAGTCTTATTGCACTGCATTTAAGCTCATAATTGAGCTTATTACGCACAAGTGCTGTAATATATTACCGCACTCGTGCGGTAATATATATTTTTTTTAATCTCAGCAAAAAGTTCAGTTATCTATAGGAACAAGGAATATTTTCGTGAATATTAAACTATTTTAGGGAAAAGATGATAAATAAACATTTAATTTCGACTAATTATTAATTTTTATCTAAAACTGAACATAATTTGCAATCTCAGGCATTGATTAATTATTTTTTATTATAATTTTAATATTAGGCTGTTTAGGAGTCTGTGTCAGTGTCTTCGTCACGCGCGTGCTAAGTGCACAGCGCGCATGCGCGAGTGCTGCGCGCGGATTGGCGCGGAGAAATAATATCTGCCGCCATTTTTCACTGATATTGTTGATTCAGACTTTGTTATTTTATTACTTTAAAAATTACGAGTTCAAGTAATAAAGAAATGTAGTGTCCGTCGCTGGAAATACTAAAATATGTTCGGACAATGTTCGGACAGTTATATCAGTAAGAAATCCAAGGTGTTAATTACCAAATGATAAAGTAAAGTTCTAAAGCAGCTCCAGGTAAGCAATGTCTGGTAACAAAGGTAAACTAAAGTTCTTAAAGTCCTTTTATTAACTAAATTTTATTTATTTTTCCTCGCAAATGTGTTGAAAAACGTCGTATGCGACGCGTGTGCTTTGGTAATTACACATCTCGGCTCTCTTACCCGCGCTCGCTGTCGCTCGCGCGTACAATACGCCTCGTGTGTAATTACCAACATAGCACACTTGTATCATAATGTACTATTATTAATTTTAATCAAAATGTGATGAATCCTCACTGTCACTCGACGAGCTCTCGTCAACATTTATTATAAATTATTGTTTAGTCGGTTGTTTTATTCGCTCCATAGCCGAATACTTCTCAACTACACGTATATATCAAACTAGCTGTTGCCCGCGATTTCGTCCGCGCAGAATTATAATAAATATAGCCTATAATACTCACAAATACTGTGGCTTTCTATTAGCAAAAGAATTTTCAAAATCATAAGCGTCACTCGGAATCGAATATTTTTTCATTATCCCGTGGGAATTTCCAAAAATCCTTCCTTAGTAGATGCCTACATTGTATAAGGTATCTATGTGCAAAATTTCAAGTCTCTAAGTCCAGTGGTTTGGGCTGTGCTATCCCGCGGGAACTATGCAATTTTCCGGGATAAAAACTATCCTATGTTCTTTCCCGGGACTCAAACTACCTGTATACCAAATTTCAACTAAATCGGACCAGCGGTTTAAGCGTGAAAAGGTAACAGACAGACAGACAGACAGAGTTACTTTCGCATTTATAATATTAGTAAGGATAAGGATTGGATCGATATCGTATCTACTGATCACTTATTGGGTCACAACACTATAACTATCAAACTGCATCTGTCATCGAGAAAATAAATGATTGGAACAACTATAGCCTGTATTCGTGCCTCAGCTGTGCAAAGGCCTCTCAAGTAGTTACACCTTCAAGAGCGAGCTGAAGGATCACTTATTGACGCTCCAAAAATCCTTACAATACCAGCCCTCCAGCACTTTGCACATTGATATGCCAGCCTGTTGCTTTTAACAATTGAGTTATCCCTCCTTTTTATTTCATTTGTTTATCGACTATTTAATCAATCTATGTATTTTTTGCTTCCATGCTGGTCTGGGAGCAAAGAAAAAACATAGTACCAGTTGCTTCTCTTCCCGCGCAGATGGTAAAAGGCCATCGAGGGAATGGGAATAGGAATCATGACTTATAGGGGATGCGGCTAGCAACCCATCAGTTTTGATTCCCCTTTCCACTTATACGCACACAATCATGCTAAACGTGGCCTTTAGGTCTTATTACCTTAGACTCTGTCTACCCCGTAAGGGATAATGACGTTATTTGTGTGTGTGTGTGTGTGTATGTATTTTTTTATTTTTTTTAGTAACACATAAGTCGGGTTCTATCTGTTTATTGCTTTGTTTACGTAAAAGTTTATGGATTATGTAGTATATTTTATCTGTGTATCGTTTCGTGAGTCACAGACGGTTCTGGCTGAAAATCAGTGCTGCAGGTGTCTAACGCCTCAGCGTAATGCTGAGCCAGCGACCGTTTCACTTTTGCGAAGACACACAGCGCTGATGATCTATTTTTCATGTCTGTTTTTTTTTCCTGTAAAATTGTGTATATTCTCTTATATTTCGCACCCTTCGTGGAAGAAAGACGTGAGTCCTATTAAGGCTCTACAGGACTTACGTCTTTCTTCCACGAAGGGTGCGATTTGTGTGTTTTGCAAAAAGGAATAATCTTCTATCTTTCTTGGAACGGGAGGGCTTGGGCTAGTACCCACGTAGGCCCACGACGGATAGGGAACTTCACAAACCATTGAATCGCTTCACAGGTGTGCAGGATTCCTCACGATGTTTTCCTACACCGAAAAGCTCCATTATAAATTTTGAATCAAAAAACTCAAACTCAAAACTCAAAATATTTAATGCATAATAATGTTGTGACAAACAAAGATGTTATTATGTATATATAGCTTCAAACATTTACCCTGTAAGGGCACAGCAGTTTATTATAAAATAATCTTAAAACTAAAACTTATTATTAAAATAATCAAAAATAAAGATAAAAATAGTATTTATACACACACAATTCGTAGACATGGCTAATAAAGTTTCTTAATATGGTAAATAAATAAATAAATAAATGTTCTGATTATTTTTTTCTAATTTTGCACATAAATACGAAATTGGGATTCGAACCTACGAACACTGCTACCACGGCTTGAGATATAAATTAATAATTTTATAAGTTTTTGTAGTAGAGCTGACGCGACTTGGATACGTGAGTGATCCGTTAATTTCACCATCTCACAGTTGTTACATAGATAACGTCGTTCACGACGAACACTTAGCAAATGTCGCGTTGACACTTCTCGCGTTGTCGTCATTATTGTGTTAATTGATGTTTCTGAGTATGGCTTCGCGTGATGCATGTTCGAAGGTGCCGGCAAAATGAAATATATTTATTTGCCTTAAATGTAGTACAAAATATGATGTTACAATAGTGAAGAATAAGTCAAGTCTCATACATTTAAACTTAAAAAGTCATGCAAATATTATGTTTAAAAAATTATTTAAATTAGATACATGCGTGATTAATGACTATACCTACCAACAATGAAAATGACCTTTATTATATTATTATTTTTACATGTTAATTCATTATATTATATTTTACTTTAATTTATTATGTTATATTTTTACAAGTTGTTCAGGTATTCTTTTATAGAGTAGAAACATTTACTGACAAGCCAACGGAACAATTGGGTTTTGAAGGATGTCAATGGGAGCACTTTTATAGACTCTGGTAAATTATTGTAAATTTTTATGCACACCGCATAACTGTTTTTCCTTTTCATTGACGTATGAGTCTTCGGTAAAGCCAATCTGTTAGGATACCTTGTGTTAAAAGAAACTGTGTCACTTATCTTTTTAAACATATCAGGGTGCACCTTTACAAATATACAGGCCTCGTAAATATAAATAGAGTAAACCGCGAGTATCCTATATTCAATAAAAAGGGTCTGCATGATGTACGGCGGGTTAAATTACATATTGCTCTCATACATTGTTTTTGTGCGATAAAGGTTCGATTAACTTGTACAGAGTTTCCCCAAAGCAAAATTCCATATCGTAAATAACAACATAACCATGATACGCTTTAAGTGCTGTTTTAGTATCAGTTATCCTTGCTAATCGCCAGAGTGCATAGGCAAATCTATTTATCCTTAAGCAGACTTTGTCAACATGCAATTTCCAAGAACAGTAACTGTCCAGAGTAAAACCCAAAAAAGTAGTGCTATCAATTTCAGCTGGAATTTCATTCTTGTGAGTAATACTAAGTGCTACCTTTTTCCCACCCTTGTTAACAAATTGCATGTATTTTGTTTTACTTATGTTAATTTGTAAATTATTATCTTTAAGCCAATTAAATATGTCAAAATATCAAAAGATCTAACACACTTATAAAGGTGTTTTTTTTTAATATGAATAGGAAAGCAAGAGCAAGTGGGTCACCTGATGGTAAATGATCACCACTGCCCATATACACCCGCGACCCCGGAGGGATTGCAGATGCGTTGCCAACCTAGAGGACTAAGATGAAATGCCTCTTGTGCCCGTAATTTCCCCGGCTGTCTTACTCTCCACACCAGAACACAGCAGTGCAAGCACAGCTACTTAGCGGCAGGATTAGGGTTAGCGAGTAAGATCTATCGCTTTTCCGACGTATGGAAACAAATAGTCAATGATTGAAAAAACTAAATAATAACCACGCTGGTCTGGAACCGATGAGAACATAGAATGTACCAGTTGCTTCTCTTCCCGCGCAAGTAAAAGCCCATCGAGGGAATAGGTGAAAATTATAGGCACTATTTTGATTCCATTTTCCACCTATACGCCCACAATCATGCTAAACGTGGCCTTTAGTTCTTGTTACCTCAGGCTCTAACTCGATTACTTCCATGCCGGTCTGCGAGTAAAGGAAAAACATAGAATGTACCAGTTTCTTCTCGTCCCGCGCAGATGGTAAAAGCCGAAATTCTTAGGAATCATGTTACAGGCGATGCGGCTAGCAACCCAACACAGTTTTGATTCCGTTGTCCACTTATACGCCCACAATCATGCTAAACGTGGCCTTTAGTTCTTGTTACCTCAGGCTCTGTCTACCCCGTAAGGGGATTTTTATTTCATCAACATGAAACTACCGTGAGACTATCAGTGTTACGCAATCGGATAACTCACGTGTAAAAGTAGAGTACTGCTCGATATGTTTCGAACCAATTCGTAGTTCTTCCTCCTTAGGACCCACTACCAGGAAGAAGTTCTACGGATTAGTCCGAAACATGTCGAGCGTCACTCGACTTTTACACGTGAGTTATCCTTGTGTAACAATTACTTATATTTAAGTATATATTTAAGTTCTTTTTTTGTGATTTGTCTCCGCTTCTTTGTATTTTCTATACTAATATTATAAAGAGGAAAAATTTGATTGTTTGTTTGTTTGCATTGAATAGGCTCCGAAACTACTGGACCGATTTCAAAAATTCTTTTGCCGTTAGGAAGCTACATTATCACTGAGTGACATAGGCTACTTTTTACTGCGGGAAAATACCTTTTCCTACGGGAAAATTAATTTCCCGCGGGCGAAGCTGCGGACGGAAGGCTAGTTGTACAATAAAGCATTTACTTACTTACTTACTTGCGCCAATCTTGCTAAACGTGGCATTTAGGTCTTGTTACTTTAGTCTCTGTCTATATAGTCGTTATTTGTGTATGCATATAAAAAATTATACTCAGTGTTTAATTATACTAAGAGCCCTTACACCCTAGCGTGGGGGTTTAGGGTGTAGGAACCCTAAACCAGCCGTTTGCAGTATGAAAGATTAATATCATAACATTATAATACATAACGCCAAAAGGGGGTGTCCCATGCTTTATCCTCCTTTTCCTGTAATGTAGCCGCTCCTTGCACGCTCCGGCCCCTCCCACTCCTGGCGGTAGGACCCGCCCATCCTGCGAGCTCGCGGGAGACCCTGCTAGTTCCGCTGTACATTCTCTCAGTGTCCCGTGAGACATCGAGCCGGCTTGGTGGCTCTTGGCTACCGACCTGAGTGTGCTTTGTTTTAACGCAGCTGAACCCGGTAAGTTTGGGGACGGTGAGGAGGCTGTAGAGTGAACTATTTGTCGGCAAATTTATTGGAATTAGACGAACAGAAGGATTGCTAGATTTGTTTTGGAATTTAAACGAAATTGTGGTTGGAGAAAAATGTTTTTGTGGACAAATTTGAAATTTTGCGAGGTAGTTTTCCGCTGTTAAGTTTTTATCGGGATTTTCAAAATTAGTTTAAATTTAAAGGACTTAATTTATTTTATTAGGCGTGACAGATTTAATATTTTTATATAAAATTTAGTTTCTAATCCGAGTCTTGATTAGGACGTTTTTTAAACTTAGTCATTATTTTTTTTCCGCGCACCGTTAAAGTTTTGAATTATTTCTTTTTTCGTGGAATTATAGTAAACTATCGATCGGTTGTTACACGTGACAGCTCCGTCATTTGTCACTTTCGTGTCAAAACGTTGATGTTAATATGGACATGTATGACCACGCAGGCACTGTCTGTGTGTAGAACTGCAATACAAAATGTGTATTGATAAGCAGTCAGAATGCAGCCGGTCTGTATTAGACACTAGCGGCCGCCCGCGACATCTTTCGCGCAACATAAAAAAATATTGCCTATGTTCATCAAGGATAATGTAGAATTCTAAATAATTTTTCAAAACGGTCCAGTTCTGAGCCTAATCACAGCAAAACAATAAAAAAAAATGTTTCCTCTTTGTAATATTAGTATAGACTATCACATTACCGGGAACGCATATGTGCGTGTTTGTGCATGCCTGTTATAATTTAGCAGTTATTAGAACGCGCGTGTTTCTGGAAGACGCCTCGAGTACGACAGGCTGGATACAAATGCGTTAATTATTACTAAAGTTGTAACGGAAGGTTGCTGCGGAAGTTCCGCAAGAAAATCATACCTTCGCCTCCACCTCCGCGAATTTGCCTCCGCCTCCGTTACTGCGGAAGTTCCGCAAGAAATCATACCTTCGCCTCCGCCTCCACTAATTTGCCTCCGCCTCCATTACTGCGGAAGTTCTGCAAGAAATCATACCTTTGCCTCCGCCTCCACGAATTTGCCTCCACCTCCGTTACTGCGGAAGTTCCGCAAGAAATCATACCTTTGCCTCCGCCTCCGTTACTGCGGAAGTTCCGCAAGAAATCATACCATCGCCTTCGCCTCCACTAATTTGCCTCCGCCTCCGTTACTGCGGAAGTTCCGCAAGAAATCATACCTTCGCCTCCGCCTCCACTAATTTGCTTCCGCCTTCGTTACTGCGGAAGTTCCACAAGAAATCATACCATCGCCTTCGCCTCCACTAATTTGCCTCCGCCTCCGTTACTGCGGAAGTTCTGCAAGAAATCATACCTTTGCCTCCGCCTCCACGAATTTGCCTCCACCTCCGTTACTGCGGAAGTTCCGCAAGAAACCATACCTTCGCCTCCGCCTCCACGAATTTGCCTCCGCCTCCGTTACTGCGGAAGTTCTGCAAGGAATTGTACCTCCGCCTACGCCTCCGCGAATTTGCCTCCGCCTCCGTTACTGCGGAAGTTCCGTAAGAAATCATGCCTTCGCCTCCGCTTCCGCGAATTTGCCTCCGCCTCCGTTACTGCGAAAGTTCTGCAAAAAAATCGTACCTTCGCTTCCGCCTCCGCTTTCGCATATTTGCCTCCGCCTCCGTTACTGCGGAAGTTCCGCAAAAAATCGTACCTTCGCTTCCACCTCCGCTTTCGCAAATTTGCCTCCACCTCCGTTACTGCGGAAATTCCGCAAGAAATCGTACTTTCACCTCCGCCTACGCCTCCGTCGTTGAGTTTAATAAACCATTTAAATTACTATTTTTTCCTCGTCCACTTTCATCTTCTCCGCCTCCGCCAACCTCCGCATCCGTGGAGGCGAAACTCGTCACCTTAATTATTGTTTACTAGCTGTTGCCCGCAACTTCGTCTGCATAGAATTCGTTTATCGCTATCCCGTAGGAATTACGCAATTTTCCGGGATAAAAAGTAGCCTATTTATTCCAGACTATAATCTATCTATGTTCCAAATTTCATCCAGATCTGTACAGCCGTTTTGGCGTGAAAGAGTAACAAACATCCAAACATACATACTCACAAACTTTCACATTTATAATATTAGTAGGATAGTCATATCTACGTTATGATTTCGTAGAATTTTTTCACCCTGCCAACTAAAGTACTCGTACATACGAGTAAATTACATACAAAAAATACAAAGCATTTTGTGTACGACTTTATATGCATGTTTGTTACACTTTCTTCCTTCAATGCTGATCTGGGAGTAAAGAAAAAACATAGAATTTACCAGTTGCTTCTCTTCCCGCGCAGATGGTAAAAACCCATCGAGGCAATGGGCGAAAGTCTTAGGTATCATTGTTATAGGCGATGCTAGCAACCCATTACTATTTTGATTTCCCTTACCATACGCCCTTAATCATGCTAAATGTGGCCTTAAGGTTTTGTTACCTTAGGCTCTGTTTTTCTGGCGGTCTCCGAGGGATATCATTGACCGTTGGCTAAGATCCCGACAGGGGGTCTTTTGACCGTGTTCTACCGTACAACGTTGCCGACATTTTTGTCACAAGATTTTTGAATACTGTATTTATTACTTTGACATTGGCGAAATCATCGCATCGATCGATGGGGCCATATTATTAAAAGAAGAAGAAGAATAAGCTAGCTGTCACATTCATACAAGAACTGTCGAAATGAACACCATGGCGATTGCGAGCGAGTTAGACAATAAGCCTACTGGTCATCTATCCTCGTTCCTACTAGCTCTGTGCTGTAATAGCCTGCCCATTGCCAGTTCGACGAGCTAAGTCGCTTGGCCGGTTCATTAGGGTTCCGTACCTCAAAAGGAAAAAACGGAACCCTTATAGGATCACTTTGTTGTCCGTCTGTCCGTCCGTCCGTCCGTCTGTCAAGACCCTTTTTCTCAGGAACGCGTGGAGGTATGAAGCTGAAATTTATATCAAATACTCAGGTCTACTGCCCCTTGGAACTGTGAAAAAATCAAAATTCTAAGCCAACGCAATCAAAAGATACAGCCGTTTATGCCGCAAATTTCCGCAAATTTTCAACTCTCAAGGGAATCAAAACCTACAAGGTAGTTCCCGTGAACGCAGAATCTTGAAATTTGGTATGAAGGTAGGTCTTATAGCACAGATTAAAGAATAATTGCGAAAACCGTAAATGTGTATGTATGTCTGTATATAGCAGTGACCAATATAAAGTAACCCCACACTGCGTACATTTTGCTTTGGAACAGGGCTCTGCTTACACTGGTTTTAGATATTTATAGATAATGATACGGAACCCTCGGTGCGCGAGTCCGACTCGCACTTGACCGGTTTTTTTTAACTATTCTGTAAAGGGAACTGTTAACGCATACTTGAACGTGACCTTAACTAGAAGTTAACTGTCGAACCGTAATTAGGCTGTCAGTCAGTTACGGCTCGGTGCGCGGAGCACTTACGACAGGAGATATAAATGACGTATTTATCCCTTACGGGGTAGAAGGCGCCTTTTTTGGTGGGAAAATGCATTGCGCATACGTCCGTGCCGCGGGGATGTTACGGAGGTTATGTGACTCCTTCCCGGCCTAAAAACCCATCGGTATTCCCTCGCTTTCTTTGGAGGCGCCGCGGGAGCATGAGGGTGCGCGTGCGCCCACCGGCCGCCCCAGCTTACGTGCCGACGCTCCTGCGCCAAGAGGGGGACTTGTGGGTCTCTGGTAGGTAGCAAGCAAGGGATGGCCCCCTCCAGTAGGCATCACTAGGGGGAGGAAACTGCCGTCTTCTCCTCCCTCTCTGTCTGCGCGCTTCGTCTCCTCCTTCTGCGACGTTACTTCTTTGTAGAAGGAGGCGACGGCTTACGGGGAGAGGGAGCCTAAGGTAGCTAGATCTAAAGGCCACGTTTAGCATGATTGTGGGCGTCTAGGTGGAATGATGAAGAATAGTGGTGGGTTGCTAGCCGCATCGCCTATAACATGATTCCTAGTCCCAAAGTAAGCGCTAGCAAGGCTTGTGTACTAGACAACGATATACACACTTATATAGAGAAATACATACATCTAATATATAAAATTCTCGTGTCACAGTTTTAGTTGCCATACTCCTCCGAAATGGCTTGACCGATTCTTACCAAATTTTATATGCGTATTCAGTAGGTCTGAGAATCGGCCAACATCTATTTTTCATATTGAAATTTAGAAAAAAAAAAAACGGGAGCGAAGCCGCGGGCAACAGCTAGTAAACAGATAAAAACATCCATGACTCAGGAGCAAATATTCGTGCTCATCGCACAAGTATATGCCCTTACCAGGATTCGAACCCGGGACGCTTGCGTCGCAGGCATTGTCACTAACTAGGCCAACAGCGTCGTCTGGCTGCGGCTCCACTGAGGCGGAGACGAGCGGAGCGGAGAGGAGACGTGTGGGGATCGACCAATCATATTACATGAAATCCACATCTCGTCTGTGGATTTCATGTAATATGATTGGTCGATCCCCACACGTCTCCTCTCCGCTCCGCTCGTCTCCGCCTCAGTGGAGCCGCAGCCTATATCGGCGTATATTCTACTCCCAGGCCAGCACGGAAGACCATTTTAAAATAGCTATAAGATCGATATTGTCCATACGCGGATATTGTTTAGCGATCGATGAAGACATCGATTGGAAGCAGTAAACGCTAATAAATAATTGAGTTTCTCATTACAACTAATTTTAAAGTCGGTTAATCAAAGCCCTGGTTTACGGTATACATTTATGTGAAACTAGCGACCCGCGCCGTCTTCGCACGGTATATTATGCATGTATTATACATATAAACCTTCCTCTTGAATCACTCTATCTATTAAAAAAAACCGCATGAAAATCCGACAATGAGGACAGAAAAAGCGACTTTATTTTATACTATGTAGTGATTAACTCTTTGAAGCCTTGAAGGCGACTCCCGTCGTAAGTGCTCTAATGTTCGATAACACCACTGTAGGCAACTTGAGCGACAAATGGAGGCTTTTATAAAATTCATATTCCCTCAGTCGGGCTGACACAACCTATAATATACTCGATTTCTTTACTACCGAGTATAGTCCAGTGAAATCAGAGTGAAATGTATGGGAAATTTGTTAAATTACAGACTGTCCTGCACGTAGTACGAAAAACTTTAGGAGATAGGTCTACGCAATCTATCAAATGTAGAATATGACTTAAAAAATGTGTCGCAGTTTTCGAGATATTTTGATTTTTAATAACAAAATATCTACTTCTAATTGACTTGGTTCAGGCTTTTTTTAATCGACGACGCAAAAGTTTTATAGGTTGTTAAGGTCTCCGATGTTTTGTTGCGGCGAATTATGTTGGCTCGTATTAAATAACTACTGCCATTCGTTTTTAGTAATTCTACATTCCTTACGCGCTCCGTTAAAACCAGTTTATTTCCTTGCCGTATAGTTTGGGGCTGGAAACTTATTTCGTGTTTCACAGTTAAAACCAGTTTTTATAACATCCATTTTTCCCATTACTGTTTGTAACAAATGCCTTGCTTAAATTTGCGGGTGGTAGGGCCTTGTGCAAGGTCCGTCCGGATCGCTACCACCATCTTACTCGCTAATCCTGCCGCTAAGTAGCAGTGCTTGCACTGCTGTGTTCCGGTGTGGAGAGTAAGACAGCCGGGGAAATTACGGGCACGCGAGGCATTGCATCTTAGTCCTCTAGGTTGGCAACGCATCTGCAATCCCTCCGGGGTTGCGGGTGTCTATGGGCAGTGGTGATCACTTACCATCAGGTGACCCACTTGCTCGTTTGCCTTCCTATTCATATAAAAAAAAAAAAAAAAAAATGCCTAAAATATATTTAGTGCCTTTGAAATCAAATGAAATAATTTTATTTCCAGACAGGGTCGATACAGTAATAGATTAGTTCAAAATTAAATTAAAATAAGAAAGGAAGAAAGAAAGAAGACATTTATTCCTTTTTGCAAGACACACAAATAAAAGAGAATATACACAATTTTATAGAAAACCAATACTTTCATCATCAGAAGAAAAATACAATAAATAGTACCTAAATTAAAATGAAATGAAAATTAAGAACTAAAATATTTTCTTTATATTATTTATGCGAGATGGCGCTACTGCGCACAGATCCAATGTTTCGTAGATGACGTGACCATCTATCCTCCACATAAGCTTGTACCACTTACGGAACAATCTGTGTAAAATATGGAGTTCATTTTGCCTTTTTATCTAATTTGACTCGACTATACAGGCATGGATTACAGGACGTACAGTTAGGTCGTAAATTAGTTGTACACTTCGCGCGACTCGTAGCCCGCTGCTACGGTTACGCCGTAGCACTTGTAGAGCTCGTAGCGGGGTCAATGACCAGTGGACTAATTAAGTGGAATAAAACGGGTTTTTTCTCCTTATAAAAAGGTTTCGACTTGTGCTTGGATCACAGTTTCTAATAGTTGTAATAGAAGGTGTCTCAGAATTGTTTTGGAATATTCCAGAAGGTTCTTGGGTTAGTTCCAGCTTTGCCTGTTTTTTTGCCAAGTCGGGATTTTAAAACTTTATGAGTAAAAAAAAGTGGGATTTTTTCGTCGAAAGTGAAACAGAAAAAGAACGCGTATAATCAGAAGTTTTAATTATTTATGTTTTGTTTGAGTTTTAAATTACGAACGTGATGACAGATATACTTAAAATAAAGACTGTTTCTATATAGTAAAACAAACATGTTCGCGGCTTAGGGCTGGCCCAAGACCTCCCCCCCCCCCCCCCCCCCCCGCCGCATCGAATCCTAAATTAATCCAAATTAATCATCCAACGTTGGTTTTGCCAGTGCTAGTAATGTAACTTAGTTATTTACTATTTATTTAGAGACAAGCTCAAAAATAGTGATAAACATGTGTTTTTTTTTAAGATTTACCCTATCGTTCGGTAGTTGAGTCTTCTTAGTCGAGTTATCCACGAAAAGCGGGACATTTTATTAACCAGCATAGAAAATAGCGCGGTTTTACAATTATCAACTTAAAAAAATTGCATTTGCAAAAAACACTCAGAAAAGCCTTGAACGGAAAAGTTGCGCTTTGATCCCTCTCGACAGGGCGCACAGCTTACTTTTTCTATTTCCACCCGAGGGGGGAAAGGCACTTTTGCACGCAGATTTTAAAGGAGAAAGACAGCCTTTACGAGCAAGTGTATTGTTAATTTTCTTTGTTTTGTGCAGGCGGAGGGCGAGGAGATTAACTTGGACGAGGAGATGGACCGCGTGGTGTGGGGCGAGGGGTCCCAGCCGCTGGACGCGGCGCGCCTGCGCAGCGAGCCGCGCCGTGACAGTGCCGCGCCGCCGCCCAAAGGTACCCATACTCACACTCATACTGATATTCATACTTGTTCTGATACTCATACTCATATTGATATTCATAGTCGTCGTTCTGATACTCATACTCATGCTGATATGTTTTTTTTAGTGTGTAGTTCACAAGCAAATGTTGGAACTTTCCTTTACGAATGTAAGATGCTTGTATCGGAACTGATACTTATATTCGTTCTCTCACTGGTATTCATACACATATTCGTACTGATATAATTATGCATATTCATGCTCGTTCTGATACTCGTATTGATAGTCATACTCACGCTGCCTATTCTCGTCTGTGTCTGAATGACTTCTTTGTCCACAGAGTTCAACCTGGCTTCCAGCAGTTCGGACCTGACCACCTCTGATCCTCAGAACACCACCACTGAGTCCCCGAGACAGGTCAGTGATATTTTCCAATGTCAACTATGTGTACTCTTAGCGTGGCCACTCCCCCCCCCCCCCCCCCCCGCCCTCCGCCGGTATAAAGAAAGGAAACATTTATTCCTTTTTGCAAGACACACAAATAAATGAGAATATACACAATTTTATAGAAAACTAGCTTATGCCCGCGACTTCGTCCGCGTAGATAAATCCCGTGGGAATTTCCAAAAATCCTGAAATTATTTTCTTAGTTTTGTAATCACCTACTTTTGTATCAAATTTGAAGAGTCTAGTTATTATAGTTACTGAGATAGCGTCACTCGGAATCGAATATATAATTCCCGTTTTTTCCTTATCCCGTGGGAATTTCCAAAAATCCTTCCTTAGTGGATGCCTACATTGTATAAGGTATCTATGTGCAAAATTTCAAGTCTCTAAGTCCAGTGGTTTGGGCTGTGCTATCCCGCGGGAACTATGCAATTTTCCGGGATAAAAACTATCCTATGTCCTTTTCCGGGACTCAAACTATCTGTATACCAAATTTCAACTAAATCGGCCCAGCGGTTTAAGCGTGAAAAGGTAACAGACAGACAGAGTTACTTTCGCATTTATAATATTAGTAAGGATTACTTTCGCATTTATATAATATTAGTAAGGATAATCAAGACAAGAAAAATAGATCATGAGCGTTGTGTATCTTCGCAAAAGTGAAACGGTCGCTGGCGCAGCACTACGCTGAGGTGTTAGACTGCAGCACAGATAGCAAGCAGTTTAGTAACACTAACTGCTGACGTTTGTATCGACGTGTCATCTGACTTACACAAGTATGCATTTCAACTCAATCGGTTGAAGATGTCTGCTTCAAAATTGAGCCGCAAGATTCCACCCGAAGAAACGCACACACATACATAGCAAGTTAATTAAAGCTTTTAAAGAAATTGTAACATTTACTTTTTTCAAAAATGAAGAAATTTTGGATTTTTCTTAATCAAAAACACCAGCACTACTGATTTTTGCAAAGAAAGTGTCGGTCGGCACTTCCATACCTGGTCTGGGAGTAAAGAAAAAACAGAGCGTATCAGTTGCTTCTCGCGCAGATGGTAAAAGCCCATCGAGGAAATGAGCGAAATTCTTATGAATCGTGTTATAGGCGATGCGGCTAGCAACCCGTCACTATTTTAATTCCGTTTTCCACCTATACACCTACAATCATGCTAAACGTGGCCTTTAGGTCTTGTTACCTTAGGCACAGTATATACAGGGTGTCCCAGAAACCGACGATAACCCGTTGAGGGCTGATAGACCTACTAATTACCTACCAAAATATCACATTTTAGGTTTAGTAAAAATCTTTTAGTTTTCGAGATATTGTCATTTTTGCAAAAATCTAGATTTTTCTTCCTCAGTTGAGTTTTTCGTCTGCCACAGCCTCAAATGACCGAATTTAGTAAATCTGATTACCGATAAATATTGCTGAAAACATAGGCTTCTAAACGTGATATTATTTTATTTTAATATTTAGTCAAACTTGGATGAAAAACGACTTAAGAGACAGTTTTCAGATATTTTACTGTTTCATCCCGTAACTTCGGTCCTCCATGGTATAAAAAAAATAACTTCGCTAAAGTGGCACTGGATACTAAAAATATGCCTAGCTAATGTAGATTACAAAATGGTATAACACTTACTTATTTGTTCAATAATTTCAAATTTATTGCTATTTCATTACTGAAGAAGCTAATCAAGTGAGCAGCCATTTAGTCTGAGGACGGCAAAATAATTGTTTTTATAAGGCTGGTAAAGTTGAATTCAAATTTCGAATAAAGTTTGAAATTTTTAAATTCGAATTTGAAAATCGAATTTGCTTTGTTTTTGTCAAATGGCTGTGTAAAATTGGGTTGCTAAAAATATTTCATTTTATTTTAATTTGTAGTTGGTAGTGACTTCAATTTTCTTTGAGCTTCTTCTGGAATGAAATAGCAGTAAATTTGAAATTATTAAACAAATAAGTAAGTGTTATACCATTTTGTAAACTACATTAGCTAGACATGTTTTTAATAGCCAGTGCCACTTTAGCGTAGTTATTTTTTTTATACCATGGAGGACCAAAGTTACGGGATGAAACAGTAAAATATCTGAAAACTGTCTCTTAAGTCGTTTTTCATCCAAGTTTGAATAAATAATAAAAGAAAATAATATCACGTTTAAAAGCCCATGTATTCTGCAATATTTATCAGTAATCAGATTAACTAAATTCGGTCATTTGAGGGTGTGGCAGACGAAAAACTCAACTGAGGGAGAAAAATCGTGATTTTTGCAAAAATGACCATATCTCGAAAACTAAAAGATTTTTACTAAACCTAAAATATGATATTCTGGCAGGTAATTAGTAGGTCTATCAGCCTTTAACGGGTTATCGTCGGTTTCTGGGACACCCTGTATATAAGCTAAAGTAGTAAGGAAACTACGAACAAATCGGTTGAAACGAAACACGCACACAGGCGCGCGCTTTACACGGCCCCTAAGCGGACCTCGTCCACTCCGCTCATGCTCAGGTCCGCTTAGGGGCCGTGTAAAGCGCGCGCCTGTGTGCGTGTTTCGTTTCAACCGATTTGTTCGTAGTTTCCTTACTACTTTAGCTCATATATATACTGTGCCTTAGGCTCGGTCAACCCCGTAAGGGATAAAGACGTGATTTAGGTATGTGAGCGTCGGTACAGTCAACTAAAGACGGTTGGCTGTGGATGGAAGATTATTGATTTGACTGTGTTATTATTAAACGACAGCGACGTCGCTGCCGTTGCACGGCGCGCTTCAAATGTCAATGGAACAGTAACAGAAGATACTGTTATATTGGTGTACTGCCGTTTGGCAAATTATTTTTCCCAAATATCACTTCCCAAACAACTTATCGCAATACTTACATTTTCCAAGTGAACCTTTAGCAAAGTCACATTTAGCATTTAGTTCATTTGGTCAAACTATCATTTGGCAAATTATCACTTCGTCAAGATTTTATTAAGCAAATGTTTTGTTTTGTCATAAGTTGTATTCCAAAAATAAAAAGGAATTCCAGGAATATAACGAACAAATAGAACAAAAGCATATTTATTTGCATGAATCAAAAACAAAACTGTACAATTCAGTACCAAAAATGATTTAGGTACTATTTTTTTAAATCAGAATTTCGGTCGGAACTGCGATCCCCACAGACTAGAACTGCTACCAGAAAAGTAGGTTAGGTTAGGTTAGAACTGCGACTCCCACAGAAAAGAACTGCTACCAGAACAGAAGGTTAGGTTAGGTTTTGCCAAAAAAAAAATTGGGAAAATGAACATGACCAATTCATTATTTGCTAAATAATCATTTGCCGAAAAAAATTATTTGCTAAATAATCACTTGCCGTAATATTGCGATAAGTAGTTTTGACAATTGAATTTTTGCCAAATAAAAATTTGGGAAACAAAATTCGCGATGTGATGCTTTGGGGAAGACTCTTTGCCAAACATTAGTAATCCGGTTATATTGTGCCACAAGGGAGCGCAACGATGTTTACAGCGTGGGCTGTACATTGAATCCATTATGCTTAGTTTAAGTTTTCGGTGACAAAACACGTCTCGAACACGTTTGTGTTTAAGGCCGGGTATTCCTGCGAAAGTAGGCATTTGGCGCTGTCAAGACCGCGCGTCAAATACATCGCGCGGGCTCAGCGGCTGTGAACTCTCATGACCCGGCAGCGTCACAGTAAAGAAATAAAACTTTATTTTGACTTTAGTAACGCATTTATTATGATCAATTTTTAGTAACTACCTAATTAATATGAATTTGAATAAATAGGTAATAAAAGAATAATTAATAGTCAAACTTACAGTAGAATGCATTATAATTAAAACCGCAGAATTACAAAAACCCTGAAAAATCCTTATTTAATTAGATATTTTGTTACTATGGGCCTCAAATGCCTGAAATAATTGGTAGGTACATTATTATTTATCTATGAAACAACCAATATTGAACTAAAGAAACATGTGTCTCAATACATACCTAGGGTGCTTTGGGGTAATTGCGAAATTGGGTATATTCCGAAAGTTTATAATTATACCAAACGCCGCGATATTCTCTTACTGGCTACATTGCTTTAGACACCATTGTTATCGGTTTTGATGCTCCAATCGCCGTTCGTCGCTGCTAGCGTGAGTGTGAGCAACGTGCCATCTCGACAGACAAGTGGTTTTCGCGCCTTTTTGGGTGATTCGCAATAACCCCAACACTCTTTTCTCGGAACCCAGGTAAGTTACTAAAATAATTGTTTTTTAGTATTATAGATTGTCGTTTTTTACTAATGATTGCAGGGAACACGAAGTCCGAGTGATGTTTTTATTTAGTTTCGGAAATACCCCTCTGGGGTTATTACGATATACATATAACCCAATCTAATATTTTCATAGAAATGGCCAGTGGTTCTCAAACTAGGTATTTAGGACAAAGAAATATTAAAATATGTCAGGTCCATATTTTCTTGCAATATTCATTCTTAAGGTGTTATAATGACAACTCAAATTTTCTTCTATGCACTGTGTTAAAATCGTCGGTATTCTCATTCATTCTTTCAACTTAATCCATCCATCCATACGTAATAGTAGGGCATTTCACATTAAGGTCACTTAGGCGAATGCTAAATTTAGTGTATAATATTGTACCAAATTAATCACCAGCGGCTTCTTTTTCAGTCATTGTGCCTCGAATGTATGTCAGAAAAAGAATAAAAATATAAACGTCTCAAGATTTGGCTACAGCCGTGGTTCTATTACGTTTAAGTTTTTTGTAAAACATTAAAGTTATTTCTCAGTTAAATGAGATTTTTTACAACTTTAAATAATACATATCTGTATGAAATGTTGAGAATCACTTCCTTGTACCGGGGTAAATCCGAAGTAATCTATCCGAAATGACCATAAAAGCGAAACTATTACAAAGTTACAAATATTACAGTAAGGGGCAATTACAAATGAAAAATAATTATAAACCATCAGTTTATAAGTAGTAAGGTCTACTTTTCAACTATTTCGGAATTACCCGGCCATATCTCGTATTTCCCCCAAATGTTCGAAAACGGGACACATTACAATAAATATGCATAAACAACACACAACAGCGTATTTCTGTGTGTAATGTCTACTAACCATAAGTATTTTCAAGAGTTACGAAAATAAAGGCAGCAAAATTGATGTCGTATACTCAACTTGTAAAAATTTCTATCGTAATTACCCCAATGCACCTTATTTAGTTCATTACGGTGAAACTAAAGCACACACGTACGCGTAACAATAATTCGAATAACAAACTTAAGAGTACCTACATAAGTTGCGCGCAAAACTAGATCTAGGGTTTGTCTTCGTCATCTACACCCTGTATAAATATAACACAAATAGATAGAAATTAGCATGATCTCTTAAACAAATCGAGTAAGGTGCATTGGGGTAATTACGATAGAAATTTTGACGAGTTTAGTACACGACATCATTTCAGTGAAAAAATCATTCTATTTTTAAATTTTCTGCCTTTATTTTCGTAACTTGAAAATTGGTGAACAAAAAAAATACGCTCTTGTTTCTTTTTTATGCATATTTTTGTCATGTCTCCCGTTTTTGGACATTTGGGGGAAATACGAAATATGGCCGGGTAATTCCGAAATAGTTGAAAAGTAGACATTACTACTTATAAACTGATGGTTTATTTATTTTTCATTTTGTAATTACCCCTTACTTGTAATATTTGTAACTTTGTTAATAGTTTCGCTTTTACGGTTATTTCGAATAGATTACTTCGGATTTACCCCGGTAAAAGGAAGTGGTTCTCAACATTTTGTACAGATACGTATTATTTTAAGTAATAAAAAAACTCATTTAACTGAGAAATAACTTTATTGTTTTACAAAAAACTTAAACGTAATAGAACCACGGCCGTAGCCAAATCTTGAGACGTATATATAATAATAATAATAATAATATAGCCTTTTTATTCCGAATTCGCTACAGTTTCATTTTTTTTTTGTTGTTGTTTTATTATTAAATTGTCGCGTAATTCGGCGTGCCTCATGGCATAGGCCTCCTCCGTGTATTGGAGGGTTTGGGCTATAGTTCCCACGCGCGCCCAGTGCGGATTGGGAACTTAACACACACCATTGAATTTCTTCGCTGATGTGTGCAAGGTTTCCTCACGATGTTTTCCTTCACCGAAAAGCTCATAGCAAATTTCAAATGTAGTTTTCGCACATAAATTCCGAAAAACTCAGAGGTGCGCGCCCGGGATTTGAACCCACGACACTCTGCTTGAGAGGCCACAGATTAAACCACTAGGCTACCACGACGTATATATATTGTTATTCTATTTGTGACATACATTCGAGGCATAATGACCCTGAAAAAGAAGCCGCTGGTGATTAATTTGGTACAACATTATACACTAAATTTAGCCCGCGCATTCGCCTATGTGACTTTATGTGAAATGTCCTACTATTATGTATGGATGGATGGATTAAGTTGAAAGAATGAATGAGAATAACGACGATTTTAATACAGTACTATGTACATAGAAGAAAATTTAGATTGTCATTATAATACCTTAAGGTATAGTATAGGACAATATAAGGTATACCTTATATAATAATACCTTGAAATATTTCTTTATCCTAAATACCTAGTTCGAGAACCACTGGCCATTTCTATGAAAATATTAGGTTGGGTTATATGTGTATCGTAATAACCCCAGAGGGGTATTTCCGAAACTAAATAAAAAACATCACTCGGACTTCGTGTTCCCTGCAATCAATAGTAAAAAACGATAATCTATAATACCTACTAAAAAACTATTATTTTTATAACTTACCTGGGTTCCAAGAAAAGAGTGTTGGGGTTATTGCGAATCACCCAAAAAGGCGCGAAAATCACTTGTCTATCGAGATGGCATGTCGCTCACACACGCTAGCAGCGACGAACGGCGATTGGAGCATCAAAGCCAATCGGCGACAATGGCGTTTAAAGCAATGTAGCCAGTAAGAGAATATCGCGGCGTTTGGTATTTATTATTATAAACTTTCGGAATATATACCCAATTTCGCAATTACCCCAAAGCACCCTATATCGTTTCAGTCTTCGTCATCGCGTTAAATATACCTACCCGGTATATTTGGGTTGTTTATTACAGCGGCAATGTCCTTGTCTGTTTCTTGAGGTTGCCCCAGTGACCTACACTAAAAAGTAAATGGAGTAATTGTATTTACTTACATAATGTTACTTTACGTTTTCAAACGGCAGGCAGAGGTACCGATAGAGACAAAATATGCATTATCAAAAATCGTAGCGATCTTCAGTTGTTATACTGATATTTTTATACTATGGCACTATGACCGTAATTTTAAGCATAATATTTTTATAAATTATCTACCAATCAGAAATGGAGATAAAATGAAATATAATTTAACTTATTCAATTTCGATATGTTGTCGACAAAATTATATTAATATTTACTTCGTCACATAATCTTTGGAGTGCATTCTTTTTATTTGTTATTTTTATAGCTTTGCACGACTTTTTTCGTTTGCGTTGTTTATTGCCCATCATAAATAACTTTCAACAATTATATAAATTCGTCAAAAACTGCGTCTTTGGTGCACGAAACTGTCGCGGATAAAACTGACACAGGTCCGTCGTCCGCAAGCGCCAGCGCGCGACTGATCGGGCTTGCCGAGCCTCCGCGCTCGCACATTTTGTAGGTATTTGGACATAGTAATTAAGATAATCATTTTATCTGTTCAAACTCTGCGAATTTGTCTACAAATATGTAATGGCTTTAGTTTAGTACAAAATTTTAATTAAAAATGTCAATAGTTTAGTCATAATATTGAAAATGCTTTACGAAAAGAGGTAACTTTGGATTTTTTTTCTATCGAGTCAAGTTCATTAGATCGTGTAACTGAATGCGACTTTGTCTATACTATATCCTTAAGTAATACATATATTTTTTTCAGATTTTTAAACCCTATTTTCTACGTCTGAGATGGTTTTTAAAAACTCTAAAACGCGGCCTCTGTTGGACTACCTAGCCTTAATGTCAAATACTATGAGAACGGTACGTCTAGTGTAAGTTTTGCAACAAATTTTCGTTTACTATTCGAAATAGTTAAACGAGCTAACTCATAACGATACGTTTCTTTTCACCGTCACAATAGTATGCGCTCGAACGCTGTTACGTTGTCACGTCGCGGCGCGATTCCATACAAATTCGGTGAGTTCGTTTCACTTCGCGTTGCGTTTCTCACAGATGTCACTGTTCACTTCGACTGCGTATGTTCCTCGCGAGTATAAGTTCCAATTGTGCCGCTGTAAATTCCATAGTAATTGAGACGTTTACGTGAACGCGTTCGAGACGTTTCTATATGCGAAAACTTACACCGGAGGCTAAGTTTTCGCACGTTTTTTGTTAAGACTCATAAAAGTCGTATTTTATTTATACGACAAGAAAGGCAAAAAAGTAGGTCACCTGAGCAAGTAATGTTAGATTTAGATTATTTTTTTTGCTTAACATAATACGTCACTACATAGTATAAAACAAAGTCGCTTTCTCTGTCCCTACGTCCCTATGTATGCTTATATCTTCAAAACTACACAATGGATTTTGATGCGGTTTTTTTTAATAGACAGAGTGATTCAAGAGGAAGATTTTTATGTATGATTCTACGCAGACGAAGTCGCGGGCAAAAGCTAGTTATAAATAAAAATAACACAGTTTTAAACAATAAACGTTTCTTATTTTTTATTACGAAATAACGACAGCTTAGAAACTTTAATTAACTTGCAATGTATATGTACGTTTGTCCGGGTGGAATCTTGCGACTCAATTTCGAAGCAGATATCTTCAACCGATTGAGCTGAAATTTTGCATACTTGTGTAAGTCAGATGACAATACAATAATCTGGTAGTGGAGTTCTGGTGACCCTGCCAAGAGCGACTCCGCAGCAAACTCTTCGACGGTTGGTCCGATTGACTTGGTACACATGTAGGACGGGTGACAATGCAAGTAACTACAGTAAGCAAAATAGCTTGTAAAACTGTAATTTTTAACACAAAAAAAATTAATCTTGGGCCAAATTACACCAATTGACCCAGCCCCAAACTAAGCAAAGCTTGTACAGTCAAGGGCAAAGATATGTAAACACCACTGAGTGTCAAAAAGCATGGTCATCTAAATGGTCATAAATTTGGCAACATACAAAAGTACATAAATTAGTATACATGATTTGAGAGATAACTATGTATACAACATTTGCAATATTATGTCCTCATGTATTAGGCCATAAACTTAGAAACACCGTAAAGTTCAAAAATATGTATACACTATTTAACCATTAATTATGTATCTAATATGATATGATAACCAAAAATATGTAAACAATCCAAAATTCAATTAACACAACTCTATTGTCAGGAGCTTATGAACGTATTTGCGTAACATCGAACTCTGTAGTCTTTATGTAATCAGCCAACCACTTGAAGCTTCAAGTCGTATACAACAACTGCTATTCCAAACTCTTTAACTGATCATTACTCTATTTATTTTAAATCATGTCATGTGCCCACAATCTTGCTAAATGTGGCCTGTAGGTTGTAGGTACCTGTTACCATAGACTCTGTCTACCCCGTAAGGGATAAAGACGTGATTTGTGCATATGTATGTGCATGTGTCATGTGTCACTTTTGGATTTTTTAATTCCATTTGACTTACCGTTTCTTATGGTTTATCTGGCGGCTTTTCATTAATTTTGAAGGAGAAAATGTATCGTTTAAGCGATCATTTAAAACATAGGATTGTTGCCTTATGCGAGGAAGGTATATCCGTGCTTGATATAGCTCTGCTGACGAATTAGGCATCACGGTAAGAAATATTAAACATGTTAATAATAACGTACTATAGAAAATATTACTCTCTAATCACTTTGTCTTAAGTTTAAGGAGTGGTTTTCTTTATTATACAGTTATTTTAAGTATACTTTGCCTTTTATTAAGTAAAAAAGTGGACTTGTAATGGCTGAAATGATGATGATGATGATGGTGATGAAGTAAAAAAAAAATTGAAAATAGCGTAAATCGCCAATTACTGTATGATTTGATATTGACGACACGGATGGCTCAGTGGTGAAGCAACCGCTTTCTGAGTCGAAGGTCCCGGGGTCGAGACCCGGCCAGGGTAATGTTTGTGTGATCAACTTGAATATTTGTGCTTGGGTCATGGATGTTCTACATACATACATACATACGATATACATATATCACGTCTTTATCCCTTACGGGGTAGACAGAGCCTGAGGAAACAAAACCTTAAGGCCACGTTTAGCATGATTGTAGGCGTGTAGGTGGAAAAATTAATCAAAATAGTGATGGGTTGCTAGCCGCATCGCCTATAACATGATTCCAAAGAATTTCGCCCATTCCCTCGATGGACTTTTACCATCTACGCGGGACGAGAAGCAACTGGTACATTCTATGTTTTTCTTATACATACATACATTCACACATACATACATACATACGTACATTCTATGTTCTATATATTTAAGTATGTATTTATTTATATAGGTATGTATATCGTCATCTACTCGTAACTAGTAGATACCCATAACACAAGCCTTCTTGAGTTGTCCCTGAATTTACCTAGCGTTTTCATCTTCAATCAAAATCAACGAAATCTGAATCTGTAAAATCTATTAAACATGCCGATTGATAACGTCGTGGTGACAGGTCAAAACATGCGACAAACATATGCAATGACAAGTCTGTACTGTTTTCGTGAATTGTCAAAACATACTTTACAAATTTGTTTTGTGTGACTAGGCCGTAAAGTTGATATTCGCAGATTACATTTTGTATACATATTTTTGTGGCAATTACTGAATCTATATTTAATTACATAAGTATGACTATAATATTTTGCATTATTTGCAGGATACTAATAATGGAATTTTGATTGTATACAAGTTTTTGGACTTGCCAGGTACATATTTATGTTGCCAGTGTAGTTTGCATATTAATTCCCATTTGAATGAGTATATATCTTTTTAACTTTATATGATTACTTATTTTCTTTCACATTACTTGCATATATATCTTTGCCCTTGACTGTACTATGGATACCAGGCAACGGATAAACATACTTATATAATGTAGATAAATACATACAACATCCATGACTCGGGCACAAACATTCGTATTCATCATACAACTGTCTGCCCCTACCGGGATTCGAACCCAGGACCTCTAGCTTCATAGTCAGGGTCACTAACCACTAGGCTATCCGGTCGTTAAAACAGAAACTTATTTTGAACACATAGTATAGCTCTTCTAACAGTATAGTATTAGTATAGTATCAATAGTTTCCAAGAATAAACCCGGTGACCGAGTTTAGAGTCTTACACGTCAGTAGAACACGAACACACTCGCATCCCGGTATTAATTAAACAAGATGCAATTGATTCGAAACTTTGGTGTTGGAAGCTGTTTGACGAATGTAGTTCGATCGTGGAGTAATCGACCAATAGAGTGGAAATATCATGTAAGGACATAGTCGAGTATAGCTCGGTTTATTCACAAGTTTTATATACATACATAAGTCACGTCTTTATCCCTTACGGGGTAGACAGAGCCTAAGGTACCAGGTACCTACGGGCCACATTTAGCAAGATTGCGGGCGTATAGATGGGAAATGGAATCAAAATAGTGACGGGTTGCTAGCCTCATCGCATAAAACATGATTCCTATGATTTTCGCCCATTCCCTCGATGGGCTTTTACCATCTGCGCGGGTAGAGAAGCAACTGGTACATTCTATGTTTTTTCTTTGCTCCCAGACCAGCATGGAAGTAAGTTTTATATTAACTTGCTTAATGTATTATATTTTGAAAAAATGACTTTCTGCCTAGTTTTTTGCGGCGCGTTCTTGGCAATGATGGTCTTTCCGAATGCGCTGGTAGTTTGAAAAATACATGTAAAAGAGGCCTTGGCGGCCAATATGCAAAAATAAATTTAGCATTTTTTTTATTTTCAATTTTTTGCAACGTCTGTATGTGTAACCCATCACTATTTAGATTCGCCTTTCCACCTATACCCCCATCATCGTGCTAAGCGTGACTCTGTCTACCCCGTAAAGGATAAAGACGTGATTTATGTATGTATATTGAAAATAATATTTATGCTGAGTATGAAGATCCTTCCTGTGATAGTTTTTTGACTCATGATTTTTAAAGTAGTAATTTTCGAGATGTATTCAAGTTACTGCCTTTTGGAATAATGTTCTTTGTGTAGATTTACAACACCCCACTAAAAACGTACACCCTGTACGATAAAAAGTTTTACTTAGTTAAGGTATGGTCGACAAATTTAATGGTTGAGCCATCATATCACTATGACAACGTTCCATGTATGCTGAACAATTAAAGTTGATGACCGTACAAAAGGAGTGAGAATTTAAATCTTTGACAATTAGTTTTGGGTCTAGTTTTTTTTAAAATGAAAAGTTGTTTACGAGGTCGATAGTTCTACAAGTCGATTGTAAGAGTTGTTGAAGTTCCACAGCCTTCGGGGCTTTCGTAGCGCCTCTACGCCGCGTAGCGCGTAGCAAAGTTCGTAGATGACTACGAACTTTCACCAACTCGTCTGTGACGAGTCGGAAGTAATCGAGGGTAGTTCTCGCGTGCAATGTTTGACTTTAAGTGTATTTGTCACTATTCATTTGAGCTGTGAAACTCGTCGCGTCTATTAATTAAAAAAAAATCAATGTCAGGCATTATAGATTACATTAGTTTCATTAATTAAGGCTTTGGGACGCCTCGAATCTCTCAAATTCAAAATTTACATACATATCACGTCTTTATCCCTTACGGGGTAGACAGAGCCTAAAGTAACAAAACCTTAAGGCCACGCTTAGCATGATTGTGGGCGTATAGGTGGAAAGGGGAATCAAAATAGTGATGGGTTGCTAGCCGCATCGCCTACATGATTCCTAAGATTTTCGCCCATTAGTAGATGGGCTTTTACCATCTGCGCGGGAAGAGAAGCAACTGGTACATTCTATGTTTTTCTTTACTCCTAGACCAGCATGGAAGTAGATTCAAAATTTTATTATTGCAAAATTGGCCGCCAAGGACTCATGAAAGAAAGAAATAAAAAAATATATTTATTACCACTAACAACCATAAAAAAAACATCAAAACACAAAAACAAAAATTCAACTCTGGAGATACGCACCAACAGTCAAAGTCCCGGGATTTCCCTATCGTGAATTTCTAGAGTCAGGCATGAGTGCACTCTCGAGTTGTCCGTTAAACAACTGACATGACATTCCTTCTGGTGTACTGAAAGAGTTGCGCTTCCCGCCCCGCTGCACGCCCCGCTAAACGCTCCGCTTCAAGCGTCTACTCCGACCTTGCACTTACAATAAAATGTTGCTCATAAAATCCAAGAACACTTAGTAGAATAAATGCAGTAGAAATGAGAGCGTTAAGGAGTATGGAAGGTGTATCACTAGAAGATAGAATAAGGAACAGTGTGATAAGGGAACGTGCTGGTGTGAAAAAGGATATAGTGACTAGGATAGTAAAAAGTATGCTTAGTTGGTTTGGGCATGTAGAGCGGATGGATGAAAGTAGACTAACTAAACAGATCTATATGGGGAGTGTGGATGGTTACGTTGGGAGGGGAAGGCTTAGACGGACGTTCCGAGACCAAATAGGAGACGTTTTGGAAATAGGTCAGGTCAGGAGTACCCGAAACCGACGATGTATGAAGAGATTGATGACTGTGGATGAAGCGAAAGAAATATGTCAGGATCGTAGCAAGTGGAACAAAGTAGTCTCAGCCTACTCCTGTGGGAAAGAGGCGTGACTGTATGTATGTATGTACACTTGGGAAGCTACGAAGTCAAGCCGCTGTGCTATCACAGCTTTCCGTGAGACAGTGTGGCATTATCCAAGGCTGATGTGTTCTTTTGTTGATACAGACGTCATCGGGCACGGCGTCGACGAGCCCCCGCGACGACAGCGACAGGCACGTGCAGTTTGATGGCCAGCAGCCCTTGTACGACACCGTGGCGGATGACGCCAGCGAGGAGCGCCGCAGCCAGCGCACCGCGTGAGTAGCAAAGACCAGCAGCCGGCACACAGCCACCGGCGCGCGCAGTGCGACACCAGCCAGGAGCACCGCTATAAACCCAATAGATAAATGTCCACGTGTGGTCAAGAGCTGCGGCTCGTTTTTGGATCCGTCCGGGGGGAAGAGCAGTGCTTGGTCTGGTGCGTCCTGGGCATCGGCTAATGATTTCCTGGCAGTTTCTGAGGGATATTGACCGTTGGCTAAGAGCCCGACAGGGGGGGTCTTTGACCATTACCATACAACGTTGCCGACGTTTTGTCACAAGATTTTTTTATTCTATTTTTGTTACTTCGACATTGGCGAAGTTGTCGTCGCTATAACGACTTGATACCCCACAAATAAGAAGAAGATAAAGGTCGTGGGTATGACAACAAATATTATGCTCAACAATATTTTAATATCTTTCTTTGCCTCTTTTCCCCCTCTCGGTCTGTTTTTCTTCATAATTTCTCTACGTCGCTGTGACAGGTTGAGGTCACCGAAGCGCCAAGGTTTTATTTTTGCGAATTCGTCTTCTAGACTTTCTCAGGGTTACACGCGTGCCATGCGAACTATTTACAGAATCGGTAACAGTGCCTAGCACGCGGCGGGCGTGTGCCCGTCCCTAGATCGAGCCGCCAAGCAGCAGTGCTCGCTGGTGTAAATTGTCTCGGAATTAACAGGGACATGAATTACAGAGCACGTTCCGGGACTTACAGTCAACAGCAAAAGAAACTGATGTATTAGGCTCCCAAAATTATATAAACGTTAAATTAAGTCAAACGTTACTAACGATTGTAGTTTATTGGAAGTAAATGAACACATAATGTGTCATTAAGTGATCACATTTATTTCGATCCTTGAAAACTAAATGGAATGCCATTCAAACAGTTAAAGTCATTGTAGAATGTTTCAAATTAAAGTCATTATCTATAAAATACGGCTTTATGGGACACCTCGGAGTACAAGTCAGATGTACGGTTTAATTATATCGGTTATATTCGTGAGACAAACATGCAAAGCAACTTAACACCTCTCACGTCCGCCAAAGTTTGAAATAAGGTCTTATTACATCAGCTCGATTTTTGGTTACATTATAAATAAATCCTTTTCTATCGAGCTTTCATTAAGACATTTCCGACAATTCGAAATGTTCTTTTTCTTTTGTTATTTACTTGGCACATTCATAAAAATGACGTGGTGTATTATTATTTTATTTTGCAACATTGATTTGTCACTTCATTTCTGTCTCGGTGTTGTTATTTATGATCACTTTCTTTTGACTAATTAAAACTTCATTTAAAACTGACACTGGTATGACTTGTTATATCTGGCACGTCATGCTAGATGTTTTGAAACGTTGATTTTGATCACTTACTTTTGACGTTGACTGTACAATGAAAAAAAACGCATCGCGTACCTGTGTGGAATCATTTTCACTGCAAATGTCTTGCTCGTATGCTCGCTGTTTAGCGAAATAAGAAAAACCAACGTTTGTAGAAAATTACCGTTTAAAAAGTTTGCCACTTTGAAAAAGGAACGCCAGAAAGTATTGGAAAAAGCGGCGCGCGCGCATGACCGAAATACGGATGGCATTGGCATTGTCGCCCGCGGCGGTACCGCGGCCGCGGGGCCGAGTCGAACGAAACTCACGCGCAGCAAGCGAGTTGTTAATACTTAGGCGGTCGAGGCAGAGCTAAGGAGTTGAAATGAGAAACAACCAGAAAGGCCCAACTCTAAAATAAATATACATACATAATATCACGTCTTTATCCCTTACGGGGTAGTCAGAGCCTAAGATAACAAAACCTTAAGGCCACGTTTAGCATGATTAAGGCCGTATAGGTGGAAAGGGAAATCAAAATAGTGATGGGTTGCTAGCCGCATCGCCTATTGGGACCGTGCGCGACGACAGCGCCACGTGATAGGCGGCCATTATGGACAATATTGTCACCGCTGTCAAACAAGAAGTAAGTAAATATTGTGAAAAATATTAATGAAATCTTGTGTTATTTTACTATATTACACAATTTTGGACAATGGTAGTCAGTAACATTATTGCCAATAATATTAAAATTGTTGTTTTCAGTGAAATTTTAGAGGTTAGGTAACTTACTTTTTTTTTCTTACGGCAAATATCCACTTATTTCTTTGGTCTCGTTTCCACCATGGTCTTGGAAATTGGTAAAATTTACAGTCGCTATTCTTCTTGGTGTTATTACAATTCACAACAACACATCTTACCAGGACCATATTTTTATCTCAAAAACGATTAGAAAATGTTTACTGCAATATGGATTTGACAGCTCAAGTCAGCGACAAAAATGACAATTTTAGCCGTAGCGAGCGCTGTGATCGTTTAGGCTACCCCCTCCACCCGCTTTGCACTCTGCCAATAACATGATTCCTAAGACTTTTGCTTTGTCAACATCCTACTAATGATATAAATGCGAACCTGTGACATATTATTAATTTATCGCTATCCTTCGGGAGTTATACAATTTTCCGGGATAAGAAATAGCTTATTTTTTAATCTGGGGTACCAGCTACTTTCGTTTCCAACTTTATCCAAATCCGTCCACTCGTTTTAGCGTGAAGAAGGAACAAACATACACTCACATGGTCACAAATTTATTAAGATTAAATTTAATAGTCCGGAAAAACATTTGACTCAACCTGCTGTAATATTTCGGAATTATTCTAAGAAGCCTTATTTATTAAAAAGAGAAAGCGATATGTCACGTTTCGAGTGTTTTTCCAATCGTGCACCGTTGGTAGCGCTGGCGCAGCGCGAGCCCTTACCTCTCCCAATGAGACGAGCCCGTTCGAATTTTGAACGGCAGTCGCCCGCGCAACCGGTGGCGATACCGAACTATCAGTAAAAACGGATCATGGACGAAATAGGAAATTAAAAAAAAATAGACGTGGTGGTGATTTTTAAAGTGGCCAGTACCGAAATATAATTGTGTAAATTAAAAAAAAAATTTTTTCGACTTGGGTCTTAAATCTGTGTTTTGTTTTGTAATTGTGCTTGTAAATGAGTTATTGGAGTATTTAAAATTACGCGACACTAAGTATGAATAAAGAAAATATTAAAAAAAACCGCCACATAATTGTAGATTTTAAACATAATTAAAAATGTACGATTTTACAAATCAAGTGATACTGTAAATTAAAAGAATACAAAATCTAGTTTGTGTCTAAGCAAAAAATTTGGTGAATGTTGATGTGAAAGTGTAAGGAACATGCCGATTTCGTATTCCCGCAGTTCGGAAGCGGCTAGACATCGCAGGTGCGTATTTATGCCGGTCCCATACACGACGCGAACGTTTGGACAAATGTTTGCGGCGACATAAAGATACAAGATAATTTAATGCCGCAAACATGAACAAAGGTTCAAATGTTTTTTCATAAACATACCAATTTGCAAAAAAGAGATAATTTTTCATTCCACGAATGATATTAATGTTTTTTTTTAATTCTTGTTACTTTAACTAAGTAAAGAAGAAAATGAATTAAAGTAACACTATTTTTTCTCAAAATGAGTAATTTTCTAAAATTAAAACACCTAAATCTTTCTAAATCAAAAGAAAGAATAGAATATATCCAATTGATCATGTAGTTTCGGAGGCATTTAATGCAAACAAAATAACCAAAATTAAAAAAAAATATATTTTTTATACAAGCTTTTCTGCTGACTGTAGTTTGTGTTGACTCTTATTATTTTCCGTATTCCTTGACCGATACTACACTTAATTTCACTTTTTTCTAAATTACTATATTGTCATATTTTATTGAGAAATTGTGATATATTTACGTTCAGTAGTTTATCAGTTTATTGCGAACAGACAGACCGACAGACACGACGGAGGTCTCTGTTACATACGTAAATCACGTTTTATCTCTTACCGGGTGGAGAACCTAAGGCCCTTTTTTTTTTTTTTTTTTTTTTTAACGTGTGGAAAATGCGCCTTATGCATCTCCGCGCTCGGGGCAGCACGAACGGAGGTATGACGGGCTCTCCATCTCACCGCTGCCTTCCCTATGGAAGGAGGGGAGAGGCCTACCGTCTAAAAACACACACGTTCCCTCCAGGCCTTGAACTGCGGGCGTTGCGGGCGCACACGGTGACCACCGCAACAGAGAGCCTAAGGCCCTAAGGTAACAAGACCTAAAGGCCACGTTTAGCATGATTGTGGGCGTATAGGTGGAAAGGGGAATCAAAATAGTGATGGGTAGCCAGGATCGCCTATAACATCGATGGGCTATTACCATCTGTGCGGGAAGAGAAGCAACTGGTTCATTGTATGTGTTTCTCTGCTCCCAGACCAGCATGGAAGTATTTTTAATAATATTTTTCATCACACTTGCACATAAACAGTATCAAAACATACAGGTCAACTTGGCCGTAATGCCCCATATAAAAACCTCGAGCTTTTTTCGTACCACGTGTTTACATTTTGTATTTGAAGACAAGTAATATTTATTTACTCGCAAATGTGATGAAAAACATCGTATGTTTCATGGGCGGTACGGGAATTACGAACCTCGCCTCAGAAAGACTACTAGAGCCTCTACTAGAGCCTCGGTCGTAATCCCTTACTTACCGCCCTTAATACACAATGTACTATTACGTAGCCCCCACTGTTCCTAACCAGAAGATTTAAAATTGTGTACTGTGGAGCAGCTCTTGGAGCACTTTTTAAATCGGACGGTGTAGAAAGTACGGATCACGATGTGTCCCCGACAAACTTTAGTTGCTTAAGGCCTAAATACTTGAAATAGAAATGCAATTGTATTACATTAATACATACATACATATCGTCACGCCTTTTTCCCACAGGGGTAGGCAGAGACTACTTTATTCCACTTGCTACGATCCTGACATATTTCTTTCGCTTCATCCACAGTCATCAATCTCTTCATACACGCTCGTCGGTTTCGGGTACTCCTGACCTGACCTTTTTCCAAAACGTCTCCTATTTGGTCTCGGAACGTCCGTCTAGGCCTTCCCCTCCCAACGTAACCATTCACACTCCCCATATAGATCTGTTTAGTTAGTCTACTTTCATCCATCCGCTCTACATGCCCAAACCAACTAAGCATACTTTTTTCTATCCTAGTCACTATATCCTCTTTCACACCAGCACGTTCCCTTATCACACTGTTCCTTATTCTATCGTTCAGTGATACACCTTCCATACTCCTTAACGCTCTCATTTCTACTGCATTTATTCTACTTTCGCTTTCTAATTACATTAATACATTGTTTATTCAGCTTTGATAAAATTGAACGTTACAGTATACCAGGGCTTAGTTCCGGTTCAAGCAGATCTCTCTGCCCTCGAGTTCTAAAACAAAAGCCGAATAAAATCGAACGAGTGTTCGATTTATAAAATTTTACAACAAACACGAACCAACCAGTCCGTAGACCTATAATACCTATTCTAACAGTACTGTAAGGCTCTGAGGTTTGTTGCCAGGTCTACATGTAACTAATGCCTCCATGCTGGTCTGGGAGTAAAGAAAAAACATAGAAAGTACTAGTTGCTTCTCTTCCCGCGCAGATGGTAAAAGCCCATCGAGGGAATGGGCATAGGAATAATGTTATAGGCGATGCGACTAGCAACCCATCACTATTTTGATTCCCGTTACCACCTACACGCCCACAATTATGCTAACCGTGGCCTTTAGGTATTATTACCATAGGCTCTGTCTACCCCGTAAGGGATATAGACGTGATATGTGATATTTAAACCGTGTTTTACTTTAGACCTTCGGAGGCAGCTGTTAAGGTAATGAAATGACACAAAGAAATCCTTGTTTCATCCAATTCAACTTAAATTCTAAACCAAATTATAAACATTTGCATTACCTGCCAGCGGTTTGGTTTGTATATACAAACTTTTGTATATACAAACTCAAGTTGCTACAGTACGCACCTCGGGCGGTGATAAAGAAAGTTTCAGGTCGCATGTTTGTCGCCCTCGCCTTCAGCTCGAGCGACAAGTTCCTGCTGTCTGAGAAATCTTCATTTCACCATCCTCTAGTTCTGTTTAGGTGATCTAGTCATCATGTCATTAGATAATAACTAACGTCAGGTACTTGGCCGGCGTCATTGCCAAGTTTTCTTTCAGGGAAATATTAGGGATGTCAATTCCATTGAAACTAAATGTATGTGTGTTTGTATGTTAGCGTAGTCTCTGTAACTTAACATCATAGGACAGACCGTAGGGCAGATTTTTCTGTGTTCTAATTTTCAGTGTACAAGTAAACATAAAAAATCAAGAAGTAAAAATTCTTGATTCATTTGATAGTACCTGTCATTTGAAAAACAGCGCCTTCTCTCGTCCCTGGTGAGCAGATGTTCCACGGGAGTTTGTAATTGTGTCGTACCCATCATTCAAACAGATGACGCTTGGAGACAAAAATTCGCATAGTAACAAGGTCACGTGACAGCTAGTAAGGCTTACCCACCTGCTATGGTTGGATTGGGTGGTGTAGTGGTAGCACGCGTCACGGAATGTCGAGGACCCGGGTTCGATTGCCGGCCATAGCTTTACTTTGCGGATTTTTCTATGTGTTCTAATTTTCAATGTCGTTTAAAAATTTACAGTCTATTTCACTTATATGAGAAAACTTGGGAAATGTTAAAAAAAAGATGACGTCATAACTCCTCTCCTTTTTTGTTTTTTTTTCGTGCTAAGGTTCAAATTGGTGCTTATGGCCCAAGGATCAATCCGATTTTTCACTATGTGAAAACTCTTCAACGGTTGGTCCAATTGATTTGAAATATGCTACACATTTTTTTTTATATGAATAGGAAGGCAAACGAGCAAGTGGGCCACCTGATGGTAAGTGATCACCACTGCCCATAGACACCCGCAACCCCGGAGGGATTGCAGATGCGTTGCCAACCTAGAGGACTAAGATGAAATGCCTCTTGTGCCCGTAATTTCCCCGGCTGTCTTACTCTCCACACCGGAACACAGTGTAAGCACTGCTACTTAGCGGCAGGATTAGCGAGTAAGATGGTAGTAGGCCCTACCACCCGCAAAATATAATGTAGGACGTTTACTTACTCTCTTCCGTGCTGGTCTGGGAGCAAAGAAAAACATAGAATGTACCAGTTGCTTCTCTTCCCGCGCAGGTAAAAGCCCGTTGAGGGAACGGGCGAAAGTCTCAGGAATCATGTTATAGGCGATGCTAGCCACCCATCACAATTTTGATTTCCCTTTCCACCTATACGCCCTTAATCATGCTAAACGTGGCCTTAAGGTTTTGTTACCTTAGGCTCCGTCTCCGTAAGGGATAAAGACGTGATATATATATATATATATATATATATATGTATGTTCGACTCATAATCAACACTACTATTGACTCTCGTATATTATTGTATACAATATGTGGGTGGTAGGGCCTTGTGCAAGGTCCGTCCGGATCGCTACCACCATCTTACTCGCTAATCTTGCCGCTAAGTAGCAATGCTTGCACTGCTGTGTTCCGGTGTGGAGAGTAAGACAGCCGGGGAAATTACGGGCACAAGAGGCGTTTCATCTTAGTCCTCTAGGTTGGCAACGCATCTGCAATCCCTCCGGGGTTGCGGGTGTCTATGGGCAGTGGTGATCACTTACCATCAGGTGACCCACTTGCTCGTTTGCTTTCCTATTCATATAAATAAAATATTGTCCCCGGGTCAGTTTTGTTATTTTACCTACTTCTACTTCTTGCGAAATGTACCTACTCTAGTTCCTGAGCAGAGATAATCCAAAATTACCGAAAACCTAGTTTTTTTTTAAATTGCCCAATTTGCGTTGATGTTTTACAAAATGTGTGGCAACCCTGGTCTTCTCTCTAGCGGTCACTGTCAAGGTGTTGCTAGCACGTGTCTATATCGACGCAGCTGTTGCCAACTGGCCGGCTTTGCGGCGACAATTTCACCAATACAGTGCACACTGCGCGTGTTGTAAATACAACATTTACCTGTTACCAACATGTACCAGTCCTCCAGCACTTGCACATTGATATGCCAGCCTGTTGTTTTTGAACAATTTAGTTTTCCGTCCTTTTTAAATTTTTTGTTTATTGTAAACTATTTAATTAATTTATGTATTTTTAATTAATTTATTTTTTTAGTTACACATAAGTCGGGTTCTATCTATTTTACCATTTATTTCTCCTATTTGTTTACGTAAAAGTTTATGGATTATTTAGTATATTTTATCTGTGTATCGTTTCGTGAGTCACGGTTCTGGCTGAAAATCAGTGCTGCAGGTGTCTAACGCCTCAGCGTAATGCTGAGCCAGCGACCGTTTCACTTTTGCGAAGACACACACAACGCTTATGATCTATTTTTATTGTCTTGATTATTTTCTATAAAATTGTGTATATTCTCTTTTATTTGTGTGTCTTGCAAAAAGGAATAAATGTCTTCTTTCTTTCTTTTCTTTCTTCTTTCTTTCTGTTGTCAGAGATGGGCATTTCGTAATCGATTCCTTATTACACGATTACTTGATTTTACTGTGTAATCCACTACTGAGTTACAAAGTAGTAGCTAAATTACTTGTAATGTAATCAAGAGAAACGGTGAATGATTACATATTATGTAATCAGTTATCATCTATACAAATATTATAATTACTAGTAATTGGGAATCAATGACGATTCCAAATTACTAGAATTGTTGACTTGATTATTTATCAACGGATTCAACATACATACATACATATATTACGTCTTTATCCCTTACGGGGTAGACAGAGCCTAATGTAACAAAACCTTAAGGCCGCGTTCAGCATGATTAAGGGCGTAATAGGTGGAAAGGGAAATCAAAATAGTGATGGGTTGCTAGCCGCATCGCCTGTAACATGATTCCTAAGACTTTCGCCCATTCCCACGATGGGCTTTTACCATCTGCGCGGGAAGAGAAGCAACTGGTAAATTCTATGTATTTTCTTTACTCCCAGCAGACCGGCGTGGAAGCACGGATTCAACACCAAAATTTAATGCGAAAATGAAACGCTAGAATGACATGGTAATGATGTAAACGAAAAACAATTTTATTTGAGTGACATTAACAAAATTATAAAATAATGTTTGCCAATGAAGTAATCTAGTGTGGAACTGGAGTTAAGTAATTCAGATTACCTAAGTACGTGATCACCAAGGAATTATGATTACAGTAGTGGTTTACAATACTGATTCCAAAGGTATGGATTACAGAATGTAATCATAGTACAGTATTACAGTAATTTTGATTATACAAGTAATCGATTACTGAAGAATCACGATTACTGTAATGTAATCGTGTAATTAATTACAAAAGTAATTGATTACGCCCAACACTGCCTGTTGTGCTGTGAGCTTGTTTAGCAACTGTAGTGATGTGCCGGATCGTTAAAAATGTTTATCCGCGGATACGGATATGATTACGGATGTTTAGTATCAAGATCCGCGGATACGGATACGGATACGGATCTTTATTTTTTTATTCGATTGGTGTCGTTAAGTGACGTTATAAGTTGCTATATTATTGATCTCACTATAATTATAAAAATAAATTTAGTTATTTCATTGTCATAAAAGTGATGTTATAACTTGCTATAATATTGATCTCATTATAAAGTTTCTTTCAGTTATGTATTATTGGTATGGTAATTTACTGCGATAAATGGTTGCAATATAAAGGTGCCAAATTTAGATTTTAAGAAATAAAAATACTCTGAATGGCTTTTTATAGTTATTTTAATTCTAGCTAATCACCTGTAAAAGATCTGTAAAAGATCCGCGTGAGAAGTTACGAAATACGGATACGGATACGGATACGGATATCCGGATCATCACTATTAGCGAGCAATGGAAATGGAAATGGCTAGTATGCCGCCGGTTGTTTATAGTCGTAGCCAAGCGCAGACAACACTTATGATAATAAAGATTATAACACCGATTAAAGAACAAAAGACTTACATGCATGCATACGCGTTCATCCCTTACAGCCCCCCTAGCACGAGAGCGCACGAAAGTCGCGTCGCGCGCGAGTTGGACTACCCGTCTCTTTCTTGTTGGTACAGTAAGAAAAGGACGGGCAATCTATCTCGCGCGCGACGCGACTCTTGTGCGCTCTCGTGCTAGACGTGCAGGCATATAAGCAGTGCTTGTAAGCATACGTAAATGTGCCCGCCACGTTTTGTACCAATACGGGTTTTGTTGTCAATATGCCTACCCTCTGTCAGAACCCACTGCACGCCCCTGCATGCGTGATTGTTGCTGCACTAGGCCCGCGTGGGAACTGTACAGCGTACACCCTCTCATTCCGAGAGGAGGCCTGTGCCATGCGGTGGGACGTGAGCTAATGATGACGATGATCGATGCCGTGTTTTAGAGGAAAACGCGTGGTCAACAAGTGGCCATGACTCCATACAAACGCGGTTATTTCCTCCCTGGATAATAATGTTAGGACGAATGTTTTTTACATACATACATACATAAATCACGTCTTTATCCCTTACGGGGTAGACAGAGCCTAAGGTAACAATACCTAAAGACCACGTGTAGCATAATTGTGGGCGTATGGATGGAAAAGGGAATCAGAACAGTGATGGGTTGCTAGCCACATCGCCTATGTAACATGATCCCTAATATTTTCGCCCAGTCCCTCGATGGGCTTTTACCATCTGCGCGGGAAGAGAAGCAATTGGTGCATTCTATGTTTTTTCTTTGCTCCCAGACCAGCATGGAATATTTTTTACCACACTATTTATACTTAGCCTAGACTTCGATCGAATTCAATGATTTCTAGTTCAAATTTTACCGTATTGAGTGATTTTGAGTTCACATTTTACCGGATTGAATGATGACGATTTCACATCTTACCGAATTGAATGATACCGAACCATACAACGCGGTAATGCTGCCAGCCTTCTGGGTACATGCCGCCGGGCAGCGATTTAGGGCAACTTATTTATTTATGGTTTAATCACAATTTGTTGTATTTAGGGTCGATTTTTCAATCGTCAGATAGGACCTATTCGGCGAATAACTCTATGGGTATCTGCAAGTTAAGAGCTTATCTGAGGATTGAAAAATCGGCCCTTAGGTATATTACTAACATAGACTTAAGGCACTTTTATGTAAATATCAAAATATAAATGTATTAAAAGATAAATTAATTGAACTTCTACCGAATTGAATGATTTCGTCACATTTTAACATATCGGTTAATTTCGAGTTCACATTTTACCGGATCGATTGCCGAATATCGAGGGAAATGGGCGAAAATCATATTAATCATGTTATAGGCAATGCGGCTAGCAAGCCATCACAATTTTGATTCCATTTTCCACCTATGCGCTCACAATCTTGCTAAACGTGGCCTGTAGGTCTTGTTACCTTAGGCTCTGTCTACCCCGTAAGGGATAAAGACGTGATTTGTTTATGTATGTATGTATGAATGATGACGATTTCACGTTTTACTGAAATGACTGATGTCGTGTACATATTTTATCATGTATTTTGTCATTAACGCTGCTAAGGAGTAGCTCGAGTCGTTCGAGCAGCGATTGGAAACTCTGGCAGTGCTCGACAGGGTTCTTCGCGGACACCGGAGAGTAAGTTGACTGGATGAGAGCGCTTCGACGCACTAAGTCCATAGACTAAGACAGACACGGCGCTTAAGTACTACAGAAGTCTCTACGGGACCTCTAGACCAGGATTTCTTGAGCTGTGGTCCAAAGACCCCTTAGAGGTCCGTAACATGACTGAAAAAATTCGAGAAACACTGGCCTAGAAATCTGTTCACTCTTCTTTCATGAAACCTCTCTACGTGACCAAACTAAACACACTTTTTTCTATCCTAGCCCCTATATTTTCTTGCACGGAATCAAGTTCCCTTATCACACTATTCCTTATTCTTTTCTATGTTACACCTTTTGTACAGATATGGGTGTATTATGGTTCTCTCTATACTCATAATCACTACATAGTATAAAATAAAGTCGCTTTTTCTGTCCTCATGCCCGTATGTATGCTTATATCTTCAAAACTACACAACGGATTTTGATGCGGTTTTTTTAATAGATAGAGTGATTCAAGAGAAAGGTTTATATGTATAATACATGCATAATATACCGTGCGAAGCCGGGGCGGGTCGCTAGTATGAAATATTCTGTTATTAACTTTTATTTAAATACTTAGGAAGTTATCTAGTAGCATTGCCGGTGGAAACTCGTAAGGTACTTTGTGAAGTGTCAGTATTGTTCAGTTGTTTTGTATTGAAAGTCGATAAAGAATTCATAAGAATTTATTTACCGGATTCTCGCAAGTCATTGTAACACGTAGAAACTTTGGTACCGTTGTCAACGTTGCTCTGTGAGTTTGTAACTCTACTTAAGACGTGATAATGTGTAGAATGAAATTGTTGTTTACAAGATCAGATTTGACCTTCGTGTACTGGTCTCAATTACTGGAACGCTGGAACGGTATAGGTCCATAATACCATACCAGTCCATATACACGTAACATAATACTTAAGATAAAATAAATGTGAGGAGCAATGAGAAATAAGAAGGCCATACAACAGAAAAGCATTTGATCAGAAGCAAAAAGAAAAGATAAGGTACTAAAGACAGGGAGTGGATTAAATTAGTGATAAATAGTGAGATTTGAGTTGGTTTTTAAAAATAGGTAGGTACAGGTAGGTCCATATTGGTCAAACAAGTTGAGTTCTTGGCAAGTATACGTAAACGCGATTAAAAATTTAGTAATTTCATGGGAAAGTGCGTTTTGGATTTGACAGAAATATTTCCCCGTACAAGGGTGGGATGACGATCTGCGAAAGACTGCAGGCAGATGCTGGATGCGTCAAGCTGAAGACAGGGCGCTATGGCGCTCATTAGGGGAGGCCTATGTCCAGCAGTGGACTAACATAGGCTGATGATGATGATGATGATGACAAGGGTGAACCGAATGGAGATAGGAATCCCGCAAAAGTGTTGTCCCGTCGACTTTATGGTGGAGTGTCGGCGTTTTTGTATCTTGCTTAGACGTTCAGGGATTGGACGTATGGGGACTAGGCATTCGGGGATAGACTTGCCGATTGCCGTCATGGACCAAACAGGCTGGAACTACTTAAATCCTTCAAATTTTTATTGAAATGTGGACCTTTCCAACACGAAGTATAGGTGAAAAACTTTAGTAAATGTCCTTTGTATGTGTGGGTAATGTGTGTGAATAAACAAATTGACGTTCCAAATTAGAAAAATGACTTAAGTGCATCAGTTCTGTACACTGCTACTTAGGACAGGTAATTGGCATTGTTAATTTTTTTTAGTATGCTCCAATTCGAAAACCATTTCGAGGAAAATCATCAATTATCCGATTTATCTTGTCCGATTTCAAAAATACTTTATGATTGCAGATATTTTTGTAAAAGTACTTTGAACCTTTGTTTGACCGAACGACCGGGTTTTTAGACAGAATCCAGCATCGAATGTTTGCCACAAAAATGAAAAAAAAAGTTTGGCTACGGCAACTGTCACGTGTCACTGTCAAATCTACAAAACCATAGACAAAGCCGTTTTTTTTATAGCCAGCCGAACGAAGGCGATTGGGATTCTGTCTAAATTCACGAATTATCAAACAGCGAAAAAATATTTATTATTAATTAACAAAGCTACGTAAAAGCATAATATTCAAATTAGTTGCTTGAAATAGTCCATTTTATCAAATAAAGGTGTTAAAAGCACAGCTTAAAAAAATGAACAATGCCAATTTACTTAAGTTTTTCGCCTATAAAGTGTATCTGGCTGACATTGGTCAGGTTTGGGTATTTCTGATGATTATTCTTCTTCTTGTGGTGCCTCACCAACTAGTGAAGGTTGGCAGTCAGCTCCGCATGCTTCACACGGTCCCTGGCCAGGTTGAAAAGCTCCGCTGCACTTGTGATTCCAGTCCGTTCCCGGATATTTCGCAGACATTTCATCCTGCGTCCAACAGGTTTTTCCAGCCACTTTACCCATGGTAATAAGCTGTAAAAGCTCGTATCTTGTGTGTCTAAACACGTGGCTTAGATAGGCAACTTCTTCTTTTGATGGTCTGCATCAGTTCACACTTCTTCTCAATTCGACGCAGGACCTCCACATTGGTCACCCTATTCGTCCAGCTTATGGCCAACATGCGTCTCTATGCCCACGTTTCAAATGCTTCTGCACGTTTACGGAGTTGCTCTGGCTGCTCCGATTATTGGCATTCCTTTTTTTAATGCGCTATAAGAATACTTTGACAAGAAGCATCATCCATACATCACGCATTTCAGGGTTAAGCTGTTACTCTTTTAAAAATCTGACAAGAAAAAAAATTAAAAAGAAACTGAACGCTGGCTAATGAGTTTGAATCATGACGAAACCGAAAATATTCTTACAGCCTGTAGTTTAGTTAAATGCACTAACACTCACATACTACACACACACGCACACACACACACACACACACACACACACAGGCCCTGAGTCTAGTGCGGAGGCTGCCGTACAAACATGTTGTGACCTTTTGCATATTATAAATAAAGACTTTTACTTTACTTTTATGGGTAGCAAGTATAGATTTGTTCTACTTAATCTGAGTTAACATTGGATGTTTCTCCTCAGCCGCCACCACCACCCGAAGACCCGCAAGTACTCCCTCCAGGAGGGGGCGCGGGGGGGCACGTCCGAGCGGCGGGTCTCCATCCCGCCTGCTGAGGAGCCCCTGGCAGAGGCCGACCGGGACGAGCTCGCCAGCCACCGCAGCGACGACCCCAAGGGGTTGCGGCGGCACCTTATACAACAACCTAAGGTGAATTCATTAAAAACCGGCCAAGTGCGAGTCGTACTCGCGTACCGAGGGTACCATACAAATTCGGCAATTTATTATAAAAACCAGTGTTAGCAGAGCCCTGCTCCTAAGCAAAATGTATGCAGTGCGAGGTCATTTTATGTTGGTTACTGATATAAACAGACATACATAAAAATATACTGTTTTTACTATTTGGTGCTATAGCGGCAACGGAAATACATCATCTGTGAAAATTTCAACTGTCTAGCTATCACGGTTCATGAGATACAGCCTCGAGACAGACAGTCAGACGGATGGACAGCGAAGGCTAGTTAAAGGGTTTTTACCCTTCGGGTACGGGAATGTAAAACAAAACATAAAGCTAGATACAGCCAAGGAATTGTAATCACGTACCATTGTTAAACCCCGTCGCAATAAGGTGACAATATCACTCGAGTTTGGTGGGCGGACTGCGACAGGGTTCTAAGGTGGTACGTGAATACAAATCCCTCGCTGTACATTTGTAAGTTTTTTCATTTTATTGTTTGTCTTTGCCAGGACACGTCGACGGTGTACGTCGGCCGTCGCGATGGCGGCGACCGTATCCACAGCATACTGTCTGACACAACTTACAAGAAGATGTACGACCACAGCCCGCACTCGGTAAGCAGTGCTTACAAGAATACATTATCCTGTTATAGTCCGCTACAATCTATTTTAACGCCTGTTAAACAAACAAGCCCTCCTATTTCTGATCACACGATGCTCAATTTCATTGCTAAATGCACACATTTTTACAATACATCCATTTAAAAATCTAATTAACGCAAATTCCATTTTACATTGTAGGCTGTCAAATCTGAGAAGCGAGATATGATAAGCCGCTTGTTCTCCGCACATAACTATTTTAATATTCTAAACGATACTGAAAATTAGAACACAGAAAAAACTGAAAAGTTAACCTGTTATGGGTGGTGTAGGGGTAGCACTTAGTAGTACCAGCACGTCTAGCACGAGAGCGCACAAGAGTCGCGTCGCACGCGAGATAGATTGCCCGTCCTTTTCTTACTGTACCAACAAGAAAGAGACGGGTAGTCCAACTCGCGCGCGACGCGACTTTCGTGCGCTCTCGTGCTAGCGGGGCAGGACATTCTTAGTTAAAATAAAGACAGTAGGTATTTCTAAATTAAAACAAACAAGGGCCACCCCGCCGCACCTAAACCTGAATTAATCCAAATTAATCGTCCTACATTGATTTTACCTGTGCCGGTTATGTAACTTGGTTATGTACGCGGAACAAGCTTGATGAGCGTCTGTCTTCTTTTTTTTAACTGGTGAGAATGAGAAAGGCTGAGCTCGCAAGAATTCTCGGCGTGATTCCTCTCGCCGAGAATTCTCGCCGTGAGTTTTAATGTACGCAACATTTCCACTTCTCTCAGTGGCAATCTAGGGCGTGGTTCTAAATAAATAACTCGCCCGCGTTGCGTTTGACATGCAATAACTTGATTCGTTCTCTGGAAGGCATTGTATGGAGTCAGAAGTCTTCTGTTGTTGGTCGTGTAGACCAGTTGACCTGACACAATGTTCATAGTTAGTTTATTCAAAACAAAATACATTGCGTTTAAAGTCAATTTAATTTGAAAACAAGATTCACAATAGCAAATTTACAAATGTATATAATAATTAATGGCATAAACAATAGATAAGCTTGTCCAAATTAAAAACGAAATAAATTAAAATTATATACCATGTCAATAAATCATTCATATTATAACTACTTATTGCTAATTGAATGCATTGAATTGCATGACTGCAGAATACCTACGAGAGATTGGACCAAGATTATAAATGCATAAAGCACAGCGATATTCGCAAGCGTGTTCTTTTTAGAAAACTCCGTCTTCTAGCTAGTCCTGCCGTCAAGCAGCAGTGATTGCGCTGTGTTCCGGTATGGAGAGTACCTAAGACAGCCGATAAAATTACTGGCACATCTTCTATATTAAAAGTGTCACTGTTTCACCAACTCGACAATTCTCGGCGATGTGTGATAATTCGAAACGCAATGCGCATTCAATATGGAGCTGAGAATTGTCGCGTCGGTGTAATAAGCCAGGTGACTCGCTTGCCTTCCTCGCCGTTTAAAATAGTTGCAAGAGACGCGGCGAGAACTCTCGCCGAGAACTCTCGGTGGGCAGCTTCATAACTTCTCGCGTACTCAGTCTTTCAATTAGCTTGTAACTCTGGTTTTATTGCTATGCTAACAACGTAGTAACACGCATTATCATTAACTATGTACCGTTGTCTTGTCCAAGCACCCAGTTATCTTTCATCGGTCTGATACCGTTGGGCAGGTAAGATATATCCATAAGACGTCGTTCCAAAAGGAGACACTGATATAAATGTAAATGAGATCACGTAATCATTTTGTTTCCTTTGAAAATGATGTCTGCTGCTAGTAGACTACAAGCCCATGGACAAAAAAAACATGTGAAATGAACCAGCGTGAATGAAGCTTACAAGGCTGTTACTACATCATAAAATAACTCTGAGCGCTATGCCGTCATTTCTGAGCGGTACAGATTTTTTCTCATACATTGAAAAAAAAATGCACAACTTCCGGCACCACCACTTTAAAGCGGCACTAGGTCTTTCGATACTTATTTAAATCATCTATAAGCTATAAAAACGCCGTAAATTAATAATTAGTCGTAATTCCACACTTGTACCTGAGAAATTCTATAAATGTACCGCTCAGAAATGACGGCATAGCGCTCAGAGTTATTTTATGATATAGTAACAGGCCTTCTAAGCGTGTTTCACGCTGGTTCATTTCACATGTTTTTTTCCATGGGCTTGTAGTCTATAGTATTTGTTGCGTTAATTTTTATGTAAAGTCAAACCACTGTAGAGCCTTTTCAAAATCAACGTCGGAGTTTATCACTGACAGACACAAAATAGCAAGCTGCACGATTATTCCGATAAGGTTACACAGTGATGGTGCATGCCGTGAAATGCATTTTGAAAGGCATGCCTTTAAATAGCAGTTATAATGACGAAACAGTTAATTATTAATTGCGTTTATACAGGGTTTAGGCTGCGGCTCCACTGAGGCGGAGACGAGCGGAGCGGAGAGGAGACGTGTGGGGATCGACCAATCATATTACAGATCGGAGACGAGATGTGGATTTCATGTAATATGAATGTAATATGATTGGTCGATCCCCACACGTCTCCTCTCCGCTCCGCTCGTCTCCGCCTCAGTGGAGCCGCACCCTTATACTTCCAATCGATGTCTTCATCGGTCGCCTTTGCGTCTACATGCCTAACATTTACCGCATATAAACAACTAGCTGTTGCCCGCAACTTCGTCTGCATAGAATTCGTTTATCGCTATCTCGCAGGAATTACACGCAATTTTCCGGGATAAAAAGTAGCCAATGTGTTATTTCAGACTATAATCCATCTATGTTCCAAATTTTATCCAGATCTGTCCAGCCGTTCTGGCGTGAAAGAGTAACAAACATCCAAACATACTCACAAACTTTCACATTTATAAAATTACTAGCTGTTGCCCGCAACTTCGTCTGCATAGAATTCGTTTATCGCTATCCCGCAGGAATTATACGCAATTTTCCGGGATAAAAAGTAGCCTATGTGTTATTTCAGACTATAATTCATCTATGTTCCAAATTTTATCCAGATCTGTCCAGCCGTTCTGGCGTGAAAGAGTAACAAACATCCAAACATACTCACAAACTTTCACAGATAAATAGGATGTTGATTTTAAATCGATTAAAGTAGCCTTTGTAGACTTCCATACTGGTCTGGGAGCAAAGAAATAACATAGAATGTACCAGTTGCTTCTCTGCCCGCGCAGCGTAAAAGCCCATCAATACAATACAATACAATACAAATACTCTTTATTGAACACCACAAATCAGTACAAAACAATACAGAAACAAAGAACAAAGTAGACAATAGGCGGTCTTATCGCTTAATAGCGATCTCTTCCAGACAACCAAAAAGCTAAATAAGTTGGAGACAGTTTAAGTAGGTGGCCCATCGTGGGGATTGGGCCGAAAATCTTAGGAATCATGTTATCAGCGATGCGGCTAGCAACCTATCAGCCCATCAATAATACTTATGATTCCCCTTTCCACCTATATGCTCACAATTATGCTAACATTGGCCTTTAGGTCTTGTTACCATAGGCTACATGTGCTACCATGTCTACACCTTAAGGGATATAGACGTGATATGTGTATGTATGTATATATGTATGTATGTATATATGTAAAATTATCAAAGTCACCCCGGTCAACGGTGCCACCAGTATACTAAAATGTTGAACAATTAGTGCTTTGTCGTATTGTGTCGTTGTGGTGTAAAATGCTGTGAGATTAGTTTGTTGTCGTTACGCGCCGCTAGGGGCGCTGCCAATTATCCGTAGTACTCGTAATATGGACTATTGACACATGAAAATCAGCATGATAGGTTAGTTTTATTATGTGCATGCTTTCGATCCCAAGTATACCTACTTATTTATGGATAGAATTAAAACATGCAGTAGCAGGTCAGTGATCTTATAACTTTGAGATTAATATCTTAAACTTAAATATTACAAACACACAATGTATAAATATAAGTTCATTTATAATCGTAACTTATTTTCCACGCTTTCTTAAACATTAGGTAAGTTAATTAATAAATTACTTCACGCGTCAAAATCGTACCTATGTATTCTGTGGAGCTACTGTCACTTTTGATCAACAATAGAATGGGGGCTGTGTGTATTTGCCACTAGAAGCGCTAGTGTCGCGTCAGATCCACTAACATCCACTTTTCACTGGTTTTGGCCGGCTTCGTGACATGCGGGTGGTAGGGCCTTGTGCAAGGTCCGTCCGGATCGCTACCACCATCTTACTCACTAATCCTGCCGCTAAGTAGCAGTGCTTGCACTGCTGTGTTCCGGTGTGGAGAGTAGGACAGCCGGGGAAATTACGGGCACAAGAGGCGTTTCATCTTAGTCCTCTAGGTTGGCAACGCATCTGCAATCCCTCCGGGGTTGCGGGTGTCTATGGGCAGTGGTGATCACTTACCATCAGGTGACCCACTTGCTCGTTTGCCTTCCTATTCACATATAAAAAAAAAATTTATAATGGCGATAAATGTGAACGCTTTGCAAGCTTTGAAAGCTTGAAACGCTTTGAATACACCACAAGCACCAGCTATAAACTTTGCGTGTGCGCAGGTCTTCGTTCAACTAGACGAGCTCCTCGCTACATCTGACGGTGACGCCGAATGGAAAGAGACGGCGCGATGGATCAAGTACGAAGAGGACGTGGAGGAAGGGAGCGCGCGATGGGGCAGGCCGCACGTCGCCTCGCTCAGCTTTCACTCGCTGCTGAACCTCAGACGGTGCCTGGAGACTGGTGTGGTGCTGCTTGATTTGGATGAGAAGGATCTGCCTGGTGTGGCCTACAGGTGGGTATTCTGTAGTTTTTAGCTCCCGCGGTAAAGAGGGGTGTTATTATTGAAAAATGAAAAAAATAAATAAATGAAAAAGTGTTTATTCCAAGCAAATTATACAGGAGGATAGCTACAACTAAGGGCCCTGTGCTAGGATACCCTGTGTTACAGGACCCTTCCATACAGATACAATGTTAAATGCTACAAGTCGTACAGAGAATAATAAAAATAACAGCACGCGTACAAAGCGAGTAAAGAAGTACCTAGTTACCTACTCATTAAATTTACACATATTATTACACATAAACGGATAACTCACGTATAAAAAGTCGAGTGATGCTCGACATGTTTCGGACTATTTCGTAGTCCTTTTTCCAAGACACCAATCGACATCACACGACTTTTTACTTTACTTTTTATACGTGAGTTATCCGTTTGTGTGTAATAATGATTAAGTCTCACGGTAGTTTCATGTTGAAAGGGGTGTTATTAGTTTGATGTCAATTAATATCTGTGTGCGTCTGTATGTGGTATCGTAGCTCTCAAGCGGATGGACCGATTTCGATGTGGTTTATTCATTCGAAAGCCGGTTTCTTTGCGGTGGTTCTTAGATATGTTTGGTAAAAATCGGTCTGGCATTTTTGGCATACAATTTAAATACTTTTCTTGTTATGGATTGTTTCTTAAACTAAGTAAAGTATTTTTTGCGTGGGTTTTTTTTTAATAGTTATTTGCTATTATGGCAGGGCTGGAAGTGCGAATCCTTATATATGCCACAAATGATAATCTTTTTTTTTCACAGAAACCGTAATTTTTTCTGGAGTTTTGAAATAATAATAGTTTTTAAAAAATGTCATGGTATGAATTACACCAATTGGCCTAGTCCAAACCAAGCAAAGCTTGACTATAGGTACCAGACAAACAGATAGACATACTTAAATACATGTAGCAAACATCCATGGCTTTGCTGTAGAACTCTACAAGTTAGACTATGTTAATTTTATAACAATACTGGATTACCAACAGTTTGAGAGAAAAAATAATTATGGCAAAAAATAATTATAGCAAAAAATCATTATAGCAAAAATCATTATAGCAAAAAATCATTATGGCGAACTGTAGGGAACCCTGGGAAGGTTTTGATTTCAGCAGCTTTATACAGGGTATTAAGTACAACGACAAATTTAAGGTGGAAACCTGCTCTGCCTACCCCGTAAGGGATAAATAAAAAAGTAAGCGCTAGTAAGGCTTGTGTTATGGGTACTAGACAACGATATACATACTTATATAGAGAAATATATAGAGAAATACAATACAAATACTCTTTATTGAACACCACCAGTACAAAACAATACAGAAAACAAAGAACAAAGCAAGAAATACATACTTAAATAGATAGAAACATCCATTACTCAATAACAAATATTCGTGCTCGTCAAACAAACGCATGCCCTTACCAGCCAACTGCGTCGTCAATAAATACGTAAGAGGTCCAGAAGCCGTGCTAACCCTCTGTTCTGTCCAGGGTGGTGGAGAGCATGGTCGACGAGGACCTGATAGAGGAGGACGACAAGCCGGTAGTAATGCGGAGTCTGCTGCTGCGCCACCGGCACGTAAACGAAGAGAGGTTCCGTTTCTCTATAGGGGGGAAGAAGCACGCATCCTACACCAGCTTGCAGGTATATCGCGGTTCACTTTAATACTCACTTTAAGGTTCAATCATGATCAGCCTGAAGATGCCCACTGTTGAACACAAGCCTCCTACTTAGCACACCACAATGAACGACAACTCGCCACATACATCCACCGGTTCCCCGCAACTTTCACGATGTCGCCGGTCCTAGTGGGAGGCCTGCCAACACTGCGTCTTCCGGTTCTTGGGGCCCCCACTCGAGGACTTTTCTCCCCAGTACTCTTCTCAACTGAAGTAAGATACTCCATTACCACCGGGTGGCTACCCACTCTGAGAAGCTCCATATACTATGGGGTTATGTGGGGTCCTAAAGTACTCAGTAAAACTGTTGGAAATGTCGTTCCTCCCTGCCTTGCTGGCGAAGGTTCAACGGTGCAACCAGCTGCATCGCCGGGCCTCTGTTTCACCAACTCGTCAATTTTCGGTGACCATTGACAACGACATGCAATGCGTATTATAAACGGTACTGTCAGTTGTCACCGACAGTTGTCACGATGGTGAAATAGGTGACCGTATGGAAAGTTCTTGTTCATGTAAAAGTATGTCATTTGAAATTTTCGATTTATTATGTGGAATCCCTTTATTGCTTGTAGATTTTTTCAGAATTTTCCGAGTTTCCAACTTTTTGGAAACTTTATGCTACTTGTGGATCTGCAGCTCCGGTTCAACTCCTGGGAGGTCTTGGTCCTTTCCCACTAATTGCTTCTAATACCAATGTTGGCTAGTTTTAGTAACATAAAAATGGGACTTGAAACGCTTCGCCTGACCCATTGATGGACATGGCATGGATTCCCAGTGGTTCCTAACCTTTGCAATTCCGTTACCCTTATGACCTAGATAGTCATGGATTTTACCGCCTTTTTTTAACGTAGTGAAAACTCCTTTACGAGTACTCCCGAGCCCGGCCGGTTATGCGGGGCTCTCTCCCCCGACCTCTTTTCCTGCGGAAAGGGGGGGAACATACCCACTAAAAATACTACGGCGTTGCCCGCTTGCCATGTTTAGGAAGGCGCCGTGGAATTCCAAAGATTCGAGCCAACGTTGGATTTTACCCTTCCCCAGCTTCCCGCGTTCGAGACAACAACGATCTCATGCAAGCCCCGATCCCAATTTTTCCCTTAGGCTAAGAAGGAACCAAAATACACCAAATCATTAGACGGTCTATATTGGGTCTAATAGTGGGGGAGTGCTACATTAGAGAGATCTCTCTCCATGCAGTTATGCCTGGGGACCGAAGTCCGAAGGCAGAGAGTTGAGAGTTGTATTTATGCAGCCGCATTGAGAAACTTCGTTAGCGGGATGTGGAACGATGTGACAGCTGTCATTAGAACTGGAGCTAGCTGCTCCTGTGTCGTAGTAGTTATGTAGAGGCCAACTAGGTGGCGCTAGGGTCGTTACAGAATATTGATGCGTAATAGTGAATCCGGTTGCTTTGAAATGCACGATCTTATATTGACATACCGTATCCAGATAATATTGACCGTCTTTATGCCAATAAGAGGCTTTGGGATGTGGTAAAACCGGTTCAAAATATCTCAGCGTCCGGCTCGGCGTAGCGGAACCCTAAAAATGATAACTGCCAGATAGTAGGAAGGCGTACCTGCCAAGTCACGCTTATCGCCAATGTTTGGCACGCGAGGCGAGCGCATATTTCGCCTTTTCCAAGGTCGGTTGCGTCACACGTGTTGCATAATTGGCGACGTTTCGGCGACATTTTGGCGACTTTTTCCCGCCAACGCGTGACGGCTGTCAATGCAAATTGTGCAACAGGGAAGACGCGTGATTTTATTCCAAATTGTTTTGGTTAAAGCTCATGTTACTTAAATACATGAGTTGTCAAATGACATGTCGGATCTCTCTTTCTAATAGCTGTCTAATTAGTAGTTTGAAATTCTCATATTTTCCGCATTTCTGGACGGTTTTTAATTTCAATATCACTTTGTATCATCTCTTTTACGATATTTGTTTTCTGAAAAAAAAACATGCATATTCCCCAATCCACACACTGACTGCGACGGACAGTATCCGCTCCAATCACCGCTTATAATATTTCTTCAGATATCCGTGAATACCGTAACGGATATACGCGAATACGGTAACGGATATCCGTGGATACTGTAACGGATATTCGGGGATAGACACGGTTTACACGGTCAATATTATCGCGTGATCCGCGCATATCGCCAGTTCCATCCATCCAGTCAAATCCAGTTGTTTTTTAATCCACGATCCTATATTGACATGTCAGTAACACGATAATATTGGCCGTCAAATCCATTCCATTCTGTAACAGATATTAACAGATACGACAACGGATATCCGTTTATGTAGATTTGTAGACACGTGCGCGTTAGCTAGCTCACTTTGTTTCACCATTGTTCAGCTGCCTTGTACGTTATAGTCGATCTGGCTCGAGGAGCCGGTCGGCCCCGGCGGGCCAGCGCGCTGCTCGCTCTGCGTCGCCGGCGGCATCTGCCAGCGTCACAGCCTCGCGCACATCGGCAGACCAGTGCGGATATACGCTTACAGATACGGATACCTTTAGACAAGTTGCCTGACCAACACGGCTAGCACGATAGACTACCCGCCTTTTCTGCCGTGCGTGACGTAGCTCTCGCGAGCACGTGATAGCCGTCTAGTGGCGTAACATTAGCGTGTCAAAGCCTGAAATAGCCGAGTCTGAACAGGGTGTTACCACACCGATCGATCGAACGTCAATCGATGCCGTCGAACACCATCGATCGACGACCGATCGATCGGTGTGGTAACTCCCTAAGGATGGGTGCACTTCTTTATACTGTGTCTTGAAATAATTGGGAATGCTTCAGCAGATTGGATTAGTAGGACTGAACACCCCAGAACTTTTTATAAGTATTTTTTAGTGTAGTGAAGTGTTTCCGTACATTGACCAGTGTTTGCAGTGTACGGCGTCATACGGGTGACTTCTTTCTCTCTCTCTTTCTCTCTCTCTCTCAAACTATCTAGTCTGTTTCAATAAGGAAGGTATGGCTGACACAGTCACTTTGACAAATTGCTATTCCGCGGGAACTATGCTGTTTTTCGAGATTAAACTGTCTTATGGACTGAAACGATCTGTATAAATTTGAACTGATTTGGTTCAGCGGTTTAAACGTGAAATGCAATAGACAGAGAGTTATTAAATTAAATTATATAAACGAAAAAGACATCGCCGTGGTTCTTTTTAGAACTTTTTAATTTACAATACCAAGTATTGATTTATTTCTATGTAAATCAATTACCTATGGATTTTTTGTCAATGTCAGCCATACCTATTTTTACAGTATTATCTACCCCGTAAGGGATAAAGTCGTGATTCATGTATTTATGTATCAGTGGCGTGGCGTCAAGTATAGGTATCAGAAGGCAAGCCGAAGGCCATTTAACGAGCCTTTTCCTCTAATTCTGCGCAATAAAAGTGCCCGACTGCCTTAAAATAGGCAAGCCGGCGGGAATCGAGTTCTACGGACGCCACGCCACTGGTATGTAGGTATGTAATGTAAAACCAAAGTAACCTAAAATCAAAGTAACCACCCGTCCAACTGCTGGAATTATTCGAAATATTTCTTAGACATCTTGTATATTTAAGAAGGACCATATAACATGAGTTTGCGCGCTACAGTTACACCGCTTTGCCTAAGCTTTTGCATAGCAGGTTCGCGATACATTGCTGTTTTAGTACTATACTCGCGCGACAGTTACTAAGTGATCCAGCAATGTATTTGAACACTCGCTTCCGACTGCGTATTCGTGGCTATGGTGGATTTTGCGCTAGTGATGTGCGAAATATCTAACGAATTAGATTTATCTCGCGCGTGGAGAAGAAGAGTAACGTCAGGCAACTTGTCCAAAGTTTCATCTCAGGACGGCTAGCACCATGCCCCCACTCCGCTCTAGCTTGGTTTTAAAATTTTTAGCTTGTTTTTAGAGTGGCGTGCTTGCCGTTCCTCGTTCTCGTTTGTTCATCGGCACTGTATTTAAAGTATCGAATTGTTCACATTATTTAGATGCAACTAGTATTTTGTATCTTTAAGGTTTTCGTCCACTACTTCGTATCATACTAAGACTGAGGCTCTAGATAGACGTCATCGTAAAATTATGTATGAATCTAGTATTTTTTGTCGAACGTCTGATACTCGCAATACTTTAGTTCTTGTTGTAATTATTTTTTACTAACTCTAATCGCTACATAGTATAAAAAAATATCTGTTTCTGCTGTCTTGGTGTCGCTATGTGTGCTTAGATCTTTAAAACTACGCAACGGATTTTGATTAGTTTTTTTAATAGATAGAGTGATTCAAGAGGAAGTTTTATATGTATACATGCATATTATAGTAGAGAAACACTGATTGCCCGCGTGCGAAGCCGGGGCGGGTCGCTAGTTTGTTTATAAACAGACTGCACTGAATAACTGGAGGGATACCAAACATACCGACCTTTAATTATTTACTACGATTGTAATGATTGAAGTGGTGCCGCCGTTCAAAATGTTTTCGTATTTTCAAAAATGTATGCAACAAACTTAGACGCTTGAGGTTCGAACACGCGAGCTAGTATTGGGACCGAGCGCGACGACAGCACCACGTGACAGGCGGCCATTATGGACAATATTGTCACCGCTGTCATACAAGAAGTAAGTAAATATTGTGAAAAATATTAATGAAATCTTGTGTTATTTTACTATATTACACAATTTTGGACCATAGTAGTCAGTAACATTATTGCCAATAATATTAAAATTGTTGTTTTCAGTGAAATTTTAGAGGTTAGGTAACTTACTTTTTTTTTCTTACGGCAAATATCCACTTATTTCTTTGGTCTCGTTTCCACCATGGTCTTGGAAATTGGTAAAATTTACAGTCGCTATTCTTCTTGGTGTTATTACAATTCACAACAACACATCTTACCAGGACCATATTTTTATCTCAAAAACGATTAGAAAATGTTTACTGCAATATGGATTTGACAGCTCAAGTCAGCGACAAAAATGACAATTTTAGCCGTAGCGAGCGCTGTGATCGTTTAGGCTACCCCCTCCACCCGCTTTGCACTCTGCCAATAGATGCATTAGTAACGGTCGTATGATACGGTTTAGTGGACGGAGACCTTTATTTTGAAATACTTTAATTTTTGTTTAATTGTAGTTGTTTTTTTTTGGATAAGTAGTACGTGTGGACAGTTTGAATGTTTTTTTTTGGTTTTTCAGTTCAGTTAGTGACCTTTTAGGTTCTAGTAATCATGACTTGGGTTTATTTTACGTGATAACATAATAGTTACAGTGAAACAGAGACTGTTTTATGTTCAGAAAGTCAACTAACTTGACTATGTAATTTCATCATTTGTTCTTGATAGAAGCGGTTGTTTGTTTTGTTTATTTACTGTTTTATTTATAATAGTCCGTGTCAAATAAACTTGTGATATTATGTATATAATTGTAAATTTTAGCTTCGATAGAACTTTGTCTCGCCGATTAGTCACCGTAGAACGTTCTCACAATAAACGTCGTTTGCTCTTGAGAGGGCTCCACAGTGGATCAGGAATCACTTTGTTCGATAGTGCGTGTTTCACCACTTTCTGTTAAGTTCCAGTTATCTTAAGTGTTAGTTATCTATGACGTCTGTCTATTTCGTAGTAATAAATAGAGACGGAATCACAGGAACTGACACATAAGATAGCTGGAACTTAACGGAGAATGGTGGAACAGGCGCTAAGAAGGTTTTAATAATAGCCAAGTATCTAAAGATAACAGACAAACGCTCGCTTCTCTATTATACCTGCAATCGTACAATAGTAGATTGACACCGAGGGGATAAAGCGCTGTATTATGTCACGGGCGCGATACTGAGTACTGAGCGCAGCGAAGGACTCGATTTAACTCCCAAGCGTAGCGAGGGTGTTTTTAATTCCTGAGCGTAGTGAGGGAATCAATATTGAGTCCTGAGTGGAGCGAAGCGTTTAATCGCACCCAAGACATAAACAGTTTTATTTCCGAGGATTATACTCTACTTTTCTCACCTTTTGCGAGACAATAAAAACCAAGGTAACTAGAAAAAGAATTTAATTAAAACGACAATAAAACTAAATTAAAAGCAAAAATGTATGTTTGAAAAATTAGTCCAATTGTGTAATGATACAGCAATATTTTTATTTGGAATCTTAGCAGTTCTATGCGTGTACACAGCGTCGGCAAACACTGGCCGCTTTTGTTTTATTTGAAATTTGTTTCATTCGTTCGAAAATTGAACGCCGCTTGCCGTGGCGCGGCCATCTCGATTTTCGGAACCGTGAGATTTTTACAAAATTGGATTGTAATAGTACCTATAGTAATAAGAACTATGAAAAATAAGAATCATTTTCATATAACTAACCTACGAGTTATAATGAAATCCAGCACAATATTACTACCCGGCTAAAGCCAAGGGCTATAACGAGTTACTTTGAGTAAAGTTTACATGATATATAATTAGCCATTGTCGAGCAGGTGGTGTGAAAAATGTATAGTCAGGTGTCATTATTTACTAGATGACTTGAATACGTCGACAAGGTCAATTTTAAATAAGTTATTTGGTTTTTTTTAACACCCATCTGTAATGGGCATCTCGGTGAGCATTGTTTGTGTGACTAACATCAATTTAAAATTGACCGCGTCTCTGTTTTGCTGTTACTATCTGGAAGTTTTGGTGACAAATGCGACGGGAAAAGGAAGTGGAAGGAACCCATTTATACCATGTCCATGTAACGAGTTGATAGCGTTCTCTCTGTTGCACTTTTGTATGGTAATGAAAGGGACAAAGGATGGTCGGTGGGCGTAAACAATTTCACCCAATGGGCAAGCTGACATGACAGTAAGTATGATCGTTTGTTTATGACACTAGGGGTGCGTTCCACTAAGCGCCCACAACGATCAAAATGCTCCTTTAGTCGTTCCACATAACGACCGTGGTCGTTGTGGTCGCGGCGAAAACGTCACTTATGACGTCATGACTTACGCTCACGCGAAGCTCACGACGACCCATTTAAAAATGTGGGTCGAAGTGATCGTTGAGAAAATTAGCGGTATTTTCAAAACTCAAAGTTTCAAAAATGGCGACCGTAAACTAGTACTTTCTGGAGCATTATTGCGACCTATCCAAGTGCCGCCGTAAAAGACATTTTAATTACATTTGAACGTAAATTAATTAAACACACCACTAATATTAAATATAAAAAAATAAATTATATTTTTTTTCAATATAAATCGATTTAAACAAAAATTAATTAAGTTTATTTTCAAGGCTTACAGGTTATAACCTAACCTCTTAAATCTTTTGCTTTCTTTTTACTAACTCGCCATTCATTCCACTATAATGCATTCCACTTGAGTTTACGACAGTAACGCTCACAAGCAAGTGGAACGGGAAAAACTGCGGTCGTGAGCGTGATCGTTGTGAGCGCTTAGTGGAACGCACCCTAGGGATGTCGAAAGTCAATATAAAAAAAGGAAATGTAGGAGGGCGGAGGAAGGAGTTTGTAACGGAAAGTGTAACGCGTCAGATGTATATTTGTGAGTCACATTTCTGACCAATCGCGTGCTGTCCGAGTTTTCTACTAACTCTTTATCATGAACATGATGATGAGGAAACGTGCTGGTGTGAAAGAGGATATAGTGACTAGGATAGAAAAAAGTATGCTTAGTTGGTTTGGTCACGTAGAGCGGATGGATGAAAGTAGACTAACTAAACAGATCTATATGGGGAGTGTGAATGGTTACGTTGGGAGGGGAAGGCCTAGACGGATGTTCCGAGACCAAATAGGAGACGTTTTGAAAAAGGTCAGGTCAGGAGTACCCGAAACCGACGAGCATTTATGAAGAGATTGATGAGTGTGGATGAAGCGAAAGATGTCAGGGTCGTAGCAAGTGGAACAAGTAGTCTCTGCCTATCCCTGCGGGAAAGAGGCGTGGCGGTATGTATGTAGGTGTATGTCATTATCATGGACACGGTATAGTTTGTTCAGTCGTACATCAATCATCACTCGTTTACCCTTGGACTTGAGAATGAATCGCAGACCGTTTGCGGACCAATTATGTGCTCCATGTCGAGTATTGCATGGTCATTATAAATCAATCTGTATTGTTTTATTTTTAGCCGTGGTGGAGATGTTCTTTGGTACACGTTCGTAGTCTTTTGTTGTTTGTTAGTGTGTGCAATACGTAACCGTCTGCCTGATTAGTTGGGGTTATTGCTTACGAATATTACACACATGGAGATGTGCTCCGAAACAACATTTGAGAACGTGTTCGAAGGAATTTGGATACCATTTAGATTTTATAGCGTTGTTTGCTTTCATACTGTTAATAGAGTTATGTTTTCTTTTACGTTTTCAGCATGCTTGTTAAACGCTAGCGCGTACGAAAAAAGCAACTTTTTAATAATTAAATCGAATTGTTTTTCGTGTTTTTTAACTTACTCAAGTTGCGGAGTGCGTGCTGGCGTTGCTTGTAAAGATATCATCCTGATTGCATTGTTTTTGGCTGTAGAATCTAGCGGACCCTCGCCGCCGCCGCAGCTCGTATGCCATACCTCTAAACAAGAAGGGTTCCGCCGAACTGCTCAGGAAACTGTCCACTGCCGGCTCTGAGAAAATAGACCTGAGGGAAGTCGAGTATCTCGCCACGCAGGGCTCCCAGGACGAACTGAAGCGCGGTCAGAACGATGCCATCATGAAGAGGATACCAGACGGCGCAGAAGCGACCACGGTCCTAGTGGGAGCCGTTGGCTTCCTCGATCAACCGACCATCGCCTTCGTGCGTCTCGCTCAGGGCATCCAGATGCCTTCGATAACCGAAGTCCCTATACCAGTCCGTTTTATGTTCATCCTGCTAGGCCCTATCACGGCCGAACTGGATTACCACGAGGTCGGTCGTTCGATTTCTACTTTGATGTCGAACCCCGCGTTCCACAAGATTGCGTACAAAGCAACAGACCGAAGGGATTTACTGTCAGCCATAAATGAGTTTCTTGATGACTCCATTGTGTTACCACCTGGCAATTGGGAGCGGCAGGCTTTGCTGCCGTTTGAGGAGTTGCGAGCGAAGAGCGAGATGATAAGGAAGAGGAAGCAGAACGCGCTGGAGAAGAAGAGGGCAGCGGAGACCGGTGGGACGCTGTCGGAGGAGAAGAAGGCGTTGCTGGATATGGAGATGGCCGGGCAGCCGCCCAAGGACCCTGAGGGGCCGTTGGATAGGACCGGACGGCTGTTTGGTGGTAAGTATCGCTACTTGAACATCTATCTGTACCTACTTACATTTTCAACGCCCTTCTGAAAGGTGTTATTCGAGTAAGTACTCGTATGACGTCGAAGTCTGTGTGTATGAACCTGTCTGTGGCATTGTAACTCTCTAACGGATGGACCGATTACGATGCGTTTTTTTTCATTCGAAAGCTAGTTTCCTTGCAGTGGTTCTTAGCTATATTTGGCAAAAATCGGTCCAGTAGTTTGAAGAGTGTCAGCTATTTTCCGAATTAAATTATAATTTTGTTTACGTAGGTATGATTATTCGAATAATTCGCGAGAAGGAGGGTATTTTTAAATTTAATGTTATTACAGAACATGTATACCGTTTCTTCCATGCTGGTCTGGGAGTAAAGAAAAAACATAGAATGTACCAGTTGCTTTTCTTCCCGCGCAGATGGTAAAAGACTATCGAGGGAAAGCGCGAAAGTTTTAGGAGTCATGTTATAGGCGATGCGGCTAGCAACCCAACACTGTTTTGATTCCCCTTTCCATCCATACCTCCTTAATCATGTTAAACGCGGCCTTAACGTTTTGTTACCTTGGGCACAGTCTACCGCGTAAGGAATAAAGAGGTGACATATGTATTTATGTATGAAGGTTACGACAGTTATATTATGAGTTATATAAAAGATCGTGTTTTTCCAGCTAGTTATTTTTTGTTTGATCTTAACAGCGTCCATTGAACAGAGGAAACGTAACTCTGCTTATGCGATTCCAACTCGTAGTAAAAGTACAATAAGAAATCAATAATGATAGCGCTTGATTTAAAAAAACGTAATTTATAAAACAACTAGCTTCTGCCCGCGACTTCGTCCGCGTAGAATTATACATAAAAACCTTCCTCTTGAATCACTCTATCTATTAAAAAAACCCGCATCAAAATCCGTTGTGTAGTTTTGAAGATATAAGCGTACATAGGGACACAGGGACATGGGGACAGAGAAAGCGACTTTGTTGTATACTATGTAGTGAAGTCCTCCGCCACGTCTGTCTGCCTGTCTACTCGTGAAGAAATACATCCATACACATACACAAACCACGTCTCTAACGGGGTAGACAGTTGAGGTGGCAAGAC